>JZKD02S1696638.1:10492-37578 GCA_000966675.3 Picea glauca
TTATTCTTATGAACATTTTTCTTTCCACTAGATTTAGAACTTGAACTTGAAGAAGAAGGAGAAGAAGGAGGTGTTGATGGAGGTGAAGGAGGAATCTGAGGATGGTACTCTTCCTATTCAATTTTTCCCTTTGAAGAATCACCCAAAAATGGTCTCTTCCGTTCCAAGTAATCTCAGTACAAGACTTTTACCATCTCCGACATAGCAAGGAATATTTTCTGGAACTCTTTCTCATCTTGAGAAATTCCTTCTTCCGATGCCATATTCTCACTGTGAGAATCTCTTTTTCTCAATCCAATTAATGGATTCTCTGCAACAAGCTCTCCTTCACCACGCTGTAGCTTTTCCATGGTTAACATGCAAAACTCAAATCCAAACGTCAACTAGCTCTGATACCACTTGATCCGTAGGATCTTTTAATGACTTATGGTTGAGTTTTAATTTTGCAAGCGTTAATTAACCATTTGAGAAAACTTAGTGGAGAATGAGGAAAGAAGAGGAATTATGACATCCATATACACATTTGTAGATCTGAAATGAAATAAAAGACAGCAAACCATAACACGCAAATTGATAATGGAGTTCGGCACAACTTTGCCTACGTCTCCGGGCCTTTGTCTCTGTGGGGGAGGCTTCTTTATTTCTATTTAAAAGATCAAAAGTACATCATTGCAATGCCAAATGGCTACAATACTGATTTGGTCATGTTCTTCCAGATCTCTAGAACCATGCAAAGAAAACGGCATGCAAAACGAACGTCCGGAGATCCCAGAAATGATCCGATAGTGTCTCCTTCTCAAAAGCTTCTCTACCTCAAAATGGCTCTGGCTTGACTTCTCTTCAGCATAATTCTACTCTGAATGCCCTCCTATGGCCTCAAACAGGCTTGGGTTCTATAGCTGGGAAGTTGGTTGCTCATCTCCAACTTCCTCCCAAAATTTAGGCTCCAAAACTGCCCAATAACCCCCAAAAATGGAGAAAATACATTAAAAATAGGCTTAACATTATTAAAAACCCAAAATTAGTTATAAAAACCACTTTTTAATAAAAATTCGGGAATTATCCCCCTTCATCTACGCGCGCACCCTTTGGAACGGTCATATGAGTTAATATGGCCAAGCGTTAGCCCGTAAGCTAAGCGTTGTCCCCCTATTCAGCGCTAAGTCCTGGTTTATGGTGTGTTGGCATAAGCCCATGGGATATGCCCCATAAATTCTATGCCCGTGGTGTGGTAACGGTCCCGTGGGATCCACCCGTGAACCGGGGCTATCCCTATCCATGCATACACCTACGTCTGTGCTCCCGGTTCTGTCGTGTGGTCGTATGCCATATACCAAATGCAAAGGGCTGGGGCTAAGCCCCGGCCCTTTCCGCCTCCACCCAAAGTTTCAAACAAACTTAAATAAATTTTGTGCCGAATGGTAAAAAAGCACCACCATGGGGGTGGGCGGTTAGCCCAGCCCCGCCAGTCCACTGCCCGATCGGGAGGTCACCGTTTCGACTCCCATTAACCCATAAACAATTTTACATGTAACTAACGAACCAATCACGGGGTGCCATGTGGCAGCCCACGACTGGGCCACGTGGCACCTAACCAACCAACCAAAACACACCACGTGTCAACTGCTGATTGGCCCATGTGCCTGCCATGTCAACTGTTGTACTTCCTATGTCAACTTGCCATGTCATCTCTGCCGTACTGCCCTGTCAGCCTGCCACGTCACCTCCTGACGTCACCCGTGCCACGTGTCACCCTTACAGTGGTGACACGTGTCACCTCGGGATAGGTCCAACTGGCTGTCCATACATCCAAATCTTCCTGACACATGTTGCCTTCTGGAGCTACCACATCGCCTTTTGGGATTGCTACGTCAGTTGTATGGACTGTATAGTCTGCACAGTCTGCATGACACGTGGACTGTACGGACCGTACAGTCACCACACCATGCAGAAAAAACCATTTTTATCATCTATAGGAAGGTTTGATCCACCGGAGTTCAGCCTCGTCACCTTTGATTTATCCCACATTCAACATTGGCTTTCCCGCCAAATCCCTTTTCATATTAAGGTGAGAGTAATGGGGAAAATCATCCTTCGCATTGTGGTTGACCAAGGAGACTCGACTTGCATTATGTCCACTGAATGTTGGAAATCTCTTAGCTCTCTAAAAATTGATACGTCTAATATTGTGTTGAAATCCTTCTATGGACATATGTTTCATCCTCATGGCATAATCGCCACATTTCCCATCAATCTAGGTGTTAAGAATGTCTGTGTTGTGGTAAAGGTACTCAACAAACCTCTTGAGAACAATTTGCTACTTGGGCATACATGGCTCTATGTGATGACACTAGTTGTCCTAACAATATTTTAGGTCTTATGTTTCCCTCATCAAATGAAAATATTGTTGGAAAACAAGGTGTTACTATCAATCAACTAGTGTTTTGTACCCCAGAGCTTGGATCCAATGTGGGTTCCAATATGCCCTTTGTTGGTGATTCCAAGATTAATTACATATGTTAGTACCATATTTGAGCGCTCAAATATGTTTGTCTCTTTAGGTTGTAATGCTGCGATTAGGAAAAATAGAGGTTGAATGGGAGATTACATAGCTCCTATAGTGAAAGAGCTAGCAAAATTTCAAGAACTATAGAAAAATCATGCCCTAAGGGCCCAAGGATAAATTTCCAATACCTCGGTGATTATAGAGAGATTAAAAAAGGAGAATTGTTCCCTTGAAAGGCTCAATCCATTCTCATACAAAGGCTATATCATGATATCGAATCCTAATAATCAAGTGCTATCAAAGACACAGATCCAATTATCCAACAATTGCAAGCGAGCCTAATACGACTAATGTCACATCAGAAAATTGCATGGGAGATAAAATGCATATGGGGTACGACAACAATTTTACAATCACTGTGTTTAGAATTGAATGGTGTCACCTGACAAGAATATGTAGGTATAAACCACTATCATTGGGTCAGGACAATGGTATTTTAGTTTTTCCTAATCACTTTCCCAATCATTATCAATGCACATTTGTGCACCCATTCAATGACATCTGGAGTCAATGCACCAATTCACGTGTCACACTCAAAGAGTCATAGATAACTTGGCACACTAATAGGGTATACATCATATCCATTCTGAGTCTGGAACCTATATAAATAGGGCCCACTAGAGATTCCAGTCACTATATCAAACTCAACTACACATAGGTCAAGCCTAGATCCATATAAGAAATGAAATGGACCAGTAGGAAGTTTCCACATTTCCATGGGATCATAAGGAAATCAACATGATGTCACTCAAAATTTCCCATGTCTTCCCAAAATTTCAGAGAGAGATAATCCATTGGAAAAATGACACATGTTCATAAAAAAAACGCAAGAAAGGAATTCTCAAGTAGGTGAAATATATTTGGCAGAGCATCAATTCATTTGAGGAGAATACAACACGTAACAAGACATTTGGCCTCTCATTTGGGTACTTTCACCAATAATTATACCTTTATCTACAACCAATATAGGATGGTAATCATTGAACATACACAAACCCCCACCTAATACTAAGATATCATAATATCACACCAGGTATGTTGAATCATTTAGCCCCATTGGTTGTCTCCATAATAACGTGTCTAATTCCTATAAGAAAAATCCAAAGAATCAAAGAAAAATTAATATGCGAGTAATTTTCTTTCTAGAGGTGGTTTACTCATATGTTAGGTGTCACTGATGATGACCCACCTACTAATTATCTCCATTCATGAGAGATTTATTAGCTATCTTGGTTATAGATGTTGCGAGAATGTGTTATGCATTTTGTGAATGAGATAATCTCGTTCTCTAGTATCATTAGCCCATACTTGAGATCTGAAGGAAATTTTGGAATCCACCCTAAGGGGAAATGTATCAATTGACCAGTTCTCTACAGAATCTTGAGATAAAGAATTCAGAGAGCTGGCCAATGATACTTTGCATTGATGAGTGGTGGAGGCTGAGAGGAAATGGTTAGATGTACTTTCATCCAGCCAGTGATATCAATTGTCTAGATGTCAAGTATATCTAACAAAAGAGATGAAGGTCCAATTGAGTCATTCATAAGGATATAAACAAAATATCAATTTCAAAAAGAGAACACACCCAACAATAGCATTGGCAGGTTAACTTTGGTGGTAAAACGTTGTCTTTACCAGGTAAAAATCAGTTAGAAGACCAGAGGTAGTATCAAGAATCTAAAAATCAATATCTAGTTTCAAGAAGTAGTGTTGGATCATATGAATGGTTTTCTCACAAATGAAGGTCCTATAAAGAATTATTAGAAGTTCAATTTTCGGGTTGGCACTTTGGGAAATTTAACAGTTTCTTACAACCAAAGTTGTTTAATAACAATCCTCAAAAACAAACAAGTAATTACAACTGCAAGATTCATGAGATTCATCCCCTATGCTATGTTTCAGTTTTTCATTCCTCTTTTTGTGCATGTGCTCTTGTAAAATACAACCCTCTCAAATCCATCCCTCTCATTTTGGATTCTTGTATCAAATCCCCATTAACAAAATCTCAAGAGGCAAGTTATTTTACATGTTCAATGTTACTGTGTGTTGTATGCTTATGATATTGAAGTGATTTACTCTTAACAATGACCGATTAATGTCATTTATGCATATGTTTAATGATATGCAGAGGGTACCTCCATGGATTTTAATCTTTTGAGATGTTTAACTATTTGATGTACATTTTAACAATCTATTTTATGTGTTAGAACTGTTGAATTATTAATTCCTCAACACATTATTATGTTTCCATAAGATATAAGATTCATTCTCTGCAATGCCTTATACTCTTGTGTTTATTTTTATTCACCATTTCCCCTACTCTTAAAACTAAATTTTCCAAAACACTCATGGAAAAATTCCTTATGGAGTTGAATGTTTTTAATAATTGGAATGAGACTATTTGAGAGCTAATTGTTTTATGAGAGGGAGAGAGAGAAACTTACCCAATTTTTGCATAATTCCATTTACTAAAAGAATGGATTTAAGGCTCTTATTGTTGATGGTAAACAAGATTCAGATATCCAATTGTTAGTATTTCACCTCATGACTCCACAAAAGGAATATTTGGCATCTACAAAAAATTCACCAGAAGCAACCCGAATCCTGAGTAAACTCCAATATACTTAGATCCATAGAATCTCCTGACCTAGAGAAATATTAGAGAACGAAAAATCTCTTCAGCTTTAGGTAACCCTAATATAGAAACATATCCTTCTATTGTTCATAGAGGTAGCGTATATTTTTAGTTAATCGATATACCTATTGATTCATATTCTTCTTCGAAGCTACCTCCTGAACCCTTAATAGATATACAAAATTCACCCAAATATTTATGTCAAGAAATGAGTTTTTACCTTAAACCCTTATTGAACAACCTTGATAACCCTCTATCATTCTAAGCCAATAACTACATTATTCAAACTTGTATGGAAAACTTAGGTGGAGGAAGAGTGGGGGGGAGCTAGCCCCCCACCACCACCTTCAAATACTTGGGTAACTATTATATGTCCCATTAAATCTACTTGTGAATGTTCAAGATCTCCCTAGAAATTATTTGAATCTATTTGCCAAATATTATGGATAACAAGATCATTCCACTGAACAACATATAAAAGCCTTCAAATAATTCACTTAAAATATGTTCATGGAAAACAATGTTTCTTCATGAGGTTTTTGGTTCAAACTTTGGCTGGAGACATTTGGAAGTGGTTCAGAGAGCTTCTTGTGGCCTTAATTGATTGATGGTGGGCTCTTTAGTATGCATTTATGAGACAATGGGGGAAAAGAGAGGCAGACTATATTACTTGACCAAATTTGGATCACTCAAGAAGAGAGATAACAAGCTTGTTGTTGACTTTAACAAAATATTTAACAAGATATACAATAAGATACCTATAGACATAAGGCCTTCTCATCAAGTAGATAAAGTCACATATGTTTGGGTTTTTGATGTTGACTTTTCCATGTTATTAAGGGAAAGAAGAGTCACAAATCTTCTTGTTATGGATGATGATGTAATGTAAATCAAAGGAAATATGATTGCATCAGGTAAAATGAAAAAAGTCTAGATCAAGTAGTAAACAAAGAAGGTTAGAGAGCACTATAGTCCATCTATTCCAGCCAAAGATTCCCATGAAGCTAGGATGGATGAAATATCTAGAGTAATAAGAAATTTGACAAATAAAATGTCAAGTTTATAGATGGAGAATGGTAATGCAAACAAATCTCCTCGAAAAGGAGGGACAAGGAACCCTAATTATTATAGAATACCTTTTAACCTTCAACTCATGAGGAAGGAAAGAAGAAATGAAGAACATCCCATCCAACCCATTGTGAGAACCAATGATGAAAACAACTTGGTTGAAGAAACAATGGATGAGGAATATGTCAAGAATCTAGAGGAAATACACTTGTTACAGGGAGAAAATAATGTCATGCATCTAAAACAAGATGATTATGAATATTCCTTAAACAACATGAAACACATCCCTAAAAGTGAATCAATCAAAAAACATGTTTCCTTTGTTCAATATAGGATGTGTGTTGATGCACTATAGGCTAATATGCATAAGAAGTATGATCTAAGACCTAGACAGAAGGAAGCCAACTAGGAAAACCAACCACATCCTAAGAATCCTAGCCCAAGTATTTTCAAGGATAAATTCAAAGAAATAACAAATAGTCCCAAGGTTAATGAGGTTGGAGAACCTTCAAAACTAGAAAAAGAAGTTAAATAATACAAGGAATTAGTTCAACATTTTAACATTGAAAAATAAATATTCCAAAGTCAAGATTCATGTCCCACTGGTGGAATTGGATAAGAATCCTTCATATCACAATCATATTGAGAAATCCATACAGGGAAAAAGATCAAAAATCCCTCCTAATACTTTAAATCTACAAGATTAGTCCCCCATTATAGTTTTTCTCCCTCACATAGATGATAAAGAAGAATTTGTTGCACCTTTATATGTAACATTGAATATCCATGACACGATGTTGCATAAATGTTGGTTGTGGAGCCTAAGTATGTTCCTGATTTAGAGGTCCTTGATTTCAGCCATGTTTATACCCCATGAAGACTTTACACCCCATAAGTATTTACACTCTTCCACGCGGGAGAGTGCAGAGGGGGGGGTACCCCCTCTGCGGGGTTCAGGGGGGCTATCCCCCCGGCTAGGGGGTTCGAGGGTGAAGCCCCTGAAGGAAAAATTCCCTTGTAAATGTGTATTGTAATTTCATTGTAAATCTGTACTGTTCATTATAAGGTCGTAGATCTAACAATATAAATTATGTTATGGTTTTTCTCCCTAGAAGGAAACCCTTTGTTATGAGGGAAATGTACTGTGGCTATGCATTATGGTGAGTATTGTATTCTGAGAGATGAGAATCTGAGAGAAAGAAAATGAAGTTACAACTGGTTTTGTTGTAGTTTGTATCCCTTCATTTGATGGATAGTAATAAAGGAAGGACCTAGCAATTTCTCTGGTGGACGTATCCCACACTGGGTGAACCACGTAAATCTGTGTCTCTCTTGTATTGTGTATCTTCTGTGTTTTTGTTTCTGCATTTGTTTTATTTTATTGTTCCACGGTCCTATTTTTCTAACAATAATTGTATGATTCACTCTATTGAATCACATAATATTATGCCCAAAGTAGTCATGCAAAAACTGTGATTGGAAATAACTAGACCATATCATGACCTCTATTCTTTTGATGCCAGAAAAGTGAAATGTGATGAGATAATAAAGGACATGGTTTTTACTTTGGCTCAATTTCCTATCAAAATCATTATGATGGACATAGTGGTGGCTGATGTGCTTGTAAACTATGGCATGTTGTTAGCAAGAAAATGGGAATGTAAGCTAGGAGGTACAATGCAAATGGACATGAATTACACAACTATACTATTTTTTGGAGGAGAAAACCTAAGGTTATACAAAGGACCAATTTTTTTATGTGGTTAGTGACAAGAACAATCTTGTAAACCATCCTATATATGCTATTGATTATTATATTGGATATTGCATCCTCATAGTTAATGAAGCATACAAGGAATCCCCAACACTCACAAATCCTTTGGCAATCGATGATAAATAAGTAGGTGGTATATAGAAAATGTATTTTAATGGGGCATATTCAAAAGAAGGAGTGTAAGTTTGTGTAGTACCCATTTATCCTAACAAAAGAGAAATACACTTGTCCTACAACATAGAGATTGAAGCCACCAACAATGTAGTTGAATATGAGGCCTTGATTCTAGGCTTGGAGGTAGCAATAAAAATGGAAATTACTGAGCTAGTGGCATTTGGAGACTCAAAGCTAGTGGTGCAACAAATCAAAGGTCGTTCTCAAACACATAATCTTAGAATGAGGCCATATAGAAATCACGTATGGGATATGATTTATTATTTTTATGAAGCTTTAAATATTACTATTGTCTCAAGAGAATTTAACTAGCAGGTTGATTCCTTAACAGTGGTAGCCATTACTTTTAAAACACCCATTGTTCTGCAAATGAAATATGAAATTGAGATGAGATACAGACCATCCATACCTGAAAATATCAAGTATTGGAAAGTGTTTGATTGTGACCATCAAATTAAAAAGTTCATGGAGGTGATAGATGAGTTTGCAAATACTCATATTGATTCATATGATGAAGAGGAATCTAAATATATTAATGAGAAATAAATGGAAATTACTTCTAAATTTAGTGACTATATGGGTAAGCATAAGGTCCTTCATCTCAAGAAGAACTTCATTCCCATAGGGTTGGTACCATTGTAGTAGTTGTTTGATAGAAACAATGTACCTTTTAAGCCAACAATTATGGCCAAACATGACAACACTGAGGAATAGAACATTGGGACAGAAAAGAAACCCACATACATAAAGGTGTTTGAAGGTCTTGGATCGTTCGATATATTTGAGTCGGAGAGACTCCTTAGATTCCTCTTGGAAACTAAAACTCTATCACAGGTCCTTCCTCTTTCTGGCGTAGGTTGTGTGGCACCCAAAACCCCTCTCATTAGTGCTCTCAAAGTTTAACGTCGATAGAGGTAGCTCTCTATGCTAGGATCCCTACTTGATGTGACCATAGAATTCGAGCATGGGTCAACTCCCTTTGCGACTCTGTGCTTCGGAACTCTCGAGAGAAGCTTACTCCTCTTTCCTGATTCCCAAATCGATGAATACTTTAGGACTAAATCTATGGTCCACATTCCTCTCACGATCAATGGCTGTGTTCAATTCGCGAGTTCAGACTTCATGAGTCCTCTCTTCTCCTATCTCCTTGGGTATTATTTCTTCAAATTATCCCAAACTACATGCATCTCTGCCATGTGCCCTCTAGATCCAACGGTCCAGAATCACTTCACACCTCTCGACTTCGCAAAAATCTTTGTTCACCCCTGGAAAACCTTTTGAATTTCCTTCTCTCGAACCTCTCAATTTTCTGCCACCTGTATCCTCCTCGATGGGTGATTTTCACTGTGTTTGGGACTTCGGCAAGTTCCTAACTCCTTTTCACACTTATCACAAATTCCCCTTTTGAGAATTAGACTATCCTCGAACTCCTTTTGCACTCCTTGCAGAATTCTGCGCAGACTCTATTGTGACTTTGCTTGGCTTGGAACCTTCAAAGCTCATTGTTCCTTTGTGAACTTTCTCGTGCCCTCCTGATAGCTTCTCTCTCTTCCTCCTAAGCTTGTAATATGGACTTAATGTATCTTGGATGCACTCCTTGCAATTGGCTAAGCTATTCGACAGCCTCTCCCTTTGCCTTCCTGAAGGGTTTAAGGCATCTTATTTCCTTTGTCGATGTGCTCTTACTAATCCTTCCTTTCTCAGAATGTTCATTAATTCGGAGATTCTCCTAAGGATTCCAACACGTTCAACTACGTTTTCCTTGTGAACGTTTGCACCAGCTCAAATCCCTCCTAGAAGAGTATTTCAGAGTGTTCAGTAAATCTAAAATGTGTTTCCTCCCACACAGTCTTTCTTTCCCAGGTACTTAACCACCTTGAAATTTCTCCCCGAGTCTATGAATTAATCTGGTGTGCCCTCCTGGCAACTTCTCCTCTGACTCCACTGAGTTCAAACAAGCTCTCCTTGCATCGTCTCATAGAGTTTCTGATCTCTGTCGCGCACTCCTCGCACTTATCCTAGAGAACCAGACTTACCTCGACACACTCACAGATATAATGTTATGGTTCTATCCCTACAAACTATTTCTAACATACATCTATAGCTCAAATTCATACAAATGACATTCATAACAAAACATCCATTACACATAAATTGAAAATAGGAAAAACTGTCATTTTCTATTAATGGTGGAATGTCAAATTCCAGCAATGGAGTCGACTCTCTATATTTCTCTCTGTATCCTCGATGCATCTTCCTCTCACTACTTAGCAACAATACAAATATTTATACAAGAGGGGCTCAACGAGATTCCCTCACAAGTTAAACTAGTGGTGTCAAATCACCATTCAAAATGCCTATCTAATGGGAAAATTACAATGATGGAAATAAACTCCAAATAGGATGTAGATCCCTTCTTCTTTCAACCACTTAATGGTGATCTTATCTCCATCTTTTCATCAATAAATACCTAGATCACACTTTGGATTCTTGAGGGAAAATGAAAAGGCGGTCTCTCCCCCTTTCTCGAATGCGGAACACGCGAATTAATTGACTGACGCATGTTGAGGTGGAGTGATGCTATTGCATCATACTCTGTGACTATGAAACTCATGAACTCCTGCTCATGAGCCATCCAACATGGTTGAAATCCTCCTGGATCCCAAAATTTCTCTTGGAGATGTCTCTTAGCTCCTCTGCTTCGCTACTTCTACTCTTGTATCATCCCCACTACTCATGCAGGTTTCCTTTGATCCATCTTCCTCATGCTGACCACTTCTTCTGTCAACTAAAACATCAGCTTCCTTATCTCCTAAACCACCTCATCCAGTTTCTCCATCGGCTAGCTCTTCTGTTGTAGACTAGCTCATTGCACTTCTTCCTTGTCTCTGGGTAAATCGCATCGATCTCCCACGTTATCTTCTCCATCTCGTGTGGTTTTAAGTTGCCACTCTGATGCTACCTCCACTTATACAGTCTCCTCATCATTGGGCTTCTTTTTAGCTACTACTTTGGACAGATCGACTCATGTCAATCCTTCGACTGGTTCCTTTCCATATTCCTCTAGTTGTAGCTCATGCTGGTGTGTCTCCTATGGAATGGCTATCTTTTGGCAGCCACCTTCTAGTTTTGTATGGTCTAAACAATCCTCTAGTCCATTTAACTCTAATTCCCACTGAGTGAGTAACTCAATTGGGCATTTCTTGATTGAGACAGATCTCAGTATATTCTCCTCCTCCTTCATGGCAGTCTTAGCTTGCTCTCCTCTTGTTGCATATGCAACATCTATGCTAGCCTCTCCTCGGCCGCTTGGTAGGAATACCTCTATCCCTCCAATGATCATAATGGTCCTCTGATCCCTTTCTTCGACAACGGAAGTTTTTAACTTCTCATTGTATTCATTCACACGACTCACAATTTCGCGTAAATCTTCATATGAGCGAGTTATTTCTTCTTCCTCCACTTCATCTGTAAACTCTCTATGTTGACGTGAAATATCAACTAAGATCATCTCTTCTCCCTTTCCCACTTGAAAATATGGGATGTATCCTCTGCCCACCTGACAGTCTATGAGATCTGTTGATCCCTTCTCATTGTCCACCTAACAACCTATGAGAACTTTTCAAGACTTCTGTCTCTCGTCACTGAGGTTTTCAGCATGCCTCAACCATATCCTTAGAATCTGTTGCTGCCTTCTGGCCAAAAGCTTCTAAATAGGCCATTTAGTTGTCATATTCAAAGGCCAATCATACCTCCATCACACCTTTGCCTCCTATTGCATTTTGAATGCTAGCATCTCCATCTGGGATCTGATTTTGCTGAGCTCCTTATCTATATCTGCTTTTATTTTCTATAGGTAGACTCTCCCTTGACTATGATCATGACTTCCAACAGCCATCTCATTTCACCTGCGACCCACATGGTTGTTTACCATCTATTTCACACCTTGCAACAACTTCAATAGAGAATTGTACTTTGTTCCCCCTTTCTTATAGAAATTAGTTATGTATTAGCTCTGATATCTCCCTTGCCTACGATATATAGACAAAACAAGATCTGATACCACTTGACGGTCAGCGACCTCCTAGTCTAGGATCGTTTGATATATTTGAGTCGAATCAGATCCTTAGATTCATCTTGGAACCCAAAACTCTATCACAAGTCCTTCCTCTATCTAGCACAGGTTGTGTGGCACCTGCGGAACCTCTCCTTGGTGCTCTCAAAGTTTAACTCTAATAGCATTATCTCTCTATGCTAGGATCTCTCCTTGATGTGACCACGTACTTCGACCATGGGCTAGCTCCCTTCGAGACTCTATGCTTCAAAAATATCATGACTGGCTTACTCCTCTTTCCTGATTCCCAAATCAGCAAATAATTCAGGACCAAATCTACAGTCCATGTTCCTCTCATGATCAACAACTCTAATCAATTCATGAGTTTGGACTTTGCAATTCCTCTCTTCTCCTATCTCCTTGGGTATTATTTCTTCAAATTATCCTGAACTGCATGGATCTTTTCCACGTTCCCTTTGGATCCAATAGTCCAGAATCACTTTGCACCTCTCAACTTCATGAAAATATTTGTTCACCCCTGGAAAACCTTTCAAAGTTCCTTCTCCCGAACCTCCAAGTCTTCTGCCACCTGTCTCCTCCTCGATGAGAGATTTTCACTGTCTTCGGGACTTCGGCAAGTTCTCGACTCCTTTTCACACTTAGCACAAATTCCCCTTTCGATACTTAGACTGTCCTCGAACTCGTTCTGCACTCCTTGCAGAATTTTGTGTAGACTCTACTGTGACTTTGCTCGGCTTGAAACCTTCAAAGCTCATTGTTCCTTTGTGAACTTTCTCGTGCCCTCCTAGTATCTTCTCTCTCTTCCTCTTGATCTTGTAATATGGACTTACAATATCTTGGGAACACTCATTGTGCTTGGCTAAGCTATTTGATGACCTCTCCCTTTGCCTTCCTGAAGCGTTTAAGGCATCTCCTTTCCTTTGTCGATGCGCTCTTTCTAAGCCTTCCTTTCTTAGAATTTTTAGTAATTCTGGGATTCTCCTAAGGATTCCAACACTTTCAACTGTGTTTTCCTTGTGCATGCTTGCACCAGCTCAATTCCCTCCTGGAAGAGTGTTTCAGAGTTTTTAGTAACTCTGAAATGTGTTTCCTCCCACATAGTCTTTCTTTCCATGGTACTTAACCACCTTGAAATTTCTCCCCGAGTCTATGAATTAATATGGTGTGTTGTCCTGGAAACTTTTCCTCTAAATCCATTGATTTTAGATAGGCACTCCTTGCATCGGCTCACAGAGTTTCCTTTCTCTATCGCGCACTCCTTGCACTTAGCCTAGAGAACCAGACCTAACTCGACACACTCACAGATAGAAGGTTATGGTTCTATCCCTACAGACTATTTCTAACATACATCTACATCTCAAATGCATACAAATGACATTCATAACACAACATCCATTACACATAAATTGAAAACAGGAAAAACTGTCATTTTCTATTAATGGTGGAATGTCAAATTCCAACAATGGAGTCACAGCTACAACTGAGTCTCACAGCTACAACTGAGTCTCGGCTCTCTGTATTTCTCTCCCTATATTCTATGCATCTACCACTCACTACTTGACAACAATATATAGATTTATACAAGAGGGGCTCAACAAGCTTCCCTCGCAAGCTAAACTAGTGGTGTCAAATCACAATTCAAAATGCCTATCTAATGGGAAAATTACAATGATGGAAATCTACTCCAAATCAGATGCAGATCCCTTCGGTCATCAACCAATTAATGGCGACCTTATCTCCAACTTGTCATCAATAAATTTATGGTTCACACTTTGGATTCTTGAGGCAAAATGAAAAGGTAGTGTCTCCCCCTTTCTTGAATGCGCACCACATGAATTAATTGACTGGCGAGTGCCGAGGTGGAGCGATGCTCCTGCATCATTGTCCAACGAAATCTCTGGTGAACATAAGGAAACATATATACAGTTGTTCAAGGAATACATGGATTTTTTTTCCTATAAATATGAAGACTTGAATAGTTGCGATACCAACATCATACAACACAAAATACCACTCAAGCCTGGTACTAATCCTTTTAGGAAAAAAGTAAGGAAATTTAATCATCTCTTGTTTCCTACCATTGAGAAATAGGTGATGAAATTTATAGATGCTCAAATAGTAATTCCCCTCAGATATTTTGAATGGGTGGGAAATTTGGTTCCAGTTAGAAAAAAGAGTGGAGAGATAAGGATGTGTGTGGACTTTAGGAACATAAGAAAATGATTTCTAAAAGATAATTACCCTTTGTGTGATATGGACCACATACTGCAAAAATTAGTAGGAGAAAACATAATTTCCATGATGGATGGTTTCTCAGGATATAACCAGGTGGTAATGCATCCTAAAGATAGGGAAAATACAACNTGACTATGAAACTCATGAACTCCTGCTCATGAGCCATCCAACATGGTTGAAATCCTCCTGGATCCCAAAATTTCTCTTGGAGATGTCTCTTAGCTCCTCTGCTTCGCTACTTCTACTCTTGTATCATCCCCACTACTCATGCAGGTTTCCTTTGATCCATCTTCCTCATGCTGACCACTTCTTCTGTCAACTAAAACATCAGCTTCCTTATCTCCTAAACCACCTCATCCAGTTTCTCCATCGGCTAGCTCTTCTGTTGTAGACTAGCTCATTGCACTTCTTCCTTGTCTCTGGGTAAATCGCATCGATCTCCCACGTTATCTTCTCCATCTCGTGTGGTTTTAAGTTGCCACTCTGATGCTACCTCCACTTATACAGTCTCCTCATCATTGGGCTTCTTTTTAGCTACTACTTTGGACAGATCGACTCATGTCAATCCTTCGACTGGTTCCTTTCCATATTCCTCTAGTTGTAGCTCATGCTGGTGTGTCTCCTATGGAATGGCTATCTTTTGGCAGCCACCTTCTAGTTTTGTATGGTCTAAACAATCCTCTAGTCCATTTAACTCTAATTCCCACTGAGTGAGTAACTCAATTGGGCATTTCTTGATTGAGACAGATCTCAGTATATTCTCCTCCTCCTTCATGGCAGTCTTAGCTTGCTCTCCTCTTGTTGCATATGCAACATCTATGCTAGCCTCTCCTCGGCCGCTTGGTAGGAATACCTCTATCCCTCCAATGATCATAATGGTCCTCTGATCCCTTTCTTCGACAACGGAAGTTTTTAACTTCTCATTGTATTCATTCACACGACTCACAATTTCGCGTAAATCTTCATATGAGCGAGTTATTTCTTCTTCCTCCACTTCATCTGTAAACTCTCTATGTTGACGTGAAATATCAACTAAGATCATCTCTTCTCCCTTTCCCACTTGAAAATATGGGATGTATCCTCTGCCCACCTGACAGTCTATGAGATCTGTTGATCCCTTCTCATTGTCCACCTAACAACCTATGAGAACTTTTCAAGACTTCTGTCTCTCGTCACTGGGGTTTTCAGCATGCCTCAACCATATCCTTAGAATTTGTTGCTGCCTTCTGGCCAAAAGATTCTGAATAGGACATTTAGTTGTCATATTCAAAGGCCAATCGTACCTCCATCACACCTTTTCCTCCTATTGCATTTTGAATGCTAGCATCTCCATCTGGGATCTGATTTTGCTGAGCTCCTTATCTATATCTGCTTTTATTTTCTACAGGTAGACTCTCCCTTGACTATGCTCATGACTTCCAACAGCCATCTCATTTCACCTGCGACCCACATGGTTGTTTACCATCTATTTCACACCTTGCAACAACTTCAATAGATAATTGTACTTTGTTCCCCCTTTCTTATAGAAATTAGTTATGTATTAGCTCTGATATCTCCCTTGCCTACGATATATAGACAAAACAAGATCTGATACCACTTGACGGTTAGCGACCTCCCAGTCTAGGATCGTTTGATATATTTGAGTCGAATCAGATCCTTAGATTCATCTTGGAACCCAAAACTCTATCACAAGTCCTTCCTCTATCTAGCACAAGTTGTGTGGCACCTGCGGAACCTCTCCTTGGTGCTCTCAAAGTTTAACTCTAATAGCATTATCTCTCTATGCTAGGATCTCTCCTTGATGTGACCACGTACTTCGACCATGGGCCAGCTCCCTTCGAGACTCTGTGCTTCAAAAATATCATGACTGGCTTACTCCTCTTTCCTGATTCCCAAATCAACAAATAATTCAGGACCAAATCTACAGTCCATGTTCCTCTCATGATCAACAACTCTAATCAATTCATGAGTTTGGACTTTGCAATTCCTCTCTTCTCCTATCTCCTCGGGTATTATTTCTTCAAATTATCCTGAACTGCATGGATCTTTTCCACGTTCCCTTTGGATCCAATAGTCCAGAATCACTTTGCACCTCTCAACTTCATGAAAATATTTGTTCACCCCTGGAAAACCTTTCAAAGTTCCTTCTCCCGAACCTCCAAGTCTTCTGCCACCTGTCTCCTCCTCGATGAGAGATTTTCACTGTCTTCGGGACTTCGGCAAGTTCTCGACTCCTTTTCACACTTAGCACAAATTCCCCTTTCGATACTTAGACTGTCCTCGAACTCGTTCTGCACTCCTTGCAGAATTTTGTGTAGACTCTACTGTGACTTTGCTCGGCTTGAAACCTTCAAAGCTCATTGTTCCTTTGTGAACTTTCTCGTGCCCTCCTAGTATCTTCTCTCTCTTCCTCTTGATCTTGTAATATGGACTTACAATATCTTGGGAACACTCATTGTGCTTGGCTAAGCTATTTGATGACCTCTCCCTTTGCCTTCCTGAAGCGTTTAAGGCATCTCCTTTCCTTTGTCGATGCGCTCTTTCTAAGCCTTCCTTTCTTAGAATTTTTAGTAATTCTGGGATTCTCCTAAGGATTCCAACACTTTCAACTGTGTTTTCCTTGTGCATGCTTGCACCAGCTCAATTCCCTCCTGGAAGAGTGTTTCAGAGTTTTTAGTAACTCTGAAATGTGTTTCCTCCCACATAGTCTTTCTTTCCATGGTACTTAACCACCTTGAAATTTCTCCCCGAGTCTATGAATTAATATGGTGTGTTGTCCTGGAAACTTTTCCTCTAAATCCATTGATTTTAGATAGGCACTCCTTGCATCGGCTCACAGAGTTTCCTTTCTCTATCGCGCACTCCTTGCACTTAGCCTAGAGAACCAGACCTAACTCGACACACTCACAGATAGAAGGTTATGGTTCTATCCCTACAGACTATTTCTAACATACATCTACATCTCAAATGCATACAAATGACATTCATAACACAACATCCATTACACATAAATTGAAAACAGGAAAAACTGTCATTTTCTATTAATGGTGGAATGTCAAATTCCAACAATGGAGTCACAGCTACAACTGAGTCTCACAGCTACAACTGAGTCTCGGCTCTCTGTATTTCTCTCCCTATATTCTATGCATCTACCACTCACTACTTGACAACAATATATAGATTTATACAAGAGGGGCTCAACAAGCTTCCCTCGCAAGCTAAACTAGTGGTGTCAAATCACAATTCAAAATGCCTATCTAATGGGAAAATTACAATGATGGAAATCTACTCCAAATCAGATGCAGATCCCTTCGGTCATCAACCAATTAATGGCGACCTTATCTCCAACTTGTCATCAATAAATTTATGGTTCACACTTTGGATTCTTGAGGCAAAATGAAAAGGTAGTGTCTCCCCCTTTCTTGAATGCGCACCACATGAATTAATTGACTGGCGAGTGCCGAGGTGGAGCGATGCTCCTGCATCATTGTCCAACGAAATCTCTGGTGAACATAAGGAAACATATATACAGTTGTTCAAGGAATACATGGATTTTTTTTCCTATAAATATGAAGACTTGAATAGTTGCGATACCAACATCATACAACACAAAATACCACTCAAGCCTGGTACTAATCCTTTTAGGAAAAAAGTAAGGAAATTTAATCATCTCTTGTTTCCTACCATTGAGAAATAGGTGATGAAATTTATAGATGCTCAAATAGTAATTCCCCTCAGATATTTTGAATGGGTGGGAAATTTGGTTCCAGTTAGAAAAAAGAGTGGAGAGATAAGGATGTGTGTGGACTTTAGGAACATAAGAAAATGATTTCTAAAAGATAATTACCCTTTGTGTGATATGGACCACATACTGCAAAAATTAGTAGGAGAAAACATAATTTCCATGATGGATGGTTTCTCAGGATATAACCAGGTGGTAATGCATCCTAAAGATAGGGAAAATACAACATTCACAACGCCATGGCAAAATTTCGTGTATGATAAAATTCCTTTGGGTTTGATTAATCTAGGATCTACATTCAAATGAGCCATGGACACAACTTTTGTGGGTGAGAAAGATAGATTCATTTTTATATACCTTGATGACATGAATTTGTTCTCAAAGACAAATGAAGATCACATGAGGAATCTAAGGAATTTTTTTATGAAGTGCAAACAATTTGGCTTGTCTTTAAATCCTAAGAAGTATTATTTTTATATGAAAGAAGGGAAGCTCCTTGGCCATATAACATCCAAATAAGGGGTGAAGATAGATCCAAAAAGAGTAAAGGCAATCAATAAAATTTCCCTTCCTAGAAGCAAGAAATAAATACAATCCTTCATGGGTATAATCATTTTTCTTAGGAGGTTTGTCCCAAATTTAGCTGAAATTGTAAAGCATATCATAGACATGTTGAGGAAAGACCGTGAAGTAAAATGGAATGCTGAAGCTAAATAGTATTTTCAATGAATCAAATAAGCATTGCGAGAGTCTCTAGTGTTATTCATCCCAAACTATGATAAGTAGTTCCTTATCTTTTCTTTGTATTTAGAGTGTATCATAGCTGCTATTTTGTTGCAGAAAAATGAGGAAAACCAACAAAAACCTATAGCCTTAATTAGTAGAGCTTTAATATATGATGAACTGAGATATAGAAACCTAGAGAAGCAAGCATATTCCCTATTCAAGGCATTGAAATATTTTAGATATTATATATTGCACTAAAAAATATTTTCTTCTGTACCGACTGGTGCAATAAAATATATTTTTACACAACCTGATAGTGAAGGGAGAATGGCTAAATGTATTTCCAAACTTCATTAATATGATTTGGATATAAAACCCATTTAGATGATAAAAGGAAAAGGACTTACCAAATTGTTAGACGAATCTAGCTACATGGTTCTTGATACAAATTATCTGTTAGCATACAACATACCAGTGGAACCAGGACAAGATGCAATGGGAGAACCATTTTTGAAGGTAATCCATAAATTTTCTCAATATTATTGTATAAGGATGTAATTTTTTACCTACAAAACATAAGTTGTCAACAATTATGAGACAAAGCTAAGGCGAGATCTATTAAACTCAAAGATATAAATTATTGCATTTTGGGAGAAATTTTGTTTTGGAATGATCCAAGGGGAATGTTTCTGAATTTCCTTACTGAATAAGAAAAAAATAAATTGTAAACGAGTTTCACAAGGGAGTATGTGGGGGTCACCATTCCTGGAGAGCCAATGCATACAAGATCCTCAAGGTTGGCTATTACTGGCCTTCACTATTTTTTGATGTGAATTGCATGGTTAGAGCATGTGTAGAGTGCCAAATGTTTTCTTTGAAGCAAAAAGGTGTAGCCCCTCCCACTCAATCCTATTAAAGAAACAACACATTTTCAACAATGGGGTTTGGATTTCATTGGTGAAATCAACCCAAATTCTAGTGGGAAACACAAATGCATCCTAACAACCATAGATTGTTTCACCAAGTGGGTAGAAGTGTAACACACCCAACTCCTTAATACTCTTTTAAGGGGTGGGGCATCATAAGTTTGTTTTTCCTTAACTAACTCATCTCGAATCATCTCGGTGAACCTTATGGGTAACCATAATTCTAAGTCACCTTCGGTCGGTTTATGACTATGAGGGTTGACAATACTCCGAAGTCCCAGACTTCCGGAGCTCTGAACCCAGAAGTACTTAGATCCCTTAGGCTTAGCCTAAGTTTCCTAGGTGTTGGTCATATGGGTTCTCCCGAACAAATTTCATCAGCTTGTCTTCTAGATGTCAAGATATTCCCTTCTGAGACTTGAATCTTGCTATCCTTCCCAAGATTCATCATGAAACTGTTAAGGGATTGGGCATGATATCATGGTCTCACAACAATGAGTGTGAAGGGGATAGTCTCTTTAGACAGGAAGGGCCTAGCTGACACAATAATTTATATCTTGATCATCCTACAGGTTTATGTCCCAAGGCACCTTGAAGGCTAGGTTGGGGCACATAGACAATCAATCAGAAGCATAAGTTCACAAGAAGATAAACACATACACATAACTTAACCATTTCAATATAGAAACCATTTATCGATATATAAATACACGCATGCATCCATTATTCCCAATTCAAAGCACAAAGCATGAAAATACTTATCAGAACTAGAAGACATGATGTGACTGCTAAAAGGGGTGTTCATTTCCACCCAACGATAGGCTCAGTCACTCCTAACAGATTTACCACTGGCCACCCTCGAGCTAGACCATGATGCTTTGAGATTTAATCCTTTGTTCTAGCTCAATGACAGTAAGGATGAAGGTTACTCTCCTCCTCTCACAGGATCTTGGCAATGATTTTCACTATACCAAGCAAGGAGGACCGCTTGAGTACTTCCTCATTCACTCAACAACCTCATTTATCAGCTTGTATCATAACCCTACTATCCATTTCCTGTGACCAGAACACACTCATTTCTTAGTTATTCTTTAAACCCAAGAGCTTAGTATCTCATCTCTGCACTCTTCACAGGTCTTCCTTTTCCCACCACACCTTCCATTCTTTCCTTCCTCAGCAAGATTGTGCGTGGCTCAAATTCCCAGTTAGTGGTCAGGTCTAAAATCCTTACAAATGGGGGCTTTACCCCATCCCCTCATTAACTCTTGAGAAGGTATTCTGATCCAAGTGGATATTGGTGGCCACCCACCTATTCCACTTGGACCCTCACCATTTCCTCTGTCATTTTTTTAGTTTCTGCANGGGTATTATTTCTTCAAATTATCCTGAACTGCATGGATCTTTTCCACGTTCCCTTTGGATCCAATAGTCCAGAATCACTTTGCACCTCTCAACTTCATGAAAATATTTGTTCACCCCTGGAAAACCTTTCAAAGTTCCTTCTCCCGAACCTCCAAGTCTTCTGCCACCTGTCTCCTCCTCGATGAGAGATTTTCACTGTCTTCGGGACTTCGGCAAGTTCTCGACTCCTTTTCACACTTAGCACAAATTCCCCTTTCGATACTTAGACTGTCCTCGAACTCGTTCTGCACTCCTTGCAGAATTTTGTGTAGACTCTACTGTGACTTTGCTCGGCTTGAAACCTTCAAAGCTCATTGTTCCTTTGTGAACTTTCTCGTGCCCTCCTAGTATCTTCTCTCTCTTCCTCTTGATCTTGTAATATGGACTTACAATATCTTGGGAACACTCATTGTGCTTGGCTAAGCTATTTGATGACCTCTCCCTTTGCCTTCCTGAAGCGTTTAAGGCATCTCCTTTCCTTTGTCGATGCGCTCTTTCTAAGCCTTCCTTTCTTAGAATTTTTAGTAATTCTGGGATTCTCCTAAGGATTCCAACACTTTCAACTGTGTTTTCCTTGTGCATGCTTGCACCAGCTCAATTCCCTCCTGGAAGAGTGTTTCAGAGTTTTTAGTAACTCTGAAATGTGTTTCCTCCCACATAGTCTTTCTTTCCATGGTACTTAACCACCTTGAAATTTCTCCCCGAGTCTATGAATTAATATGGTGTGTTGTCCTGGAAACTTTTCCTCTAAATCCATTGATTTTAGATAGGCACTCCTTGCATCGGCTCACAGAGTTTCCTTTCTCTATCGCGCACTCCTTGCACTTAGCCTAGAGAACCAGACCTAACTCGACACACTCACAGATAGAAGGTTATGGTTCTATCCCTACAGACTATTTCTAACATACATCTACATCTCAAATGCATACAAATGACATTCATAACACAACATCCATTACACATAAATTGAAAACAGGAAAAACTGTCATTTTCTATTAATGGTGGAATGTCAAATTCCAACAATGGAGTCACAGCTACAACTGAGTCTCACAGCTACAACTGAGTCTCGGCTCTCTGTATTTCTCTCCCTATATTCTATGCATCTACCACTCACTACTTGACAACAATATATAGATTTATACAAGAGGGGCTCAACAAGCTTCCCTCGCAAGCTAAACTAGTGGTGTCAAATCACAATTCAAAATGCCTATCTAATGGGAAAATTACAATGATGGAAATCTACTCCAAATCAGATGCAGATCCCTTCGGTCATCAACCAATTAATGGCGACCTTATCTCCAACTTGTCATCAATAAATTTATGGTTCACACTTTGGATTCTTGAGGCAAAATGAAAAGGTAGTGTCTCCCCCTTTCTTGAATGCGCACCACATGAATTAATTGACTGGCGAGTGCCGAGGTGGAGCGATGCTCCTGCATCATTGTCCAACGAAATCTCTGGTGAACATAAGGAAACATATATACAGTTGTTCAAGGAATACATGGATTTTTTTTCCTATAAATATGAAGACTTGAATAGTTGCGATACCAACATCATACAACACAAAATACCACTCAAGCCTGGTACTAATCCTTTTAGGAAAAAAGTAAGGAAATTTAATCATCTCTTGTTTCCTACCATTGAGAAATAGGTGATGAAATTTATAGATGCTCAAATAGTAATTCCCCTCAGATATTTTGAATGGGTGGGAAATTTGGTTCCAGTTAGAAAAAAGAGTGGAGAGATAAGGATGTGTGTGGACTTTAGGAACATAAGAAAATGATTTCTAAAAGATAATTACCCTTTGTGTGATATGGACCACATACTGCAAAAATTAGTAGGAGAAAACATAATTTCCATGATGGATGGTTTCTCAGGATATAACCAGGTGGTAATGCATCCTAAAGATAGGGAAAATACAACCTTCACAACGCCATGGCAAAATTTCGTGTATGATAAAATTCCTTTGGGTTTGATTAATCTAGGATCTACATTCAAATGAGCCATGGACACAAATTTTGTGGGTGAGAAAGATAGATTCATTTTTATATACCTTGATGACATGAATTTGTTCTCAAAGACAAATGAAGATCACATGAGGAATCTAAGGAAATTTTTTATGAAGTGCAAACAATTTGGCTTGTCTTTAAATCCTAAGAAGTATTATTTTTATATGAAAGAAGGGAAGCTCCTTGGCCATATAACATCCAAATAAGGGGTGAAGATATATCCAAAAAGCGTAAAGGCAATCAATAAAATTTCCCTTCCTAGAAGCAAGAAATAAATACAATCCTTCATGGGTATAATCATTTTTCTTAGAAGGTTTGTCCCAAATTTAGCTGAAATTGTAAAGCATATCATAGACATGTTGAGAAAAGACCGTGAAGTAAAATGGAATGCTGAAGCTAAATAGTATTTTCAATGAATCAAATAAGCATTGCGAGAGTCTCTAGTGTTATTCATCCCAAACTATGATAAGTAGTTCCTTATCTTTTCTTTGTATTTAGAGTGTATCATAGCTGCTATTTTGTTGCAGAAAAATGAGGAAAACCAACAAAAACCTATAGCCTTAATTAGTAGAGCTTTAATATATGATGAACTGAGATATAGAAACCTAGAGAAGCAAGCATATTCCCTATTCAAGGCATTGAAATATTTTAGATATTATATATTGCACTAAAAAATATTTTCTTCTGTACCGACTGGTGCAATAAAATATATTTTTACACAACCTGATAGTGAAGGGAGAATGGCTAAATGTATTTCCAAACTTCATTAATATGATTTGGATATAAAACCCATTTAGATGATAAAAGGAAAAGGACTTACCAAATTGTTAGACGAATCTAGCTACATGGTTCTTGATACAAATTATCTGTTAGCATACAACATACCAGTGGAACCAGGACAAGATGCAATGGGAGAACCATTTTTGAAGGTAATCCATAAATTTTCTCAATATTATTGTATAAGGATGTAATTTTTTACCTACAAAACATAAGTTGTCAACAATTATGAGACAAAGCTAAGGCGAGATCTATTAAACTCAAAGATATAAATTATTGCATTTTGGGAGAAATTTTGTTTTGGAATGATCCAAGGGGAATGTTTCTGAATTTCCTTACTGAATAAGAAAAAAATAAATTGTAAACGAGTTTCACAAGGGAGTATGTGGGGGTCACCATTCCTGGAGAGCCAATGCATACAAGATCCTCAAGGTTGGCTATTACTGGCCTTCACTATTTTTTGATGTGAATTGCATGGTTAGAGCATGTGTAGAGTGCCAAATGTTTTCTTTGAAGCAAAAAGGTGTAGCCCCTCCCACTCAATCCTATTAAAGAAACAACACATTTTCAACAATGGGGTTTGGATTTCATTGGTGAAATCAACCCAAATTCTAGTGGGAAACACAAATGCATCCTAACAACCATAGATTGTTTCACCAAGTGGGTAGAAGTGTAACACACCCAACTCCTTAATACTCTTTTAAGGGGTGGGGCATCATAAGTTTGTTTTTCCTTAACTAACTCATCTCGAATCATCTCGGTGAACCTTATGGGTAACCATAATTCTAAGTCACCTTCGGTCGGTTTATGACTATGAGGGTTGACAATACTCCGAAGTCCCAGACTTCCGGAGCTCTGAACCCAGAAGTACTTAGATCCCTTAGGCTTAGCCTAAGTTTCCTAGGTGTTGGTCATATGGGTTCTCCCGAACAAATTTCATCAGCTTGTCTTCTAGATGTCAAGATATTCCCTTCTGAGACTTGAATCTTGCTATCCTTCCCAAGATTCATCATGAAACTGTTAAGGGATTGGGCATGATATCATGGTCTCACAACAATGAGTGTGAAGGGGATAGTCTCTTTAGACAGGAAGGGCCTAGCTGACACAATAATTTATATCTTGATCATCCTACAGGTTTATGTCCCAAGGCACCTTGAAGGCTAGGTTGGGGCACATAGACAATCAATCAGAAGCATAAGTTCACAAGAAGATAAACACATACACATAACTTAACCATTTCAATATAGAAACCATTTATCGATATATAAATACACGCATGCATCCATTATTCCCAATTCAAAGCACAAAGCATGAAAATACTTATCAGAACTAGAAGACATGATGTGACTGCTAAAAGGGGTGTTCATTTCCACCCAACGATAGGCTCAGTCACTCCTAACAGATTTACCACTGGCCACCCTCGAGCTAGACCATGATGCTTTGAGATTTAATCCTTTGTTCTAGCTCAATGACAGTAAGGATGAAGGTTACTCTCCTCCTCTCACAGGATCTTGGCAATGATTTTCACTATACCAAGCAAGGAGGACCGCTTGAGTACTTCCTCATTCACTCAACAACCTCATTTATCAGCTTGTATCATAACCCTACTATCCATTTCCTGTGACCAGAACACACTCATTTCTTAGTTATTCTTTAAACCCAAGAGCTTAGTATCTCATCTCTGCACTCTTCACAGGTCTTCCTTTTCCCACCACACCTTCCATTCTTTCCTTCCTCAGCAAGATTGTGCGTGGCTCAAATTCCCAGTTAGTGGTCAGGTCTAAAATCCTTACAAATGGGGGCTTTACCCCATCCCCTCATTAACTCTTGAGAAGGTATTCTGATCCAAGTGGATATTGGTGGCCACCCACCTATTCCACTTGGACCCTCACCATTTCCTCTGTCATTTTTTTAGTTTCTGCACAGTTTACTATTTTTAGCATTTTTTCGAGTCCTGCACTTCCAGAGCCGTTTTGAGGCCCTAAAGGACATTTTTTGGGAAAACGGGGAGAAAAAGTTAATTTCCTTTTATTTTTATCACACCAAAGTTGTATTCCTTGGATAGATCTTTCTAACAAGGTATTGAGTGTGTCAAATGAAGATCGTATGCCAAATTTACATCCCCGGAAAGTTGATGTACCAATTTACCCAAACGGGGCCCATAGTCTTAACGTTTCATCTCCTAGGGTTAGGTATTTGGATGTTTATAGTTTCCCATTGTTTCTCAATAATAAATAGGCATTTGAGACTAATTTTAACACAGTTCAAACGACAATATCCACCACATATCTTCTCAGAGATAAGCTACCAGTGCCCTAGCTAGTTTATTTATATTTTTTCTGTAAGCATATTTCAGTCATTTCTTATTAATGAAATGAAGTTTTATTTCTGTTGCATCTATGCGTTTATGTTCATTTCTATATTTCATTGTCTTCCTACATAAATTTGGATCATATTCCCACCTACCAGCTGAACTGTAATTCATTCCTGGGTCAAAGGACTGTTCTGGTCTTGAGTAATTAAATCCAATAAGGTACTGGTTTGGTGGAGGTTAATGCAACCATCCATGGTCCCATTCACCATCTCTTTCACAACATTCATGGTCTCTCTTAGTACACCCCCCTTCCAACATTCATGCAAAACTTATTCATTTTCTAGTAAATAACATAATTTACATTCATTGACCTTTTATACAAAGGTCCTTCAAATCAAACATTCACACATATTGAGTTTTCCATAGTCTCTTGGCCAATATAGTTATATTTACAAACTAGGGGAAACATGGTGTTACAATTCCCTCCCCCTTAAAGGAACATCATCCTCGATGTTCTATCTTTCAACATGCTCTATATATATAGAAGTAAAAAAAAATGGATATGCATGTCTCATGGCATCCTCCATTTCCCACGTAGCCTCATTTGGGCAAAAGTGTTTCCACTACACCTTGAAATGTGAAATGGTTCGGTTCCTGAGAGAGG
>JZKD02S1696638.1:37588-50860 GCA_000966675.3 Picea glauca
TTATTCTTATGAACATTTTTCTTTCCACTAGATTTAGAACTTGAACTTGAAGAAGAAGGAGAAGAAGGAGGTGTTGATGGAGGTGAAGGAGGAATCTGAGGATGGTACTCTTCCTATTCAATTTTTCCCTTTGAAGAATCACCCAAAAATGGTCTCTTCCGTTCCAAGTAATCTCAGTACAAGACTTTTACCATCTCCGACATAGCAAGGAATATTTTCTGGAACTCTTTCTCATCTTGAGAAATTCCTTCTTCCGATGCCATATTCTCACTGTGAGAATCTCTTTTTCTCAATCCAATTAATGGATTCTCTGCAACAAGCTCTCCTTCACCACGCTGTAGCTTTTCCATGGTTAACATGCAAAACTCAAATCCAAACGTCAACTAGCTCTGATACCACTTGATCCGTAGGATCTTTTAATGACTTATGGTTGAGTTTTAATTTTGCAAGCGTTAATTAACCATTTGAGAAAACTTAGTGGAGAATGAGGAAAGAAGAGGAATTATGACATCCATATACACATTTGTAGATCTGAAATGAAATAAAAGACAGCAAACCATAACACGCAAATTGATAATGGAGTTCGGCACAACTTTGCCTACGTCTCCGGGCCTTTGTCTCTGTGGGGGAGGCTTCTTTATTTCTATTTAAAAGATCAAAAGTACATCATTGCAATGCCAAATGGCTACAATACTGATTTGGTCATGTTCTTCCAGATCTCTAGAACCATGCAAAGAAAACGGCATGCAAAACGAACGTCCGGAGATCCCAGAAATGATCCGATAGTGTCTCCTTCTCAAAAGCTTCTCTACCTCAAAATGGCTCTGGCTTGACTTCTCTTCAGCATAATTCTACTCTGAATGCCCTCCTATGGCCTCAAACAGGCTTGGGTTCTATAGCTGGGAAGTTGGTTGCTCATCTCCAACTTCCTCCCAAAATTTAGGCTCCAAAACTGCCCAATATCCCCCCAAAATGGAGAAAATACATTAAAAATAGGCTTAACATTATTAAAAACCCAAAATTAGTTATAAAAACCACTTTTTAATAAAAATTCGGGCATTATCCCCCTTCATCTACATGCGCACCCTTTGGAACGGTCATATGAGTTAATATGGCCAAGCGTTAGCCCGTAGGCTAAGCGTTGTCCCCCTATTCAACGCTAAGTCCTGGTTTATGGTGTGTTGGCATAAGCCCATGGGATATGCCCCATAAATTTTGTGCCCGTGGTGTGGTAACGGTCCCGTGGGATCCACCCGTGAACCGGGGCTATCCCTATCCATGCATACACCTACGTCTGGGCTCCCGGTTTTGTCGTGTGGTCATATGCCATATACCAAATGCAAAGGGCTAGGGCTAAGCCCCGGCCCTTTCCGCCTCCGCCCAAAGTTTCAAACAAACTTAAATAAATTTTGTGCCGAATGGTAAAAAATCACCACCATGGGGGTGGGTGGTTAGCCCAGCCCCGCCAGTCCACTGCCCGATCGGGAGGTCGCCGGTTCGACTCCCATTAACCCATAAACAATTTTACATGTAACTAATGAACCAATCACGGGGTGCCATGTGGCAGCCCACGACTGGGCCACATGGCACCTAACCAACCAACCAAAACACACCACGTGTCAACTGCTGATTGGCCCATGTGCCTGCCATGTCAACTGTTGTACTTCCTATGTCAACTTGCCACGTCATCTCTGCCGTACTTCCCTGTCAGCCTGCCACGTCACCTCCTGACGTCACCCGTGCCACGTGTCACCCTTACAGTGGTGACACGTGTCACCTCGGGATAGGTCCAACTGGTTGTCCATACATCCAAATCTTCCTGACACATGTTGCCTTCTGGAGCTACCACATCGCCTTTTGGGATTGCTACGTCAGCTGTATGGACCATACAGTCTGCACAGTCTGCATGACACGTGGACTGTACGGACCGTACAGTCACCACACCATGCAGAAAAAACCATTTTTATCATCTATAGGAAGGTTTGATCCACCGGAGTTGAGCCTCGTCACCTTTGATTTATCCCACATTCAACATTGGCTTTCCCGCCAAATCAATTTTCATATTAAGGTGAGAGTAATGGGGAAAAACATCCTTCGCATTGTGGTTGACCAAGGAGACTCGACTTGCATTATGTCCACTGAATGTTGGAAATCTCTTAGCTCTCTAAAAATTGATACGTCTAATATTGTGTTGAAATCATTCTATGGACATATGTTTCATCCTCATGGCATAATCGCCACATTTCCCATCAATCTAGGTGTTAAGATTGTCTGTGTTGTGGTAAAGGTACTCAACAAACCTCTTGAGAACAATTTGCTACTTGGGCATACATGGCTATATGTGATGACACTAGTTGTCCTAACAATATTTTAGGTCTTATGTTTCCCTCATCAAATGAAAATATTGTTGGAAAACAAGGTGTTACTATCAATCAACTAGTGTTTTGTACCCCAGAGCTTGGATCCAATGTGGGTTCCAATATGCCCTTTGTTGGTGATTCCAAGATTAATTACATATGTTAGTACCATATTTGAGCGCTCAAATATGTTTGTCTCTTTAGGTTGTAATGCTGCGATTAGGAAAAATAGAGGTTGAATGGGAGATTACATAGCTCCTATAGTGAAAGAGCTAGCAAAATTTCAAGAACTATAGAAAAATCATGCCCTAAGGGCCCAAGGATAAATTTCCAATACCTCGGTGATTATAGAGAGATTAAAAAAGGAGAATTGTTCCCTTGAAAGGCTCAATCCATTCTCATACAAAGGCTATATCATGATATCGAATCCTAATAATCAAGTGCTATCAAAGACACAGATCCAATTATCCAACAATTGCAAGCGAGCCTAATACGACTAATGTCACATCAGAAAATTGCATGGGAGATAAAATGCATATGGGGTACGACAACAATTTTACAATCACTGTGTTTAGAATTGAATGGTGTCACCTGACAAGAATATGTAGGTATAAACCACTATCATTGGGTCAGGACAATGGTATTTTAGTTTTTCCTAATCACTTTCCCAATCATTATCAATGCACATTTGTGCACCCATTCAATGACATCTGGAGTCAATGCACCAATTCACGTGTCACACTCAAAGAGTCATAGATAACTTGGCACACTAATAGGGTATACATCATATCCATTCTGAGTCTGGAACCTATATAAATAGGGCCCACTAGAGATTCCAGTCACTATATCAAACTCAACTACACATAGGTCAAGCCTAGATCCATATAAGAAATGAAATGGACCAGTAGGAAGTTTCCACATTTCCATGGGATCATAAGGAAATCAACATGATGTCACTCAAAATTTCCCATGTCTTCCCAAAATTTCAGAGAGAGATAATCCATTGGAAAAATGACACATGTTCATAAAAAAAACGCAAGAAAGGAATTCTCAAGTAGGTGAAATATATTTGGCAGAGCATCAATTCATTTGAGGAGAATACAACACGTAACAAGACATTTGGCCTCTCATTTGGGTACTTTCACCAATAATTATACCTTTATCTACAACCAATATAGGATGGTAATCATTGAACATACACAAACCCCCACCTAATACTAAGATATCATAATATCACACCAGGTATGTTGAATCATTTAGCCCCATTGGTTGTCTCCATAATAACGTGTCTAATTCCTATAAGAAAAATCCAAAGAATCAAAGAAAAATTAATATGCGAGTAATTTTCTTTCTAGAGGTGGTTTACTCATATGTTAGGTGTCACTGATGATGACCCACCTACTAATTATCTCCATTCATGAGAGATTTATTAGCTATCTTGGTTATAGATGTTGCGAGAATGTGTTATGCATTTTGTGAATGAGATAATCTCGTTCTCTAGTATCATTAGCCCATACTTGAGATCTGAAGGAAATTTTGGAATCCACCCTAAGGGGAAATGTATCAATTGACCAGTTCTCTACAGAATCTTGAGATAAAGAATTCAGAGAGCTGGCCAATGATACTTTGCATTGATGAGTGGTGGAGGCTGAGAGGAAATGGTTAGATGTACTTTCATCCAGCCAGTGATATCAATTGTCTAGATGTCAAGTATATCTAACAAAAGAGATGAAGGTCCAATTGAGTCATTCATAAGGATATAAACAAAATATCAATTTCAAAAAGAGAACACACCCAACAATAGCATTGGCAGGTTAACTTTGGTGGTAAAACGTTGTCTTTACCAGGTAAAAATCAGTTAGAAGACCAGAGGTAGTATCAAGAATCTAAAAATCAATATCTAGTTTCAAGAAGTAGTGTTGGATCATATGAATGGTTTTCTCACAAATGAAGGTCCTATAAAGAATTATTAGAAGTTCAATTTTCGGGTTGGCACTTTGGGAAATTTAACAGTTTCTTACAACCAAAGTTGTTTAATAACAATCCTCAAAAACAAACAAGTAATTACAACTGCAAGATTCATGAGATTCATCCCCTATGCTATGTTTCAGTTTTTCATTCCTCTTTTTGTGCATGTGCTCTTGTAAAATACAACCCTCTCAAATCCATCCCTCTCATTTTGGATTCTTGTATCAAATCCCCATTAACAAAATCTCAAGAGGCAAGTTATTTTACATGTTCAATGTTACTGTGTGTTGTATGCTTATGATATTGAAGTGATTTACTCTTAACAATGACCGATTAATGTCATTTATGCATATGTTTAATGATATGCAGAGGGTACCTCCATGGATTTTAATCTTTTGAGATGTTTAACTATTTGATGTACATTTTAACAATCTATTTTATGTGTTAGAACTGTTGAATTATTAATTCCTCAACACATTATTATGTTTCCATAAGATATAAGATTCATTCTCTGCAATGCCTTATACTCTTGTGTTTATTTTTATTCACCATTTCCCCTACTCTTAAAACTAAATTTTCCAAAACACTCATGGAAAAATTCCTTATGGAGTTGAATGTTTTTAATAATTGGAATGAGACTATTTGAGAGCTAATTGTTTTATGAGAGGGAGAGAGAGAAACTTACCCAATTTTTGCATAATTCCATTTACTAAAAGAATGGATTTAAGGCTCTTATTGTTGATGGTAAACAAGATTCAGATATCCAATTGTTAGTATTTCACCTCATGACTCCACAAAAGGAATATTTGGCATCTACAAAAAATTCACCAGAAGCAACCCGAATCCTGAGTAAACTCCAATATACTTAGATCCATAGAATCTCCTGACCTAGAGAAATATTAGAGAACGAAAAATCTCTTCAGCTTTAGGTAACCCTAATATAGAAACATATCCTTCTATTGTTCATAGAGGTAGCGTATATTTTTAGTTAATCGATATACCTATTGATTCATATTCTTCTTCGAAGCTACCTCCTGAACCCTTAATAGATATACAAAATTCACCCAAATATTTATGTCAAGAAATGAGTTTTTACCTTAAACCCTTATTGAACAACCTTGATAACCCTCTATCATTCTAAGCCAATAACTACATTATTCAAACTTGTATGGAAAACTTAGGTGGAGGAAGAGTGGGGGGGAGCTAGCCCCCCACCACCACCTTCAAATACTTGGGTAACTATTATATGTCCCATTAAATCTACTTGTGAATGTTCAAGATCTCCCTAGAAATTATTTGAATCTATTTGCCAAATATTATGGATAACAAGATCATTCCACTGAACAACATATAAAAGCCTTCAAATAATTCACTTAAAATATGTTCATGGAAAACAATGTTTCTTCATGAGGTTTTTGGTTCAAACTTTGGCTGGAGACATTTGGAAGTGGTTCAGAGAGCTTCTTGTGGCCTTAATTGATTGATGGTGGGCTCTTTAGTATGCATTTATGAGACAATGGGGGAAAAGAGAGGCAGACTATATTACTTGACCAAATTTGGATCACTCAAGAAGAGAGATAACAAGCTTGTTGTTGACTTTAACAAAATATTTAACAAGATATACAATAAGATACCTATAGACATAAGGCCTTCTCATCAAGTAGATAAAGTCACATATGTTTGGGTTTTTGATGTTGACTTTTCCATGTTATTAAGGGAAAGAAGAGTCACAAATCTTCTTGTTATGGATGATGATGTAATGTAAATCAAAGGAAATATGATTGCATCAGGTAAAATGAAAAAAGTCTAGATCAAGTAGTAAACAAAGAAGGTTAGAGAGCACTATAGTCCATCTATTCCAGCCAAAGATTCCCATGAAGCTAGGATGGATGAAATATCTAGAGTAATAAGAAATTTGACAAATAAAATGTCAAGTTTATAGATGGAGAATGGTAATGCAAACAAATCTCCTCGAAAAGGAGGGACAAGGAACCCTAATTATTATAGAATACCTTTTAACCTTCAACTCATGAGGAAGGAAAGAAGAAATGAAGAACATCCCATCCAACCCATTGTGAGAACCAATGATGAAAACAACTTGGTTGAAGAAACAATGGATGAGGAATATGTCAAGAATCTAGAGGAAATACACTTGTTACAGGGAGAAAATAATGTCATGCATCTAAAACAAGATGATTATGAATATTCCTTAAACAACATGAAACACATCCCTAAAAGTGAATCAATCAAAAAACATGTTTCCTTTGTTCAATATAGGATGTGTGTTGATGCACTATAGGCTAATATGCATAAGAAGTATGATCTAAGACCTAGACAGAAGGAAGCCAACTAGGAAAACCAACCACATCCTAAGAATCCTAGCCCAAGTATTTTCAAGGATAAATTCAAAGAAATAACAAATAGTCCCAAGGTTAATGAGGTTGGAGAACCTTCAAAACTAGAAAAAGAAGTTAAATAATACAAGGAATTAGTTCAACATTTTAACATTGAAAAATAAATATTCCAAAGTCAAGATTCATGTCCCACTGGTGGAATTGGATAAGAATCCTTCATATCACAATCATATTGAGAAATCCATACAGGGAAAAAGATCAAAAATCCCTCCTAATACTTTAAATCTACAAGATTAGTCCCCCATTATAGTTTTTCTCCCTCACATAGATGATAAAGAAGAATTTGTTGCACCTTTATATGTAACATTGAATATCCATGACACGATGTTGCATAAATGTTGGTTGTGGAGCCTAAGTATGTTCCTGATTTAGAGGTCCTTGATTTCAGCCATGTTTATACCCCATGAAGACTTTACACCCCATAAGTATTTACACTCTTCCACGCGGGAGAGTGCAGAGGGGGGGGTACCCCCTCTGCGGGGTTCAGGGGGGCTATCCCCCCGGCTAGGGGGTTCGAGGGTGAAGCCCCTGAAGGAAAAATTCCCTTGTAAATGTGTATTGTAATTTCATTGTAAATCTGTACTGTTCATTATAAGGTCGTAGATCTAACAATATAAATTATGTTATGGTTTTTCTCCCTAGAAGGAAACCCTTTGTTATGAGGGAAATGTACTGTGGCTATGCATTATGGTGAGTATTGTATTCTGAGAGATGAGAATCTGAGAGAAAGAAAATGAAGTTACAACTGGTTTTGTTGTAGTTTGTATCCCTTCATTTGATGGATAGTAATAAAGGAAGGACCTAGCAATTTCTCTGGTGGACGTATCCCACACTGGGTGAACCACGTAAATCTGTGTCTCTCTTGTATTGTGTATCTTCTGTGTTTTTGTTTCTGCATTTGTTTTATTTTATTGTTCCACGGTCCTATTTTTCTAACAATAATTGTATGATTCACTCTATTGAATCACATAATATTATGCCCAAAGTAGTCATGCAAAAACTGTGATTGGAAATAACTAGACCATATCATGACCTCTATTCTTTTGATGCCAGAAAAGTGAAATGTGATGAGATAATAAAGGACATGGTTTTTACTTTGGCTCAATTTCCTATCAAAATCATTATGATGGACATAGTGGTGGCTGATGTGCTTGTAAACTATGGCATGTTGTTAGCAAGAAAATGGGAATGTAAGCTAGGAGGTACAATGCAAATGGACATGAATTACACAACTATACTATTTTTTGGAGGAGAAAACCTAAGGTTATACAAAGGACCAATTTTTTTATGTGGTTAGTGACAAGAACAATCTTGTAAACCATCCTATATATGCTATTGATTATTATATTGGATATTGCATCCTCATAGTTAATGAAGCATACAAGGAATCCCCAACACTCACAAATCCTTTGGCAATCGATGATAAATAAGTAGGTGGTATATAGAAAATGTATTTTAATGGGGCATATTCAAAAGAAGGAGTGTAAGTTTGTGTAGTACCCATTTATCCTAACAAAAGAGAAATACACTTGTCCTACAACATAGAGATTGAAGCCACCAACAATGTAGTTGAATATGAGGCCTTGATTCTAGGCTTGGAGGTAGCAATAAAAATGGAAATTACTGAGCTAGTGGCATTTGGAGACTCAAAGCTAGTGGTGCAACAAATCAAAGGTCGTTCTCAAACACATAATCTTAGAATGAGGCCATATAGAAATCACGTATGGGATATGATTTATTATTTTTATGAAGCTTTAAATATTACTATTGTCTCAAGAGAATTTAACTAGCAGGTTGATTCCTTAACAGTGGTAGCCATTACTTTTAAAACACCCATTGTTCTGCAAATGAAATATGAAATTGAGATGAGATACAGACCATCCATACCTGAAAATATCAAGTATTGGAAAGTGTTTGATTGTGACCATCAAATTAAAAAGTTCATGGAGGTGATAGATGAGTTTGCAAATACTCATATTGATTCATATGATGAAGAGGAATCTAAATATATTAATGAGAAATAAATGGAAATTACTTCTAAATTTAGTGACTATATGGGTAAGCATAAGGTCCTTCATCTCAAGAAGAACTTCATTCCCATAGGGTTGGTACCATTGTAGTAGTTGTTTGATAGAAACAATGTACCTTTTAAGCCAACAATTATGGCCAAACATGACAACACTGAGGAATAGAACATTGGGACAGAAAAGAAACCCACATACATAAAGGTGTTTGAAGGTCTTGGATCGTTCGATATATTTGAGTCGGAGAGACTCCTTAGATTCCTCTTGGAAACTAAAACTCTATCACAGGTCCTTCCTCTTTCTGGCGTAGGTTGTGTGGCACCCAAAACCCCTCTCATTAGTGCTCTCAAAGTTTAACGTCGATAGAGGTAGCTCTCTATGCTAGGATCCCTACTTGATGTGACCATAGAATTCGAGCATGGGTCAACTCCCTTTGCGACTCTGTGCTTCGGAACTCTCGAGAGAAGCTTACTCCTCTTTCCTGATTCCCAAATCGATGAATACTTTAGGACTAAATCTATGGTCCACATTCCTCTCACGATCAATGGCTGTGTTCAATTCGCGAGTTCAGACTTCATGAGTCCTCTCTTCTCCTATCTCCTTGGGTATTATTTCTTCAAATTATCCCAAACTACATGCATCTCTGCCATGTGCCCTCTAGATCCAACGGTCCAGAATCACTTCACACCTCTCGACTTCGCAAAAATCTTTGTTCACCCCTGGAAAACCTTTTGAATTTCCTTCTCTCGAACCTCTCAATTTTCTGCCACCTGTATCCTCCTCGATGGGTGATTTTCACTGTGTTTGGGACTTCGGCAAGTTCCTAACTCCTTTTCACACTTATCACAAATTCCCCTTTTGAGAATTAGACTATCCTCGAACTCCTTTTGCACTCCTTGCAGAATTCTGCGCAGACTCTATTGTGACTTTGCTTGGCTTGGAACCTTCAAAGCTCATTGTTCCTTTGTGAACTTTCTCGTGCCCTCCTGATAGCTTCTCTCTCTTCCTCCTAAGCTTGTAATATGGACTTAATGTATCTTGGATGCACTCCTTGCAATTGGCTAAGCTATTCGACAGCCTCTCCCTTTGCCTTCCTGAAGGGTTTAAGGCATCTTATTTCCTTTGTCGATGTGCTCTTACTAATCCTTCCTTTCTCAGAATGTTCATTAATTCGGAGATTCTCCTAAGGATTCCAACACGTTCAACTACGTTTTCCTTGTGAACGTTTGCACCAGCTCAAATCCCTCCTAGAAGAGTATTTCAGAGTGTTCAGTAAATCTAAAATGTGTTTCCTCCCACACAGTCTTTCTTTCCCAGGTACTTAACCACCTTGAAATTTCTCCCCGAGTCTATGAATTAATCTGGTGTGCCCTCCTGGCAACTTCTCCTCTGACTCCACTGAGTTCAAACAAGCTCTCCTTGCATCGTCTCATAGAGTTTCTGATCTCTGTCGCGCACTCCTCGCACTTATCCTAGAGAACCAGACTTACCTCGACACACTCACAGATATAATGTTATGGTTCTATCCCTACAAACTATTTCTAACATACATCTATAGCTCAAATTCATACAAATGACATTCATAACAAAACATCCATTACACATAAATTGAAAATAGGAAAAACTGTCATTTTCTATTAATGGTGGAATGTCAAATTCCAGCAATGGAGTCGACTCTCTATATTTCTCTCTGTATCCTCGATGCATCTTCCTCTCACTACTTAGCAACAATANAACCCCTCTCATTAGTGCTCTCAAAGTTTAACGTCGATAGAGGTAGCTCTCTATGCTAGGATCCCTACTTGATGTGACCACAGAATTCGAGCGTGGGTCAACTCCCTTTGCGACTCTGTGCTTCGGAACTCTCGAGAGAAGCTTACTCCTCTTTCCTGATTCCCAAATCAATGAATACTTCAGGACCAAATCTATGGTCCACATTCCTCTCACGATCAATGGTTGTGTTCAATTCGCGAGTTCAGACTTCACGAGTCCTCTCTTCTCCTATCTCCTTGGGTATTCTTTCTTCGACTTATCCCAAACTACATGCATCTCTGCCATGTGCCCTCTAGATCCAACGGTCCAGAATCACTTCACACCTCTCGACTTCGCAAAAATCTTTGTTCGCCCCTGGAAAACCTTTTGAAGTTCCTTCTCCCGAACCTCTCAATTTTCTGCCACCTGTATCCTCCTCGATGGGTGATTTTCACTGTGTTTGGAACTTCGGAAAGTTCCTAACTCCTTTTCACACTTATCACAAATTCCCCTTTTGAGAATTAGACTATCCTCGAACTCCTTTTGCACTCCTTGCAGAATTCTGCGCAGACTCTACTGTGACTTTGCTTGGCTTGAAACCTTCAAGGCTCATTGTTCCTTTGTGAACTTTCTCGTGCCCTCCTGATAGCTTCTCTCTCTTCCTCCTAAGCTTGTAATATGGACTTAATGTATCTTGGATGCACTCCTTGCAATTGGCTAAGCTATTCGACAGCCTCTCCCTTTGCCTTCCTGAAGGGTTTAAGGCATCTTATTTCCTTTGTCGATGTGCTCTTACTAATCCTTCCTTTCTCAGAATGTTCATTAATTCGGAGATTCTCCTAAGGATTCCAACACGTTCAACTACGTTTTCCTTGTGAACGTTTGCACCAGCTCAAATCCCTCCTAGAAGAGTATTTCAGAGTGTTCAGTAAATCTAAAATGTGTTTCCTCCCACACAGTCTTTCTTTCCCAGGTACTTAACCACCTTGAAATTTCTCCCCGAGTCTATGAATTAATCTGGTGTGCCCTCCTGGCAACTTCTCCTCTGACTCCACTGAGTTCAAACAAGCTCTCCTTGCATCGTCTCATAGAGTTTCTGATCTCTGTCGCGCACTCCTCGCACTTATCCTAGAGAACCAGACTTACCTCGACACACTCACAGATATAATGTTATGGTTCTATCCCTACAAACTATTTCTAACATACATCTATAGCTCAAATTCATACAAATGACATTCATAACAAAACATCCATTACACATAAATTGAAAATAGGAAAAACTGTCATTTTCTATTAATGGTGGAATGTCAAATTCCAGCAATGGAGTCGACTCTCTATATTTCTCTCTGTATCCTCGATGCATCTTCCTCTCACTACTTAGCAACAATAAAAATATTTATACAAGAGGGGCTCAACGAGATTCCCTCACAAGTTAAACTAGTGGTGTCAAATCACCATTCAAAATGCCTATCTAATGAGAAAATTACAATGATGGAAATATACTCCAAATTGGATGCAGATCCCTTCTTCTTTCAACCACTTAATGGTGATCTTATCTCCATCTTTTCATCAATAAATGCCTAGATCACACTTTGGATTCTTGAGGAAAAATGAAAAGGCGGTCTCTCCCCCTTTCTCGAATGCGGACCACGCGAATTAATTGACTGATGCATGTTGAGGTGGAGTGATGCTATTGCATCATACTCCATGACTATGAAACTCATGAACTCCTGCTCATGAGCCATCCAACATGGTTGAAATCCTCCTGGATCCCAAAATTTCTCTTGGAGATGTCTCTTAGCTCCTCTGCTTCGCTACTTCTACTCTTGTATCATCCCCACTACTCATGCAGGTTTCCTTTGATCCATCTTCCTCATGCTGACCACTTCTTCTGTCAACTAAAACATCAGCTTCCTTATCTCCTAAACCACCTCATCCAGTTTCTCCATCGGCTAGCTCTTCTGTTGTAGACTAGCTCATTGCACTTCTTCCTTGTCTCTGGGTAAATCGCATCGATCTCCCACGTTATCTTCTCCATCTCGTGTGGTTTTAAGTTGCCACTCTGATGCTACCTCCACTTATACAGTCTCCTCATCATTGGGCTTCTTTTTAGCTACTACTTTGGACAGATCGACTCATGTCAATCCTTCGACTGGTTCCTTTCCATATTCCTCTAGTTGTAGCTCATGCTGGTGTGTCTCCTATGGAATGGCTATCTTTTGGCAGCCACCTTCTAGTTTTGTATGGTCTAAACAATCCTCTAGTCCATTTAACTCTAATTCCCACTGAGTGAGTAACTCAATTGGGCATTTCTTGATTGAGACAGATCTCAGTATATTCTCCTCCTCCTTCATGGCAGTCTTAGCTTGCTCTCCTCTTGTTGCATATGCAACATCTATGCTAGCCTCTCCTCGGCCGCTTGGTAGGAATACCTCTATCCCTCCAATGATCATAATGGTCCTCTGATCCCTTTCTTCGACAACGGAAGTTTTTAACTTCTCATTGTATTCATTCACACGACTCACAATTTCGCGTAAATCTTCATATGAGCGAGTTATTTCTTCTTCCTCCACTTCATCTGTAAACTCTCTATGTTGACGTGAAATATCAACTAAGATCATCTCTTCTCCCTTTCCCACTTGAAAATATGGGATGTATCCTCTGCCCACCTGACAGTCTATGAGATCTGTTGATCCCTTCTCATTGTCCACCTAACAACCTATGAGAACTTTTCAAGACTTCTGTCTCTCGTCACTG
>JZKD02S1696638.1:75417-88316 GCA_000966675.3 Picea glauca
CCCTTATTCCTCCTTTGGAGGGATCTTGAATCCCCCAAATACAAATATATCTTCCTATAACAATGGAAATATAATGGTGAAGGCTTGATTGTAAAACTTTTCAAGAGGAGAGAAGTGCAACACTTGCTATCGATGTTCAAATAGCTCTAAGAGAAAGATCACTTCTCTCAAACCAAATGAACAAAATAACAATACTCAAAATTCTTCTCTTTGTTTGCATACCTTGGTCATGTATTTATAGGACCAATGAAATATTTTTCATAAATTGCTTGTAGTGTGGATGTGATTCCTTTAAAGGTATTACCCATCCCTTCAATAGCTCCAAAGCTATATTTAGGGTCGAGTTTGAAGTATTATCATGGTACACTTCGTCCTAGAAGTGGTTGAAGCCCGACCAACTGCATTAATGTGTCAATTCCACATCAGTGCAGGTTTTTATGGAGATAGTTTTGTATTCAATGTTATGTTGGCCCATGTAGATGTGCACATGCAAGCATTGGGGAAACTATGCTAAAATTGAGGAACTATTTTTATATTTTTGGTGACTTGTTGGATAGGTTCTGTAAATGATGGAAGTATATTGATTGATATGTTATATTAGTACTTTATTCAACCATTTTTTGTATTATTGTGGGAAATTTTTAGTGATAACAAACACGTTATTATATTTCCATAAGGTATAAGATACGTTGTCTACAATTCCTTATGCTCTTATCTTGTATGTCTTCTGATTCAACAGTTCCCCCACTCTTAAGAATAAATTTTATGAAACACTCATGGAAAAATTCCTTATAGAGTTCAAGGTTTTAATATCTGGACTGAGACTATTTTAGGGTCGAGAGTTTTATAAGAAAGAGAGAAAAACTTGCCCAAATTTTACATAATTTCATTTACTGCAAGCATGGATTTAAGGCTCATCCCGAGTATTGTCCCCTGAGGTGCTTCGACATCATTCCATTGATATCCTAGAACATATCAAGGGATAAAAACATAAATTTTGGTGTAGGGATGTTCAAGGACTCCTCACCGATGGGAAATTTTCCCCTTCCTCCACCATCCCCTACCCCTATCATTGATCCAATAAGTATGATCTCTTCATTTACCAGTGGATCCTTTGGGTCTTCCCATCCTTGGGTGGTTCCTCATCCTGAGGTCGTTGAGTCTTATGGAGCATCTATGCTTCTCAAAATAGTTGATATTTCTTCCCTGGTGATCCCATCACCATTAGTTGTTTCTATTCATCCAATCCATCCTCATATGGAGTGTGATGACCCTACTCTACCCGATCGAGTTGTTGAATCTACAAGTTCGCATGATTTGCTAGATACTGAGTTTCCTTTGGATAAGGACATCCCATATATCATGGCTTCCATGTTTGATCCCAAGGATGAGATGATGCAATATCGATCATCTTATCCTGATTAGAAACTAATGAGACTTAACATGATGAATCTTGATCTAGGACTCAGGGCATTTACTGGAGCATCTAGTATAACTCCAAGTATTGATGCATTTCCTCCTTGGTTATAACTTTGAGATGTTTCCATCGAATTCATGGCTTCCCCTTCCCTAAAAAATTCATGCTTTTTACTTCATTTAGGTCTTCATGGACTCCATCAAGGAGCTTCCATAACCCATGAAAACACTCATGATGAGTATCTTCAATTGCATAACTTTGATTATATGTGTCATGGCCCTTGCATGGTGTTCCCTATGATGCTGACATCAGCCCATGAGTTAATAGTTATGGAAAGGATGATTGGACTAAGCCTAGAAATGGGTTCTATTTTGCATAAATTGTCATAGTGCATCATGCCTTGTACATAGGTCTGTGGTGTGATTTTTTTTTATTTTGCATTTGTAATATCCAAAAAATTCCTTCTTTTTTTTTTTTTCAGATTTCACTATGAATTTTGACCCCAAACTCTAGTCTTGATGTCTTCACATGGATAAAAGGGACTCCTTTTGCAATAAATGGAGACTTCCACCTAACCCAAGGTATTATTTTTGAACCAACATATAGAGATATGTTTTTCGCTACATCCGAATTTTTCACTATAAACCATCCATTCTGTTGATATTATTCCTTAGGTATGATCTCATCAAGTTGCGACCTCAACCCTTCCTTTTTCTCATTGTAACTTTCATAGTAGTTCCTACCTTCCATGGGAATATTAGTTAGCACCTTCAATTCCATTCGATGCCCATGTTGTGAAGTTGGGGACCTAACCACCCTAAACCATCATGTAGATAGAAAAATATTTTTTTCATGTAATAAAGGTCGACATTAATTGATAAGGCCTATTTAATAATGTGAACAAGTCTAATGTAAGAAGAATTAATAGAATCTTCTACTTCAAGAAATATTTTCCTCTAGAATGTTCTTTAGAATATAGAATTAGTATAAATAAGAGTAGCAGGCATGATAAATTATTGTCTTGAGAATTATTATAATAGAGTGTTTCTTTGCTCGAGGTTTCCCTCTTAAAGAGACAAGTGAACATTGATTCCTATAAATAATGATATCATTTTTATCTGTGTGGTTCTCTACATTTTGTTGTTCCAATGGTATTTGGTGCAACATTTATGTTTTCTACTTATTATAATACATTTGGTACCTAAAAAGTAGTATCAAAGAACTTTTCTCTATAGAAACTATGGGAACTTTTTTCACGATAGAGACGTGTACTGTCGGAAAATTCAAATCATATAGATCTATAATTTAGAGGGTAAACCTACGGTGGATGAAACTACACACAAGAAATATAGATGGTTTCATAGAGTTACTTGAAATAGGCATGTTACCTTGTTGGAAACCTCTGTCTCACATGTTGGTACCCTTCAAGTAGTACCGCATCAGACATAAGCTATACACAACCATCACTTCCACGTACTATTAGGCATATAGAGATTCCCCTAGGTCTCTTGAAACCATCTCTATATCAACTAATTGGTTGCTTGTAGTGACATTGAGAACAACACTCAAGAAGATACTCTCTAGTACCTAGGTAATCAAGTAGTACGACTAACGTTGAGCCAACTTAGATGGTTCCCTAAGATATTGGGTTTCTTAATACTATTTAACCCCCCATGTATATCAACGAGATATAGCAGAGGGAAAACCCTTGTGTGTAGGAACCCTAACTCGTGGGAAAGAAACAGAACAAAAAGGGAACATTTTGGTTGCAAAATTACTACAAAATTTTTCTTGTTAACACTTTGGGCACTTTATCACTACAATTTTCTTTAGGATGGAGTATAATGGTCCCACCAACACCCTTATTCAATACCTATCCCATTGGATTCCTCTCTTCACCCTGATAATTTTCGTACCTATCATTTTTAAGCCCTATTTTCATGGACTCGACCCCTTTCCTAGCACCCTTATTTGCAACATATCCCATTGGATTCCCATTTTTTCCATGATCATCATGGTACCTATCAATCATTATACTTTTTTCATTGGACCCACCCAACCTTCCCAACACCCTTATTTGACACATATCCCATTGGATTTCCCTTGTCACCCTGATCCCAATGATATATATCACCTATTTTCCTTTTTTAGTGGACCCACGCCCCATTATGGGCACCCCAACTTTCCACATAGACACCACTCGCACCCAAGAATTGTAGGCCAAAATCAAATAGAACAATGTCTAGTTTGACCATTTTGAGGAAGAAGTCTAGACCCAATTTTTTAAAGTTAACGACAAATTTGACCACTTAGAGGGAAAATTTGAAAAAAACATTGGCATGCTCAATATCACTCTTAACTAGTTGTTGAACTGATCAAAGGACCCCCCCTTCCCTGAACGACCCTCCGAAGTATATAATTTTGTCTCCTCCGATACTATGGAATTTCATTTCAACCCCTTTCATCGTGGCCCTTGTATTCCCCAAGTTTATATCAATAAATTTGATGGCTTTGATCCCATGGGATGGGTCACCCAAATGGAGCATTATTTTTCTTTTCATGGAATTACAAATGAGTTGGAAAAAATATGTTATGTTGTTCTCTACATGGATCCCAAATGCTAGTAATGGTGGCAATGGCATAAAAATGCATTCCAGTGGTATGTTTCTTGTACCCAGTTTGTTGCGGAACTTTATGAAAGCTTTAACACCGACACCCATTATGAAGGTTGTTTGACCAAGTTGAAACACTCTGGCACAGTGGAATGATTATCCATGTTACTCTTGGCATATTGAATATATTTTCTACAAAGGCTATCTATATTTAAGAAAAAATTCACAACTTAAATCCAAGGTGCTTTCTGAGCTTCATGCTTCACCCACAATTGGGCATTCTAGGTCTACCAAAACCTATGAATGGATCAAATATTATTTTTTTCTAGGACAATATGAAATAGAAAATCCACACCTTTTTTATTGAATGAGATACCTGTCAACGCAATAAGGGAGAAATAGTCAAAGATCCAGGAACACTCCAACTGCTTCTAACTCTGTACTATTTGGAGGGATATTTCTATGGATTTAATTATTGGCCTACCTAAATCACGCAATAAGTCAGTCATCATGTTGGTAGTAGATCAATATTCCAAATATGCTCATTTTGTGCTCTTCAAAACCCATTAACCACATCCACAATGGCTCATTTTTTTATGGATAATATATTCAAACTTCATGGAATGCTTCATTCTATTTTCTTTGATCAAGATCCAACTTTCACTAGTAATTTTTGGCAAGAATGTTTCAAGATCGAGGGAGCTCAATTGCGTCTCAGCACCACCTATCATCCCAGAATGATGGAGAACCTGAAGTTGTCAAGAAGTGTTTGGAAACATATTTGTGGTGTTTTTCATCCGACGAACAAAATTAGTGGGCTCAGTGGTTACCCCTAGTTGAATGGTGGTACAACACATCTTACCATACTTCTACTCACATGACTCATTTTGAAGCATCATATAGGAAAAATCCACCATCGATTCTCTCACACATTCTAGGTGTCTCCAAGGTTAAATAGGTTGAAAACAATATTACAGTCTCAACGACCATTCTCCATACCCTATAAGTACATTTGTTCATGCTTCATAATCGCATGAAGAAACAAGCAGATCAAGGTCATTATGAACGTCAATTTGTTAAAGGATACCAAGTGTTTCTTCATCTGCAACCATATAAGAGGACTTCACTCAAAGCTGAAAATTGTCATAAAATTGATCCCAAATTATGGTCCTTGTACATTTCTCAAGTGGGGCGCATGGCCTACTAGTTAGCTCTACCTAGTCATTATAAGCTCCATCTTGTTTTTCATGTCTCATGCTTAAATAAAGTGATTGGAACCAAGTTCCAAACTTAAACAAGTATACCTAAGTTGGATGAAGAAGGTTCCAATTGGTTGCATCCATAAATAGTCTTGGACCAGTGAGAGTGAAATCTCCATTAGCATACTATCAAGGATGTGTTATTTTAGTGTAAATATACAACTCTAGAAGATGCCACTTGGGAGCTCACCACCATTGTGCAACAATTTCCTCATCTCAATCCTTGAGGAAAAGGTCGTTCTTGAAGGGGGAGGGAATGTTAGGGACCTAACCTGCCTAACCCCTCATGCAATTGGAATAATATATTTTCCATGTAATAAAGGACAACAATATTTAATAACGACTATTTAATCATGTGAAAAAGTCTAATGTAAGAAGACTTAATAGAATATTTTGCTTCTAGAAAGATATTCCTCTAGAATGTTCTTTAGAAGATAGAATTAGTATAAATAAGAGTAGGAGGAATGAGAAAGTCTTGTATTGAGAATTATTGTAATAGAGAATTTCTCTATTGGAGCTTTCCCACTCAAAGAGGCAAGTGAACATTGCTAGATATCAATAAAGGTATCATTTTTGGTGTTGTGGTTCTCTACATTTTGTTGTTTCATTGGTATTTGCTACAATATTTCTTCTTTTTGGTTTTTATAACACATATGCAACCTAATATGTGGATTCATGTAGGCTCAAGAACCCTCCTATAGACCCTCCATGGCTTGATGTTGAGCTTCATTCTCCTCTCTTCATCTATATTATGGCCTTATCCCAAGGGGGTTTCCACTCTTTTATGTTACTTTATGGTCACTTATGAATTTTTTGCTCATTTCAAGTTGTGTGTTGTCACATTGTTGGTTGTCTTGATCCCACTTCCTTTTATTGCTACAAGACTTGACCATTCACCCCTTGCATTAGTTGGCATCCTTTCTATGACCATATACCCATGGAGAGAACCTCTACTAAGAGTGGACCTCACTTGTCAATACCAATTTATATTCATTTTTCTTAGGTTGGTTCCATGTGCTTGGAACATAGAAGCATGACATTAAGCCACTCATTCTCTCCAGATAAGCTAACTTTTAAATATTTTTCATGCTTGTTAAACCATGACAAAGACACATAGTTGAGATCAATTTGAACTCTTTTTAATCCTCCTTAAACCATGAAAAATACACCTTTCGAGTAAACATTTACCTCTTTTTTGGGCTCATAAGAACTGAACAAAAAAGACTCTATCAAGAAAAATTTTGTCTCTCTTTCACACTCATTGAAACATGAAGGAGACACACTAAAAACAACAAACAAAAAAAGGGTTTGTTTTTTTCTACCATTGATCTATTACTGAAATGGAAGCATCAAACATGTCACCCTTGAACATGGCACCTTCTTGAGTCATTATGTTACAATTGGGTTATATATTTCCTATGATAAGTGTCATTAATATTATTCATAGATACTCCTCCATCTGGTTACTCTTCCAGTCATCATGGGGACTGATTCTATGCCTCATGTGTTGTTGAACTTTATTGGTCATACTTTTAAGTGTTGCTTTTAAGTCATAATCATGTGATGCTAGATATATTCAAGGGAAATGTAATCCTGAGTTGACCATGTGATGTTTTGTTGACAATCTTTGTCGGCCATCTATGTGTTAGTTGTACTTCGTGATTCTATCTCTTCACATGATCCCTTGGTGCATTTTTTGTGTCGATTGATGTGGGATATATTAGGGACCTCCTTTGATGGTTCTCTTTCTATCGACTTCATCACATTATCTAGGAGAGGGATCTGGAAACCAACTAGTACCTTAGAGATTTGTAACATACCCAACCCCTAAGTACATTTAAGGGATGCGGTATTTAATTTTCTCCTTTCCTCAACCATCTCAAAGCCTCCTCCAGAGGATACCCTTGTATTCTACTCATCAAAATATTTCCAATGCCTATAACCATGTTTAGAACTAAGATTTGAACCAGAAGTTACAATCTCCCAAATTTTATGGACTTTCATTTATTTATTTCATCTTTAGAGTTGGCACGAGGAAATCATGTGGTTCCTGTCACTAGTTTCATCCAATATGGAACTGATGTGTCATTTGACACCTAACCTATCTAACTCCACCATTCATTGGTTTGGAGATTTTCCTCTTCTTTGGAGTTCTCCCATCGGAGCAAGTATATTTCCCTCACCTAAACCACTCTGATATACTCTTTTTGACTACACCCACTCTGACGGATCTAACCTATAGATTAAACAACCATGATTAATTTAGAGTCATCAACTCACATGACAATTAATGACCTTTCACCTACTCCAGCTACACTTAGCTTATGTAGGTCCATCGAGGACCTACGACTGAAATTGATCTCAGTTTCCACCTTTGTAGTTGTTTCCATAATGTACTTGTCTCCTAACATGACACATGGCTTAATATCCACTCAACACACAAACCCATATCGACATGCCACGTTACCATATAGTGCATAGGCTCGATCGACCAGAGATTAACATTTGTCGATTTTGTATAAACTTAATAAGTTTCTTAGTCGATACTTTCTTAAAATATCGTTGCTTGGTATTTATTTATTTAATCATCATTAGGGATAATTAATCTCCATGAATTAATTACCCTCTTCTGTAATTACATTTTTACTTAGCCTAATAATTCACTTCAATACCACTCTTACAATGATTATCTTATAAGTTAATTAATTATATTATAACATAATTATATTATGTTCTAATATAATTAATTAAAATGTAATATACTTAGTTTTATTAACCTTGATTAACATGTAAATCAAAGAACTTGACTTATGACTTCGCACCGTAATCTTCACATAATTATATATATATATATATATATATATATATATATATGGGAGAGAAAAGGAATTAAAATATATTTCAAGTAATTCCAAACTCAACGTGAAATAATACATATATATAAACTTAAATTATTTTAGATATCATACACAAGTCTCTTCAGAGTCAAGGCTCCAAACTCTTCGGAGTTGTACACCGAACTCTTTAGAGTCAACTCCTAAAAGGTTTTGAAATTTTTTATCATTTATTAAATATATTAAATATTATGTCAATTCAAGCTACCACCCCGAGGTATTCGCACTTGAAACACGTGTAATCATCTCATTATTCTGACCACCAATCATGAAAGAGTAGAGTTTAATATTATTAAATATATCTGGGACCTTATATTACCCAGGATTTCAGACTCTGAACGTTCACTCTCCTCTTGTTACTCTGATGGCTTAGGATTTCGTTCAAATGTTCCATTCCATTTAATCTGATAAATAGACTATGAAGGCCAATTACAAATAAGTATAATTTAATATTTATGTTTCATTGTTTATAACTCCATAGGTCGTCGCACTTGAAATTTGTTCTCCCTTCTCTGTGCTCTAAAGGATTAATATTAACATAAATACAAATATTTATGTGTTGAGAGAGAGGGAAAGTATATTACACAAACATTCAATAAATAAATATAAATAACATGTTACCATAATTCTTACAAGAGTGCAGAGCGGCCCATGCATGGCATAATTCTAGGAAAATCTTAGTGCAATATAGACTTTTGCACAAAAGGGAAAGGTTTCAAGTTTTCCATTACTCACACACCAATAATAAATTGTTGGCTATATTATGATAGTTTCCATTCTTATTATTCAAGTATTATAACATTAAGATGGAAATTTACGTATTTACCAGTAGTTACCAGACTTCACCATTCGTTCAAATTTGTTCAGAAAACATAGAATTACACATTTACATTTATAAATTTATGTGATTTATTTTCTTAAATTGTTATCCAAAATATCAGAGTTCTTGGAAATAAAATTCTCAATGGTAAAACTATGTTTTTACCATAGTTTACTAATCTCCTAATTTTAAGCACATCTTTGCTATTTTCAAGGATTAGTCATTATTCCCAAATATTTCCCCTTTGGACATCAAATTTACTATGTAATTCCAAGTAAAATTCCCTCTTTTTACTAAATTTCAATGAAACATAATTAATCAGAATGTGTTAAGTTCTAAATTTCATCTATTTCAAATTTAAAACTCAAATTTGCATTTCTCATTCTTTTCTTATTGTTTATTTTTAAGAATACTTTGCCTATGTTTAACATTGGGCTTATTTCCTTAATATAAACCAAGGTTCTGAACTTCCTTGAAGTTTTGAGTCTAGTATATTCTCCAGACTAATAGAGAGAACAAAGCCAACTTCCTAGCCTTCAAGCTTCTAATAGAAATTGCATTTTCATAATTTCCAAGTTGTTTTGTAAGGACTATAGTGGCTTGACTTTACTAATATTTGAGGATTTGTTCATATAGACTGCTACAGGTTATCAGCTAACACTTTGTTATTAATTTTAGTAAAAACCAAATATTAAAAACTTCCCTTCCTAAGCAGAGAGAAAACCAAGCAACATAATATGATTTCCAACTTTATTTCATATTTTCATCCAGTCAGAAAATCAGAGTGACAATTCCATTATTTGAACAAGATAATAAATTATACAATCATTTAGCACATCAAATCCATAGTATAAAATAAACTAGTTGTGACAATATGAAACAAAGAAAAACACTTATCTAAAACATAGAAATAGATGGCAATTGCTAAAAGGTGTGCCACTTTCCACCCAACCATATCCACACATGATCTTGGTGTATTTCGCAGCTGAACACCCCCTAGCCAGAGTATGATTCCATGAGATAGAACTCTTCTTTTTCTCAACAATCAAAGATATATGAAGGTTACTCTCCTTCTCCAGCAATAGCCTGGCAATCTAGTCTTTTATCCACCAAGAAAGGGGCCCTGCTATGATTGCTCACTCAATCACTACATTTATCTACAACCTCGTTGATCAACTTGATTAGAAAAATGCTACCCAATAGTTCGTGTACCCAGAACAATTCATATTCTCAGTTCTCTCAATAAACAAAGAAATACACATGCTCTTCCTTTTCAGATCTAGTCCTCAGACCCATTCTTGTGTCTCCTCTTTATTCTTCCCATGATTTTCCTCTTTTTATTTCCTTATACAACAAGATTTTGTTGCTCCATTTCTCAATTCATGGGTTATATCAAGAAGTTTCCAGATGGGGCACTCTGTTGATCTCCCCATTGAGTCTTAAGGAAGACTTTTGAACTACCATCTTGAATGTTAATTAAATTCTCTAGGACAGAGGGATGTTCTGGGTATGGTCATGTTAAATCCAACAAAGTACTAGTATGGTAGCAGTCATCTCAACCATTTTTGGTTTCCCTCACCATCCCCTCTCATGCATCACAATATCCATTGGAAACACATTCAACAATTATTCAACAATTTCCATTTTTATTTAATAGAAGAAACATTTTCATTAACTTCTTAACAAAGTTTCATCACTTTCCAAAATCCACAAATAACATACATGTCTATAGTATTTTAGTCATAACATAATTATATTTACAAGCTGGGGGAAACAAGGGTGTTACAATCCCCTCCCCCTTAAAGGAATTTTGTCCTCTACATTGTACCTATCAATGTGGTGTTTATGTACAACAATGAATAAAAAAAGGTATGCCTATTTCATGCCATCTTCCATTTCCCATGTAGCTTCATCTGGAAAAAGTGTTTCCACTACACTTTGACTGATGCAATGGTTTTGTTCCTGAGCGAGATTTATTTCCTATCTAGTATGCATTGTGGAGCTGGCAATAATTCTCCCTCTGGTTCCATATGGATCAAAGACCAGTCAATAATATGATTAGAATCATGTACATATTTCTTTAGTAATGAAACATGGAAAAAAGTGTGCACTTTCACTATGGGAGGAAGTGCTAGTCTGTAGGCTATAGCTGCCACACTATCCAAAATTTCAAATGGTTCACAATATCGAGGTGCCATATTGGCACATGTTCCCATCCTCAAGGAACTTTTTCTGGGTCTAATTCAGAGATACACATGATCTCCTACTTTCAATTATCTAGGAGTCTTATGTATGTCTGCATAGCTCTTATGTTTTTCATGAGCTATTTTAGATTTTGTTTTATTTGAATTACTTTTTGTTCCATATCCTTAAGCATATCTAGCCCATGTGTTATTTGTCTACTGGGTTATTCCAACTGATTGGAATATTGCATCTCCTACCATAGAGATCCTCAAAATGACTCATGTGTAATGACTCCTGATAGCCATTGTTGTAGGAAAATTCTACCAGTGGTAGGTATTCTTCCCATTTCTTGGGTTGATGCATCACATGCATCCTTAACATGTCCTCTAGAACTTGTTTTACCCTCCTCTCTGTCTATCCATCAGTTTGAGGGTGATAGGATGTATTAAGTAACAATTTATTCCCAAAACCAACAAACTAAGACTTCCAAAAATTTGAAGTAAATTTTGTATCTCTTTCTGATATGATTTCCTTAGTTATACCATATAGCCTAAATATTTCTTTTATGAAACTATTAGCAATATCTATTTCCTTTCAGGTTGATTTTATATGGATAAAGTGAGCATCCTTTCTTAGTTTGTCCGCAACGAACATAATTACATCATTTATTTTTGTCAATGATTTAAGAAATACAGTGATAAAATCCATGTAGATTGTTTTCCATTTCCATCCTGGAATTGGTAGGGGATGCAACAACCCTGCTGGGTGTTTATGCTCCACTTTAACCCACTGACATTCTAAAAATTTAGCTAAGTAATTATCTATGTTCTTTTTCATTCCTGGCCAAAAAAACAATTTCTTAGTGGTTGTGATCATTTTCTGATAACCAGGATGGCTAGTGTATGGTCATTTGTGTAGTTCATCCACGATGAATCTCTTCAATTCATCACAATTTGGGACATACAAATGACCTTTTTAGGCTAATAGGCCATCATCCTCCCTAACACTCCTTGTCACCCAATTTAGCAAAGTTTCATTTTTATCCTCTCAATCTATCGATATGATATAGCATTGAAATTGAATTCTTCATTGTATAATGTCACGTAATATTGAATTCAACCTCCATAACATTGTAATGTGACATAATGTTTTCAATAACCAAATGAATTGTTATTATTTAATAAAAAAACACAATATTAATTATTAATTATGTATATATAAGTAAATGACATGTATATATATATGAAATTGATGTTATTTAATTTTTCTTTCTAATTTTTCATTTCTTATTTCATTTGTTTATACCATATTTAAAGATACCTAATAATACGCATAATAGTAGGTATGATTAATACATTTGGCATTTAAATTTTCATAAAGTTTCATAATTACTTACACAATCAAATATTATTATATTAATATAAATAATATTTTATTTTATAATATTTAAGGATTATATTTATATTAATAATTTATATAAATTATATAGTACTATTTTTAATTAATTAAGAATTTGTCTTTCTCGAGCATAAAGAAAGAGGCTAATGGTCCAAGGCCTACAACTATCTATTACCCTTTTATAAGCCATCAACATGTTAAACTAAATTATAATAAGTTTTACTGACTTCTAGAACCCCGTGAATAGTAAATTGGAGCAGATCAAATTCCAACCCCTTCAAGTGTGCTTGAAACCCTCTGAACTCTTGAGAATAC
>JZKD02S1696638.1:99271-109940 GCA_000966675.3 Picea glauca
TTCAGTGAAGCTGTAATATAATGAAAAAACTGTGGACTGCATGGCCGATCCGCTAATTCTAACTGAAGCCGGGATTAATGGAAAACTGTGGATTGCATAACGGATCCATTAATTCAAACTCCAGAATCGTCGGACCCTACTATTAGTCACAGTTAGTTAGAGGAGATCCGTTAGCTAAAACGTCCCAAGAATTCCTTCACGGGATTGCCCGCTATTTCTGACCATCCATGACACCTCTCTGTCTATTACTAAATTCGGCCACGATAGAGACTTCTTCCACTACATTTTTTTTAATTGGTATTTTTGAAATACATTTGTCATATTTTTGCCAATTTAAAATTTTTATACATTCAACTTCACTTTAGAAAGTGCAATAGATATTTAGGTCTATAGATATAATTAAAGTGGTGAGAATAATAAATTGTACTTTGAAATTATGTAATATTGTTATTTATATTTAATTTAATTTACAATATGTTAAAGTGGTGAAAATAAATATATATAGGGTAAAATTGTGTAATTTTAACTGGTAACAAGGCTGAGTGGCAGTTCAGTCCCTGCCAATGGGATTAGAAAGCAAATTGTGGAAAATTGGGTGGAATTGTAAATGAAACTAAGTGTTCGGTGCAAAATGTATATCATGGAAATGTTGTGTGCAATATATATATTACGAAAGAAAGAGCTATTTTCTTTGAAAATATATAACAAGGTAAAAAATTTGTTGAGAGTGCAAGAATAAATTTGGAAATTTAAATGCATTTTCCATATGGACTGGTGAAAGATAAAAATATATGATAACATAAAATTAATAGGAGATAAGAAATATAAAAATTTAAATGCATTTGTGAACATGGGGTATAATTAAATGATGCTTGCATTGTTGAGCACCGTTTATTTTGAAATATATCAAAAAGAAAAGTCTACATATAAAAGAGTAAATGCATTTGCCATACCTAATGCTGAAGGATAAGAATAAAAGTCTGTAGCATATTAAAAATTAAATGCATTTTTCATACAGAGTGGTGAAAGATAAGAATAGAGTCTGTAACATATAAAAATTTAAATGCATTTTTATTTGAAATCTGTCAAAAAATAAAAGTTTGTTACATAGTACTGGAAATTTTGAAATATAAAAAAGAATTAAAGTTTGTTACATATAAACTGGAATTTCAATGCGTTTGTCATGTATACTAGGATTGGGGCTCCTGCGGACCATTAGAGAAATATGTACAAGAAACAGGATTGTGGAAAGAAGATAGAGTGCAATAGCTGCAAAAAAAAAAAGATAGAAAGGTGATCAAAAACATGCAATATGTAGATTTGTATGTTGATGACACGTTGATGATCGAAAACAACATGGATGCACTGAAGGAGGTGAAGAAGAATATATCCTCCAAGTTTGACATGAAGGATCTTGGTGCAGTTAACTTCATTCTAGGAATGGAGACTAAGAGAGATCGAGCCACTAGAAAGCTCTGGTTGAATCAGACAAAGTATATTGAAACAGTTCTGAAACGTTCAACATGCAGGATTGAAAACTGATGAAGCTGCCAATTCTAGTGAGAGAAAGGATTATTGTTGAGCAGTTTCCAAAGACACATGAAGAGATAGAGGACATGGCACGTGTTCCCTATGCAAGTGTTGTTGGGAATCTAACATATGCGATGGTTTGCACTCGACCAAACATTTCCCATGCAATGGGAGTGTTTAGTAGGTACATGTCAACACCTATAAAGGAGCATTGGACAGGTGTCAAGAGAGTATTCAGGTATTTGTGTGGCACAAAGGACTATGCTATATTCTACCAAGGAAGACCTGGAGGTGATAGTTGTAAATTATATGTACATGGCTTTGTCGACGCCGGACGGCCTGGAGATATGGATCGATGGAGGTCGACCAATGGATATGTCTTCAAGATGTTCAATGGAGCAATAAGTTGGATGAGTGAGTGGTAGGAGATCATAGACTTGTCGACAACAGAAGATGAATACATGGACGCCACTCATGGAAGCAAAGAAATGATATGGCTTCAAATATTGTGTTCAAGAATTAGGTTTGAGCAGAGAGCTATGAAGGTAAGTTGTGATAATTAAAGTTGCAATATTTATGGCAAAGAAACATGCTTGTCATTCAAAGACTAAGCACATTGATGTACAATACCATTTTGTAAGAGACATGGTGGAAAGTAAAAAGGTGATACCAGAGAAAGTAGACACGTTGCAAAACATAGCAGACTCGTTGACCAAGTCTGTGAGTGTTGTGAATTTCTCTTGGTGCAAAGAGGAAATTGGCATTGCTTCCCTAGGTCTATGATTTCATTTAGGAATATCATGTTTTAGAAAAGAAGACAACAAGTGGGAGAATGTTGGGTTGTTATATTATTTTCAGTGAAATTCTAGACTTCAAGGTGAATCGACTGACAATCAAAGTTGAGGTATATCGACAACATCGACAGCAAGTCGAAGTCAAGGTGGATCGATAGCATGTCGAAGTCAAGGTAGATAGACAACAAGTCGAAGGTCGAGGGAGTCAACTGGGTAAATTTGAAGTCGAATATATCAACAACAAGTCATTCAACAAGAGGTTGAAGTGCGAGCATGAGACAACCAACTAGAGACCAAATGAGGGTCGATTGGTAGTCGAATGGTAAACCCAACTTGGAATTGATTGTAATATAATCCCAAGATTTTGTGATATTTGTAGCCAATGATATGCATGGATATGTAACCATTTTTGGGTGTCAATACTTAGGGTTTTTCCTATTGTAAAGACTATAAAGAGTTGTGTTGTAAGGCCATAAAATCTAATGCAAAATATCTTATTGCATCTGTAAATCATACGTTTTTGGTCATGCATATGTAAGTCAAATTGGCTACAGGGTTGTTCTTTCTTGTGCAAGAGGGTATGATGTCCATTTTGTCTTAGGTGTGGACCAAGGTTAGACATGTAACATTTTATTCTAAATGAATAATAAAACAAGAAAGCATAATGCTCAAAGGAATGTTGGTTTTCCATGTTAAGGGTTTCCAGGGTAAAATCTCGTTGTACTGTGTGATTGCTTGTGTGATTTGCGTTCTTGATTAAATTATTATTTTATTATGCTAGGATTAGTGTGGAAGTGTTTTTCATTTCCTGACACGGTATTCATTTCCTTTCCATTGCATACCATACCATACCATACCATTGTTTTGTATAGTATGGTATACCATTCGTGTTATGGTATACGGTTTCCTTGACATTGTGTAGTATGGTATGGTATGGTATGCATTTCCTTACCATTTCCTTGTATGGTATGCGTTGGAAATGGTATGGTATGGTATGGTATGCATTGGCAATGGAAATGGTATAGTATGGTATGCAAGGAAAGGCAAGGTATGGTATGCCTTTCCTTGCCTTGGTATGGTATGATATGGTATGTCTTGCCATGATATGGTATGGTGTGGTGTGGTATGTCTTGCCCTGCCTTTTCCATTCCATGCCTTGCCTTTTCCATGCCTTTCCTTTCCATACCATGCCATTCATTTCCATGCCATGCCTTTCCATACCATTGCATGCATTTCCATGCTATGTCTTTCCATACCATGCTGTGCCTTTCCATGCCATGCCATATCTTTCCATGTCTTGTACTAAATGAAAAACTTTACTACATAAAAAATACAATCAAAGGATTCATTAAGTATTTAATTCTACAACTTGTTATCTCATATATCTTATATAAAAATACTTCCATGAGAATTATAATGTTTTTCTCAATGAGGCATAGTGCAATTTTCGAAGAGGAGGTCGATTTTCAACAAAACTGTGTCGGGAATTTGTGGGTAGTGTATTCATGTGGACATGGTCAAAATATACTTGTGGGATCTTACACAATTCCATTATGCCTCTCAGTTTTGGTTTTATGCCCCCGAAGCAAATTGGCCACATGTCCCTGAATGCCTTGAAGAGGCAAGTTGCAACTTGCAATAAAACTCAAATTGGGACTCAAATGGGAGAATCGTCAGTTTCATTGGATCCAGAGCATCGAGTTTTAGTTAGGAGGGGGCTCCACTATCATTATGTCCAACAAAAAAATGTTTGTTGGATTAACTCCGACACTAGGGTTTTGGTCAATGAGGCATAGTGCAATTTCTGAAGAGGAGGTCGATTTTCAAGAACACTATGTCGGGCATTTGTGGGTAGTGTAGTTTCATGGGCCTTGTCAAAATATATTTTTTGGAGCTTATGAAAATATTTTATGCCATTCGGTTTGGATTTTATACCCCCAGACCAAATTGGCCACATGTCCTTGAATGACTCGAAGAGGCGAGTTTTAACTCGTGATAAATCTCAAACCAAGACTCGGATGGATGAACTGTCAGTTGCATTGGATCCAGAGAACTAGGTTTCATCTAGAGGGACCCCTTTGTTTTCATTAAAACCAATGAAAAACCATTTGTTGGAGTATCTTCGGCACTAGGGTTTTGGTCAATGAGACATAGTGCAATTTCTGAAGAGGAGGTCAATTTTCAAGAACGTCGTGTTGGTCATTTGTGGGTAATGTAGTTGTGTGGGCCTTGGAAAAATAGAATTTTGGGAGATTAAAAAACTCTGTTATGCCACTCAATTTGTGTTTTATGCCCCCAAACCAAATTGACCACTTGTCCCTAAATGGATTGAGGAGGTGAGTTGCAACTCAGGATAAAACTCAAACCGAGACTCGGATGGGAAAACCATTAATTTCATTGGATCTAGAGCATCGATTTTCAATGAGAGGGCGGCCTCTGTTGTCATTATATCTACCAAAAATCCATTTGTTAGAGTATCTCTAGCACTAGGGTTTTGGTCAATGAGGCATAGTGCAATTTTTGAAGAGGAGGTCGATTTTCAAGAACATGGTGTAATGCATTTGTGGGTATTGTAGTCAAGTGGGCCTTGGCCAAATAGACTTGTGGGAGCTTACAGAACTTCGATATGTCGCTCAGTTTGGATTTTATGCCCCCATAACAAATTGTCCAGATGTCCTTGAATGGTTTGAAGAGGCGAGTTGCAACTCATGATAAAACTCAAACCAAGACTTGGATGGCAAAGTTGTCAGTTACATTAGATCCATAAAATTGGGTTTCAGATAGGGGGGGGCCTCCACTGCTAGTTCATCCACCAGAAAAACATTTTTTGGAGTGTCTTCGACACTAGGGTTTTGGTCAATGGGGAATAGTGAAATTTTTGAAGAGGAGATCGATTTTCAAGAAGACTATGTCGGGCATTTTTGGATCATGTATTCACGCAGGCCTTGGAAAAATAGACTTGTGGGAGCTTAGGAAACTTCGATATGCTACTTGATTTGGATTTTATGCCATCGGATCAAATTGGCCACATGTCCCTGAATGGCTTGAAGAGGTGAGTTGCAACTCACAATAAAAATCAAATCGAGACTCAGATGGGAGAACCATCAGTTGCACTGGATCTAGAGAATTGGGTTTCAACTTGGGGGGGGGGGGGGCTCTGCTATCATCCTGTCCTTGAGAAAGCCATTTGTTGGAGTCTCCCCAGCGCTAGAGTTTTTCTCAGTGCTTATTACATATGTTTGACAATTCAACACCTTTTTAGGATAGAAAGGGCAAGGAAAATGAAGGAAAAGAGTGGAATGGGAAGGAATGACATGGCAGGGAAAGGCATGGCATGAAATGGAAATGCATGGTATGGGAAGGCATGGAATAGATAGGAAAGGCATGACATGACAAGGAATGACATGGCAAGGAAAGCAAAATAAACTCAAGGTAAGGAAAAGAAAGGCAAGGCATGGCATGGAATGGAAATTAAAGGTAAGGAAAGGCAAGGAAAGGAAAGGCATTGAATGGAAAGGCAAGGAAATGCAAATGAAGGAAAGGAAAGGAAAGAAAAGGGATTACAAGGCATGACATAGAAATGGATGGCATGGCATGGAAAGGAAAGGAATGGAAAGTGAAGGTAAGGAAAGTGAAGGCAAGGCAAATGAAGTGAAGGAAAGGAAAGTGAAAACAAGGCATGGAAAGGAAATGCATGGTAAGGAAAGGAAAGGCATGGCAAGTGAAGGCAAGACAAGTGAAGCAAAGAAAAGTGAAATCAAGGCAAGGAAAGTGAAGGAAAGGAAATTGAAATCAAGGCATGTCAAAGAAAGGAATGTCATGGAAAGTGAAGGCAAAGCAAGGCAAGGTAAGGAAAGAAATGGTTTTTCTCAGTTCTTATTACATAAGTTTTACAATTTAACACCTTGTTAGGATAGACATGGCAAGGAAAGTGAAGGAAAGGCATGGAATGACATGGAAATGAATGGTATGGGAAGAAATGACATGGAAAGGAAAGGCATGACATGTCAAAGCATGCCATGGCATGGCATGACATGGAAAGGCAAGGCATGGCAAGGTATGACATACCAAGTGAAGGAAAGGCAAGGAAATTGGAGGCAAGGCAAGTGAAAGAAAGGCACATAAAGGCAAGGAAAGGTAAGACAAGGTAAGGCAAGGCAAGGCATGGCATGGAATATTAAGGAAACACAATGAAAGGCATGGAATGGCAAGGAAATGCAAGGAAAATGAAGGAAAGAAAAAGAAAGGCATGGCATGGCAAGGCAAGGCATGGGAAGGCATGGCATGGAAAGTGAAGGGAAGGAAAGTAAAGGAAAGGAAAGGCAAGTGAATTCATGGCAAGTGAAATCAAGGAATGGCAAGGCATGGCATGGAAAGGTAAGGTAAGGCATGGTAAGGAAAGGCATGGTAAGGAAAGGCAAGGCATGGAAAGTAAAGGCAAGGAAAGTGAAGGAAAGGCAGGTGAAAGAAAGGAAAGGAAAGAAAAGGCAAGTGAAGGCAAGGCAAGTGAAAGAAAGGCATGGAAAGGAAAGGCATGGCATGGAAAGGAAAGGAAAGGCATGGTAAGGAAGGGAAAGGCATGGAAAGGAATTGCAAGGAAATGAAAGGTAAGGAAAGGCAAGACATGAATGGAAAGGAAAGTGAAGGCAAGGAAAGTGAATGAATGGAAAGGTAAGGCAAGGCATGGCATGGAAAGTGAAGTTAAGGCAAGTCAAGGAAAGGCAAGGTAATTGAAGGAATGACATGGAAAGTGAAGGAAAGAAAGTGATGGTATAGAAAGGAAAGGTAAGGAAAGTCATGACAAGGTGTTATAACCCTAATTTTCACCAGACATGCATACCTAGCAACAAACCATCTTACTTACTATATTTGCCAAGCCAATACTGAATAGTTCTTCTTAAAAACCAAATTTTTGAAGATGTATGTGCCCTACACCACTACTGACCATGTATGTACACTAGATGCACCATTATTGCCCACATACATATGTTAGTTACACCATTATAGCCCGCGTATATCCACAAAAGTTACAAAAAATAAAAGGTTGCAAGGGAATACAGGCTCTTAGCTAGTTTCCAAACCAATTGACCGCCCATAGCCTGTCACCCAACTGAATAACTATATTTTTCGCATATAAAAGAAGGTGTTGGGGTCCCATTCCAAACAGAAGCATGAAAGTAGTGAAATTCTACCCATTTTCTAATCCCCCCTTGCCCCAAGAATTTGCAGCCACATTGTTAGTTTGAGCCAGAATTTCCCCTTCTTGCCCCTTTTTCCTCATCTAGAAACCTATGCCTATTCTCTAGAGAGAAGTGTGAGAGAAGAAGGATATGTGGAAGCAATTGGAGCTTGGTGAAGACAAGCCTCAGACAGGGTTCGAGGAGTAGTCGCCGATCTCATTTTGTAAGTGACATTATGAGATTAATATAAAGAAGTACTTTTTCCATCCCACCATATGATGTGTTTAATCTATATGATTGATTTACATTTTGTTATGATATCTAACCCATTAATCCATATACAGAATGCTTGTTCACATTTTCTTGTTTGTCTTTTAGTGAATGCAAGTCAGCCTTGGGAGGAGATTTACAGTTGAGAAGTGATCGAACACATTGGGATCGACATCAGACACGAAGTTCAATGTAAGACTACCAGATCCCTATACTTTATACTTTATACATGAATGTGGGGTGTTTTCGGGATAATAATTAAGAGTAGGAGAATTTAGATGGTTATCTCTACTTGCACTTTAGAACCCTAGTGTAGTCTGTAGGGGGGTTTTTCCACTATAGTAGAATTGGCGACTGTACTGGGGAACGTCTAGGGTTTTTAGGGGATTTCTATTTTTGGGTATTTTTAATTGGTTTATTTACTGTTTTTTGAGTTTCAGTAAGTTTCTGTGTCTTTAAGGGATTCTGGTCTTCCATACCATTACTCCCTCCCTATGCCTGACTATTAATTTTTCTTTTTTAGATAAGTTACAAACGTGTACATGACCTACAGTGGGTCTGTACATGTACATATGCGCCCTATCTTTGGCCAGCCCACGTACATACGCAGGCCGCTGAAGTATCAGTTGTGTTCCTGTATCAGGAAAATATTTTTAAAGAAGAGGCAGTCATCCTCTTCTCTGAATGAAGCCATTTTTCTCAGGGCTTTTCTTGATTTAATCCTGGTCTCTGTTTCGTACAATCTTTGTCCTAGCTCTGATAGAAGTTAGCTTTTCCTTTATCAAGTTTTCTTGTGTTTTATTGATTAGGGTTCGAGACAAGTTTTGTGAGTTTTTCTGATTAACTTATTTAGTATTGTCAGTAACTCTATGTGAGTCGCATTAGACTAGAATTTGGTTTTTGGTCTCATCTTTTCTTCACTTTTCCATTTTTACTTTCTTTAGAAGAAAATAAAAGAATTCATTTTCAATTTTCTTATTTTGGAGCATAAAAAAAAAGAATTTTTCAGTTTTTTGTTTGGTTAAGTAGTTAGGTTAGTTGTTTTTTCAGGAAGAAGAGTCATTTCTTAAGTTATTTACTAAATACTAAGGACTTTAAGTAGCTCGCAGTCAAGCGAAATTCAGTTTTGAGTTTTTCTTTTAAAAGATATTAGAGATAAAAGTTAGTTAAAGAGTGTTCAATTTGAAAATCTTTTCTTGTTGAAGAAGAAGTAATTTTGTTTCCAACATTTGTTCTTCTCTTTCATATCTTAAAAAACACCATCAGTTTCATTTCCGTTCCTTTGACTTAAGATAAACCACTTAAAATTAATGCTTAATTAAAATTAATCATACTTTGTGTTTGTAGGGTCCATTAACTATATTAGGCTAGAGCCTTGATTTAGGTTGGAGAGGAAACTTTATAAGGCTATAAAACAAACATAGGAGTCTATGCTAGGGAGTGAAAAATTCCAGTAATGTGGAAACTATCTGGGACCCCCCTCTAACACAGGGGATAAACATGAGGTCGCATGCAGAAAGGTAGTAGAGATAACCCCTCCAAAGTCAGACTAATCGTACCGGACGAACGCATATAGAGGACTTATCTTGGGAGTACATTGATTGCATTTTCCATGGAGCTTCCTGGGTCTCAAATCTATTTGATGTCCTCAGTCATCTTCCGAAACACTTGCTTTCGATACCCTCGATAGGTTTCAGGCTTGATACCCTACTCATTGCAATCCACCCGACTATTGACAGTACCCACCTGGTAGTTGTTCACGAGTTGGCAACCTAGTTGCCTTTGATTTTAGGGACTTACACAGGTGGTTGCGGGGGTATACCACAGTACCTAGGGAAAACATCGGGCCATGATTTATAGAGTATACCCGGAGGGTGCTTCCGTGTTCAAGTTTCACTTGCACCAGTAAGTTTCTCTAGTGTTGGTTGTTGTAACTGCTCTTCCAACTAGTAATAGTGGTTTGCTTGCTGCATATCATAGGAACTTTTTCTAGTGCGTGTTTTAGTATTCAATGATAGAAATCCTTAGTGTGTCATTGATCCTCTCACACAGTGGAATATCAAGAGCTTCACCCATCACAAAGTCTTTTGGGCCTATTGCCAGTTAACTTGGAGCCACTACCGCCACCGTGAAGGCAAAGACTTGACCAGGAAGGGTCATTTGAGGTGATCGAGCCACAGGAAGCTGTACTCGAGCCATCTACGAGAGGAGACCATTCATTTATGGAGGGACCAACTATTTCTGACCTTGAAGCAGAAGCTCTCGGTCCACATAACTCTCCAATCAATGACTTGTCGGCGCCACTTTTGATACAGATTTCCCCTCCAAGGGTAACACATAAGGAGCATCAGATAATCCTACAAGCAGCAATGGAAGAAAATGTTGCTACTTCGTCAAGGAGTCCTCATACTCCTTCTACGGCTGCCACAACCGGGGGCAGTCTTTCTCCTAACTCACCATCGCAGGTCCAGGCCACTATGGTCTCGACTACCTCTACCTTGGGTAGTGGTCTGATTCCGTCCATGGAAACGATCACTGCACCATTTACACAGAGTGCGACGGGCCCTTAGTTTTCGACGAGATGCCCAACTTTGACACGAACTCAGTCCTCTCCTACTCCACCTTATATAATTTAGGTCTGGTGGTAGGGAGCTCGAACACTTCTATGCAAGGGTCCATGGGGGGCACCTTAGCCCCTTATAATTATTTCCCTTACGGTGGGGGTCATATATCTCCATCATCTCCCTCGCTTGACGATGCTTCTCAGCAACCGGTCTGGCCAACTATGAACTACAACTTGTCTGGAGAAGGTAGTCAAGGACCTTCTTCTAGTACCACACTGGTGGGTTCTTTTCCATTCTCTTTGTTCGACACATTTGGTAACAACGCATTCTC
>JZKD02S1696638.1:114776-132435 GCA_000966675.3 Picea glauca
CCAAATGACGAAATAGCTGGACCTAGATCCATAGCACCTCAACAACATGAGGCTGCATAGATGGTGGGAGATCCTCGATCTCAACCATAGGCACAGTACGAGTGAGTGCAGACAGGTTCCACTCCACTCTTATCAAAACTCTCTCATCCTCTCCGGCTGGAGGTACACCCGCTGCTGTTGTTGGTCTAGCAGCTGATGCTGCTGTCTCTGGTTATGGACGATGCCTGCTCCGTGAAAAATCAACTGGACGCACTGGTCCCACATCTGTACATAATAGATACATAGTTGTCAGGTGCTCTGGTACACATAAAAAATGATATATATAAAAGAAATAAAAAATTAAAAAACTTTTAAAGTAAAACATACCTAATTCTCCTCGCTCTGCTCCGGGAGGTGCGGGCATGTCAGGATCTCTGGAGAAGTTGATCTCGACATAGGGGTAGTCCTCTATAGTTGGAATCTGACGAGACCACCAGTCAAAAAATGTATCATCGAAGGCCTTGATGGTCCTCCCTCCCCCCTGTCGTGTCAACAATGTTTCCCACCTACACACTACTGGGAAGGATGCCACGTTCCCCCGTATAGTCTCTTGGGGACTAAGACTGGGTACCCTCTCGAAGAAGAAAGAGAAAAGAATAGTCTGGAACCTGAAGTTCTTGTTGTTCCACCCATGACACTCTGTGAGTTGTCTCTTCATGCACTCTAGCATGGTTGTACTCCAATCGAACACTTGTGCATTTAAGCAATGTACTGTGCAATCCATATGCGTTCGGGAGGCCTGATGTAAAGACGAAAATCCAGTGATCCGCCGAATAAGTAAAACTATCACTTTCAATGATAGTTTGGTGATTTTGTGGATCGATACCTGGGAACCCACTTTATCTGTTCTGACCTCACAGTGTTCTTCGATCAACTCAGAAATGTTGTGAGGCCCAGAGGGAAAAACACGAAGGTTGATTGGTTCCCCTCTCCTTGAGAGGCCAGTTAGAAAATAAATATCTTCATTCGTTGAAGTCAATGACTGTCCCTCGAGCATAAAAGTCTCTTCATCTAGGTGCTAGTAATCCACCAAGGCATTCAGCAGCCTGGGTTGTGCCCGCATGAGTGGACACCGAAAGAATTTTCACAACCCACATTGTTTTAATCTGACGATAGCAGTAGGGTCTTCCTTGACCATTGAATCAATGTCCTCATGCTCTCTCTCTTTCTAATGGACATACATCCTACAAAATGAAAAGTTCAAAGGAGAGTCAAATGATGCATTTTTAAATTTTTCATATGTTGAAGGATGTACACGGGCTGTATTGAAGACAGTCGCATATGTACGTGTCATAATTTTCACTTCCTGCATGCATATGCGAGTTGTTCTTGGACAACCCGCGTACATGCAATGTCGACCTTTTTAAAGGTGTACACCCCTCCCAAAAACAAAAATAAATGAAAAAAGGAAAATTAAGAATGCAAGAGGGACTAGATTGTACTTACTTGGTCCAAGTGGAAGTTTGTTTCGTCCATTGAAGCTCCCAAAATCAACTTCTTTCACAAAGGGGTGTTTTTGGATTTTTGGTCAATTCTCAATTTGCAATGGTGATAATAAGATGCTAGCCTCTATTTATAGACTTTTTTGGCACTTTTTGTCATTTTTTGACCCCCATTGTCATTTTTTCTGGCTTGAAAATCATGTAACGTGGTTCTTGAGTTTCTCATTGGATGTTACGATACACTTTACTTTTGGTTCAGATAACTTTTTGGGAGTTGGGGCACTTTTATGGTCATTTGGTGAAAAGTCATTTTTTCCAACTTTGTGCATTTATGTTAGGATTCCACCTCCACTTTTTGCACCTCTTGTCTTTTTCTGTTTACCATAGGATTGACCCCACCGAATTGCGACATGGAACTGTCATTGCTTCTCTCAAAGTGTCGTAATTTAGTGGTAGAGCCTACCCTCACATGGATTCCCTAGGTAGATCATGGTTGCTTTTTGGTGTCCATGTCGTTGCTAATGACTATAGGCTAAAGAGTCCTTTTAGTCTTGTCTTGATTACACGTTTGAGCCTTGACATGTTTGATATATTATCACTCTTGGCCTCACCCTTCGGACTCCCAAAAAACAAATGGGTCTTCTTTTAATCCTTTTTCAGACCCTCTAAACATGAAAATATTGTCAAGTGATCTTGTTTCCCTTCATGCTCGCCAAACTAAAATTTGAAGGCACGTCTGTTCAACAATAGTTTACCCCTTTTTCGGTCTGAATGGTCAATTGTACGAATAAAGGTATACTCTAGGAACTTCAGTTCGCTAGAAGATTATTCTCAAGTATAAGTTTAACCTTTTTTCAGGCCTGAGGGACTAAATTTACGAAAAAGAAACCCCCATAGAGCCCATAGCTAAGCTCTTTTCAGACTCCCTAAAAATGAAAATATTATCGAGTGAGCTTGTTTCTTCACACTCGTTAAACTGGTCCATAAGAAAATCCATTGAGGAGTCCATAGTTAAGCTCTTTTCAGACTCCTTAAAATTGAAAAGATCGTCGAGTGAACTTGTTCTTTCACACTCATTAATTGGTTCAGAAAAAAATCTACTGGCATAAGTTTACCCCTTTTTCCGGCCTGTAGATTAAAGAGGAAAAATGTACACCTCGGGAGATTCGTCTCACCAAGAGAGTTCTCCTTAGTAAATTTCACCTTTTTCGAGCTAAGGAGACTAAATCTAGAAAAAGGCAGTGAGTCCATAATTAAGCTCTTTTCAGACTCCTTAAAATTGAAAAGATTGTCGAGTGATATTGTCTTTATAACACTTGTTAAAATGCTTTTGAATAGATGTCTTTTCGGTGCTAATTTATTCCTTTTTCGAACTGACTAGACTATTTTCGAAAAAGGTACCCCAGTGGAGTCTTCTTTTGCACTTTTTCACACTCTCTAAAAATGAAAAACCACCAAGCTTACCTTCTCTAGGCTCATTTAAAATTGCATTGAAGGACGTTATCATTATGTCATTTTTATCACATTTTCATTTCTGTGTCTTTGGCCTAATGTTAACTCCATGTGGCTCTCGACTGAACCTTTGAAGCATGCCTTATATGCAAGCGTTGTATAACTTTACCTCTACGTCTTGACACCTTGACCCATAGAGGAATTTTTCTGAGTATCCTTTTTTTGCACATGTTTCCTTGCTCTGAGCATCAGTGTGTTCCTTGCACTTGGAACTAGTATGTTTGTGACACTCATTCCTCCTTTGTAACGTAGCATTCTTTTATTATTTTTCAAGCTTTCAAAATATTGAAAAAGACAAAAAAATCAAATATACCCCAAAAAGAGGATGAGAAAAGTATTTTCTTTTTATGGAAGCACAATGAGTCGCCCTTAGATAAAGCACATCTTTCTGTTTGTTCATCAAGATCTAGGATTTAATATGACCTTAGGGAGTTGTTCTCGTAACATAGAGTTGTGTCCTCCTCCGTTTGGTTATTCTTCCAAACATTTGGAGAGTTTGTGTTGCCTCCTACATCATGAACTTATGTCAATGTCATGTTGCCTAAGTCTCATTTTTCACCATGATATTTTCCAAGGGAAGTTTTACCCAACTTGAGTCAACCCTTCTGTAGTTTGTCTCTTTTCCTCATGCTCGGCCATCTCGAAAGTCCAATCAAAGTATTTGTTCAAAATCAATGAAGTTCTCTGCCTGATCACCGAGATCCTTTTGTTTGTTCCCCAACGAGCTGTCGAAGACCTCTGGGTAGTGAAGTTGTACACTCATATTTCACTCCTACCCAAGTTTTGAAGATCTTGAAGTTGTTTCTCGAGCTATGAAGACCTCATCTTCAGCCATCAGGCATCGTTAGCTTCTTGAAGATGGATACTATTCATGTATATGTTTTGATTTTGAGATGTAGATCCATTGTGTATTATTCGTGGCTACACTTTATATAGTTATATGACATGGATCTGTAGTGTACATTATTGGAAGCCATGATTTATTTCATCCCAAGCATGGGTATGCCCGCCTCAATGAGACAATTGTTATTTTGCAGATGGCACCTCCCGAACTCTAGTCCCGAGCTCACTCGCTTCATACGTTGGTAAATATTTGTAATGTATTTCAGCCATCAGATGATATTCTAACCTCACACATTAGGGGGCATCTGTTATAAACCTAATTTTCACTAGACATGCATACCTAGCAACAGACCATCTTAATTACTATTTTTGCCAAGACAATACTGAATAGCTCTTCTTAAAAACCAAATTTTTGAATATGTGTGCGCTCTGCACCACTACTTCCCACATATGTATGCTAGCTACACCATTAATACCCACGTATGTACACTAGTTGCACCATTACAGCCCGCATATACCCACAAAAGTTGCAAAAAAAAAAAAAACTTGCAAGGGAATACAGGCTCTTGGGTAGTTTCTTAACCAATTGACCACCCATAGCCCGTTACACAACCGAATAAATATCTTTTTGGAATATAAAATAAGGTGTTGGGGTCCCATTCCAAAGAGAAGCATGAAAGCAGTGAAACTCTGCCCATTTCCTAATCCCCCCTTGCCCCAAGAATTTGTAGTCACATTATGATTTTGAGCCAAAATTTTCCATTCTTTCCCCTTTTTCCTCATCGATAAACCTATGCCTATTATCTAGAGAGAAGTGTGAGAGAAGAAGGATACATGGAAGTAGTTGGATCTTGGTGAAGAGGATCCCAGGACCGGGTTCAAGGAGTAGTCACTAATCTCAATTTGTAAGTGACATTATGAGATTAATATAAAGAAGTATTTTTTACATCTCGACATATGATGTTTTTAATCTGTATTATTGATTTACATTTTGTTATGAAATCTAACCCATTAATCCATATATAGAGTGCTTGTTCGCAGTTTCTTGTTTTTCTTTTGGTGAATGCAGGTCATCTTTGGGAGAATATTTGCAGTTGAGAAGCGATCAAACGCATTGGGATCAACATCAGATGTGGAGTTCAATGTAAGACTACCAGATCCCTATACTTTTTAATTTATATATGAATGTGTGGTGTTTTTAGGATAGTGGTTAAGAGTAGGAGACTTTAGACGGTTAGCCCTGCCTACACTTTAGAACCCTAGTGTAGTCCATATGGGGGTTTTCCCACTATAGCACAAGGAAAGGCAAGGCAAGGCATGTCATGGAAACTGAAGAAAATGAAAGGAAAGGAAAGGAAAGTTAAGAAAATTGAAGGCAAGACAAAGTAATGGAATGCAAGTGATGGGATGGTAAGGCAAGGAAAGTCAAGTGAATGTATGGAAAGGAAAGGAAACGAAAGGAAAGGTGAGGCATGGAAAATCAAGGCATGGCATGTGTATATTTTAAGGAAGGGTATATTTTAACAACATTACAAATATTTTAACATCAGTCAAAATGAAGAAAAAATTATTCGTTTTACATACCTATATGGTCATTCAAGTAGACCATCAGGATCCCTTCTAATACTGATGGTTTCCATTAACTTCTCATGCTCAAAGTAAGAGAGTAAGTATCATACCTTTGATGAGTTCTTTCTTGACATTGTTTGTAGTTGGAGATTTGTACCAATAAACAAGTTTGTAAAGTGGTATATGACTTGACCTAGTTCATAATATTGAAATACATAACCACATTTCTTTTGTGTTCTTTCATCTTGTGTCAGATATTTTCCTTTAATAACCATCAACCCAATAAAAAATTCAATGCCTTCGGAGTTTGTCACTGATTTCATGAGGTTCTTCTTTCCCTATAAGCATCGTTCCAGCCAATAATCAGTGCTCCATTCATTATCTCTTGGGGAAACCAATGCGTATATGTGTCCTGCAAAAAATGGAGTGCCAAAATGTGAGTCCACTTAATGACCAAATAATAAAACAGTAATTCTAGTTATTCAAAATTTAATAGAAGGATTCAACAAACCTGACAGTACAAGATCTGAGACATTATCATAATCTGTTGAAATACTTGATTGGTCCTCCTCCAATTAGGATAATTCCATAGTTATACTTTGACCAAGAGGAGTGATACATGATCCCATCTATCAACCCAATTCATCGATTCACAATCATCCCATTAATTACTACTACATAGACCACAAAAGAAAGAGATTTTTATCATCCATATTTCAACTATTGCATTGTCTGATGTTCTAAATAAATGGAATCCATGAGTGCCCTGGATTGTTTTTCATTCACACCATTGTGATCAATCTACATCGACCACCTCCCAAATATATCTATGTACATGACATTTCTTGTGTGATTGGTCTTCACGGGTTCATGTTCCCTCTCCCATTACTGAAGAACACCATTCAACAATGCATTTTTCATCTCGAATGAGGGAAGTAGTAGTGAACTTAATTTATTTCCTGTGTAATGCACTTTTTATGCATGCACCTACTCCACCATGCTCCCCTTTCCCTTTCCTGAACTCAAAATAGTTCCAAATGTGTGGTACCTTTATTTTTTTGTGAAACATACACAACCATTGAAATACACGAGCACTTTTGAACTAGTCTACGCAACCATCTAACCAAATCCAATGTTGATCCATCCATATGTTATTCTCCTTGAACAACAAATGAAACAATGTTGTATGTAGGCTAAGTCATGGCATCGATCATTAGTTATGTAGAAGTGATACTCTTTCAATATAACTTTGTTTTGTTCATTACTATCTAGTCCATGCCTATATATGATATGTACCATTATGATGACCTGCTATGAGTGATAATATTGGATTTAAATCTCATTTTGTGATTAAAGGGTGTAGTTCTCAGCAAAATCAACCACTGATAACACAGTACCAACAGGAAATGTATCTTTACATATTCTAAAATGTTCATCCTACCATCGAGCCACATGGACATGTTGAACATAATGTCATGTATTTTCGACGAAGTCCTTCATGAAGTGACAAACTCGTACATGGGAAGTAACCAATTGTATATGTTTTTTTTCCTGTCCTCCATCAATATCATACGTCACATATTTAAAGCTTTGTAAGGAAACCTCCTTCATCCCCAATTCATACGCATCTCTTGCATGGATGCACTTGCTTAGTAATTTCATTCCACTACACCTGGGGCATGTCCCATCTAAGGATTCTTTTTGATAAAATGTAAAACCCTTTGTCCATGTACATAATATGTTGTGAATAAAGTATCTAGATGACGACGACAACAATATAACTAGGAATTCCTACAAAAGGGTGTTATGCAAAACATGAAAAATATATATACATGTCATAATAATAACCATACTCAATGTGATATCTACAACAACAAGTGTTACGAATTGTGTTTATTCGAACATACCAAGGCTTGCATTTATGGAAATATATTTGGCCTAAGTTAAGTGCACTATGTACTATTTTGAATCTCTCATACAATTATGTCTGTGTAATGTCAAGAAAGTGTTTAATATGGGGTTCATGGTCCCTATATCCCCTTCTTAATTTTAGTACATCTTATTGGTTGGAAGAAGTCCTTTTGTTCTCATGCCAGAAATCTTGAACTAGTCCCTTAACCACTCCAATTAACTTCATTTTAGAATGAGGTATCCTTCTAGTGAAGGCCCACAAATATGTTGGGGCACATGTGTCGAGGCTATATCATCTATTAGAATACCCACAAAAGTATATATGAATCTAACAAGAACACTAAAATAATTAAAACCTGTGTGTGAAGGTTGTTTATGTCTGAAGCTATCACAGATTTTTATCGGCCATGAGATAGATGAGGTGGGGTGTGCTTGGAACCAAAACATTCCCAGTAGGAATGCACGTGCATTCCTAGAACATGTGTGTTCCTATTGATCATAAACGACCAAATACAACTTAGTCAAGTCATAGGAGCATTTGCGCGCTCTTAATGCAATAGATATAGCATTTAATATACACTAAACCTCTTTATGAATAAATATGTATAGGGTTATGGGGAAAACTAAGGCCTAAGGGGTTAGGATTGAAAGTTTTTTCAAGGATAGAGCAGTGATGAGAGCACCAAGATGTGGGTGATGTGGGTGAAAGGGTTGTACACAAGGCATATGCATAGTGCACTCATGGCCCAAGTGAAGAGAGGGTTAAGGATTGAGTATAAGTTGTTCCTAGGCTTAGATGGAGCTAGGGGGGTCTATTTCATGGTCTACATCATTCTCTAGGTCAGTGTCTAAATCTAGATCTACCTCTATATGATGGTCTAGGTCATGTTCTACGTCAAGCTCTAGGTCATCGTCTAAATCTAGATATAGATCTAAGTGGTGGTCCAGGTCATGGTCTACGTTAAGCTCTAGGTCATCGTTTAAATATATCTCTAGCTCTATGTAGTGGTCTAGGTCATGGTCTAGGTCTATGTCATGATCTATGTCATGGTCATCATATAGGAATAGGTCATGCTCCAAGTTATTCCATGTCTAGGTCTTGCTATGTCTAGGTTTAGGTCTAGTTCTTAACATGTCTAGGTCAAGGCCATTTCTTTCCTTGCGATGTAGGGAGGAGGTATGAAGAGAGAGGAAGAAAGAGAGTGTGAGAGGGGGAAAGGGGAAGAAAAAGAGAGTGAGGGATAGGGAAGGTGGGGGTAGAGAGTAAGAGTATGGGGGGTCTATGTCTTAGTCTATCTCAAGCTCTAGTTCATCCTCTAACTCTAGATCTATCTCTATGTCATGGTCTAGGTCATGGTCTACATCAAGCTCTAGGTCATCGTCTAAATCTAGCTCTAGATATATGTTATGGTATAGGTCATGGTATAGTTCTATATCATGGTCTATATCATGTTCATCATAAAGGTCTATGTCATGTTATGGGTCTTGCCATGTCTAGGTCTTTCTATGTCTGGGTATTGTCTAATTTAAGGCCATTTATTTCCTTGCGATGTGGGGAGGGGGGATGAAGAGAGAGGAAGAAAGAGAGTGTGATAGGGGGAGAGTAGAAGAAAAAGATAGTGAGGGACAAGGAGACATAGAGGGGGAGTAGAGAGTGAGAGAGTGAGAGGAAGGGGGTAAAAAGAGGGAAGGGGGGTTAGATAGTTGAAAAGATATGAAGGTGGGAAGAGTGGGGGAGAGAGGGGGATACAAGGAGTGAGAGAGTGGTGGTTAGATGCAAGAGGTAAGTATATAATGGTATATATATGGATTCTTTAAGAGTTTGATAGGGTGGGAGAATAATATCAAGAGGGGGGGTTAGAGAGAAAGAGGTGGGAGATAAAGTGATAGTGAGACTAGCAACAAGGAGAGAGAGAAAAAGGTGGTAGATGTAGGAGACAAAGAGGGTATATATAGTGGGAGGGAGGGACAAAGGGGAAGATAAAGGAGGAGAGAGATAGGAGGAGACTTGGAGTGATCCAAGTTTATGTAGGAACACACTGAAATACAAAAATACACATAAACACAGAGGTGCAGCGAAAATAAGACTTCATTTTATTAACAACAAATGACTGAAATATGCTTACAGACAGAATCGAAATAAAATAGCTAGGGCGTTGGTAGCTTATCTCTGAGAAGAGATGTGGAAGCTACTGGCCTATGAACTGTGTTACAATGAGGCTCGAAGGCCTATTATTATTGAGAAAAAATGGAAAACCCTAAACATCCAAATACCTAACCCTAGGAGATGAAACGCCAAGCTTGTGGGCCCCGTTTGGGTAAATTGGTACATCAACTTCCCAAGGATGTAACTTTGGCATACGATCTCTGTTTGACGTGCTCAATACCTCGTTAGAAATATCTATCTGAGGAATACAAATTTTGGGTGAGAAACATCGAACTACGATCCATGTTGCTCCCCTTTTTCTTAAAAAGCATCGTTTAGGGCCTCAAAACGGCTCCAGAAGTTCAAGACCTGGAAAACTGCTAAAAATAGTAAACTGTGCGAAAACTGAAAAAATTGAAAGAAGAAATGGTGGGGATACAAGTGGAATAGGTGGGTGGCCACCAATATCCACATGGATAATTCCTCCCCCTTTAGGAAGCAACGTTCCCCATTGCATTGAGTTCCTGCATGAGACGAGGAAACTTCTGCTGAACTTGGTCCCTGGTGAGTCACTTTCCTTGGTAAAGGAGTTGGCCTACTTTGACAACTCGATATAGTGGTATCATTTGTTGTCGATTGTGCTTGATATGCATATCAATGATCTGATAAGTTGTGTATTGTTCCATGTAGTATGGATTTAACTATGTTGGTGTGAGTTGTTCTGCCATGTCAGATGTGTCTAGTAGAGTTGGAAAGTAGGGCCGAAGGCAGTCCACATTGAACACTAGGTGTAGACCAAGGAATCAAGGAATTTTGAGCTCAAAGGCATTGTCCCCTATAGCCTTGGTGATGGTGTACAACCCATATCAGAGTGGGTGAAGCTTGCAGTGGGGTCCAGTGAAGTGCTCCTTTTGCAAATGTAGCCACACTTTATTGCCCACCTCGAAGTTGTGTGGCACTCGATGTTGATCATGTCGCTGCTTGTACTTAGCATTAGCTCTGTCCAAGATGTCATGAACCTATTGGTGGATGTGTTTAATGTGCTCAATGAATCTATTTTCCTTGTCATCCTTAGACTGGACATGAGTTGAATCTTCCTGAGTAGCCACAAATGGCATGGCTACATCAATGGGACATAGTGGTTGGAATCCCAAGCCCACCTTAAAGGGGTTGTGGTTAGTTGAGCTATGGAGAGCCTAGTTGTAGTTGTGTTGTACATAGGAGAGGCTCCCATCCCATGTGCATGGATTCTTTAAGTTGTACATGCGTAGAATGTGTACAATCATCCAGTTGACGACCTCCGTCTGGCCATCAGTTTGCAGATGGAAAGATATGGACTTGGTGAGCTTGGTGTTCAGCATCGACCAGAGGCTAGACCAAAATGTACTGAGGAACCTACTATCCTGATCTGAGATGATAGACTATGGGATCCCAAGGTGTACCCACACTCATTCGAAGAAGAGTTTAGCAGTGGCTTCTGCTGTGATATTCTTCTTCCAGGCCATCATAATGGACATCTTCCAAAATCTGTCGACGACCACAAAAACACAGTCATATCCATGCTTAGTATAAGGAAGGACCGACATGTAATCCATAGAGATGGATTCTCAAGGTCGAATGGGGATAGAAAGAAGAGTATAGAGGCCTTGCTTCTTGATGGTTTGTTTGGTAATGGCGTAAGCAGTGCAGGACTTTATGTACTTTCCAACATCCTGTTGAAGGTTCAGCCAATAGAAATACTTTTACAGTACTGCCATGGTTTTCTCGACCCTGAAATGCCCAGCGACCCGAATGTAGTGCACCTCCCAAATCATCTTGGAACACTCATTTGAAGGAACACAAAGGTGTCCTAGGTGACATAGCAGGGAATGATCCTGGAGGTGAAAATTGGGAACTTTCTTAACCTCCAAGGGCATATTGTATGTGTGGCCGAATTATGGATAACTTGTGTAGAGAAGTAGCCAATTGGAAGTCTCGTACCCACAAGAGTTGAGCACAGTGGTTAGTGCCACAATGGGTGGTTGACTGTGGCAGTTTACAACATTATTGGTGCTACCTTTCTTGTACTTAATGTTCAAATCAAACTATTGCAGGTATGTGTACCACTTCTGATGGCGATCGTTCTGCAAATTCCCTTGTGTCTGTATGAACTGAAAGTGTCGGTGGTCTGTGTGAATGACCATTTCATTTCCCAAAATGTAATGCTTCCATTGCTGGCAAGCCTGCACAATGGAATACATCTCTTTGTCATACGTGGGATACTTTCGGACTGTGTCAGAAAGTGTCTCACTGTGATATGTTACTAGATGCCCATGTTGAGTAAGGACTGCCCCAATAGCATAATCAGAGGCATATGTCTTGATATCAAATGGTTGTTGCAAGTCTGGTAATGTGAGAACTAGTTCAGAGTAGAGGTGATGCTTTAACTCCCCGAATGCCTTCTGTTGATATTTAGACCAAAAGAATTTTTGTTTCACTCCTCCCTTGGTGACTTGACTCAAGGGCCAAGTGATATGAGAGAATCCTAAGATGAACCTGTGGTAGAAATTGGCAAGACCCAAAAAGATGCAGAGCTCTGTTAGGGTGGTTGGGGCTGGCCAATCCTGAATGACTTGGATCTTTGCTAGATCCACATGCACCCCCGACTCATCAATAATGTATCCCAGATACTGAACCTAGGTCATGCCAAAAGTGAATTTCTCCAAATTGGCACACAACCTCTATTGTTGGGGTGTTTGGAGGACCTGTCGGATGTGGTGAAGGTGCTCTTCCCAAGTCTGGCTGAAGATCAGAATGTCATCCAAGTACACCAATACAAATGAGTTGGTGAATGGCCGCAAGATGTCATCCATTAGCCTCATGAAGGTTGCAGGGGAATTTGTTAACCCGAAAGGCATGACCAACCATTTGAAAAGGCCCTCCTTGGATTTGAAGGCAGTCATCCAAACATCAGAGGGTTCAATTGGTACCTGGTGATACCTAGACTTCAAGTCTATCTTGCTGAAATATTTTCCCCCCTTGAGTTGGTCCAAAAGGTGATCAATCCATGGGAGCGAGTACCTATTCTAGACAGTGATCTTGTTGAGTGCCCGATAGTCAATGCAGAGTCTCCAAGTCCCATTCTTCTTCTACACCAACATGCTCGGGCTCCCATAGGGTGATGAACTCGACCGGATGTGACCTTTTTGTAACAACTCCTGAATCTTCCTCTTGATTTCATCATTCTCCAAAACAGAGTGTCGATAGATTGTCCCATTGGGCAGTGGTTCCCCTGAAATCATATCTATGGGGTGCTTGACCTAGCAATGTAGAGGCACCCCTACAGGGGAGGTGAAGATGTCCTCATACTCCTCCATGACCTTATCCATATTTTGTTCTCATACAGAGGGGCCCTATCTAGAGGCCATGGCCATAGTATTCTTCTTTCCCTGAGGACGGATCATCAGGAAAACAAATTTCTTGGTTTTGGAAATGAGATTACTGCATTGTTTTGCAGTAACAAAGAGATGGTGGTAGGTCGTGCTATCTCCGGTATCCTATACATATTTTTCCCAAAGTGATAATAACAACACAACGCCTGGACTCATACACAACATGTCACTTCCACAAGTACGGTTGGCCTAATAATACATCAGAAACATCAAGAGGAGCAATGTCACATAATACCTCATTCCTGAAGGGCTTGATGGTGTAGGGAAGGTGACATTGTTGGCTGACACAGAGGTCCCATCCTTGGTGCGACCACCCGATGGTGTATTTTTGTGGGTGTGTTGTGGTAGGAAAGCCCAATTGATTCACGACCTCCACCGAAATGAGGTTCTTATGGCTCCCACTGTCGATAATGAACTGCAACGGGGAACCCTTTACCCACATCTTGGAATGGAAGAGATGCTCTGCCTCTTTTGGGTCTTCTGGTTTCTCCTTCTATATCTTCGTGGTAGAAATGGTGGCGTTGGGATACGAATTGATAATATGATTCCCCCTGTCATTCCCCTTGTCGAGTTTTTGTTCAGAGTTAGAGCATGCATCCGATTCAAAAGCCTTCAACTCAGCTACAAGTCACTACTTGGCCTGACACTCACTTGTGTTGTGACTGGAACTCTTATGGAACTCACACCACTTCCTCGTGTCCTTTTTTGGCTTCGTGGTGTTGTTATTTTCTTACGACTTTGGTGGTTTATCCTAGGCTACCCCGCCTTGGCTTGGTCCTTTGTTCTGTGTTTTGGGGGTACCTTTCCCTTGCTTCTGATTCATAGACCTAAAGTCTCACTTATTCTATTTGAAATTCTTCTCAATATTGGAAGCATATCGATATGCCACACCAAGTGAGGAGATGTCGAGGAACTCCATTTCCTCCTGAATGTATCTGTGCAGAAAACTGCAGTACTTTAACACCAAATTTTTCTCTGAATCTTTGATACCCAACTTTGTGCATAGGGTATGAAGTAGATTCATCAGCTCATGCACATGTTGGTCCCTTTGATGCCACAACATAGTCCATTGTATGTATTTATCCTCATAGCTCCCCATGGGATAATATTGTTCCTTGATGGCATCTCGAAAAGAATTCCAAGTGAGTGCAATCAAGAACAGAGAGGGTTCCCCCTTGCCCTGTTGCTCCCAGTAGGTTTCCCACCAGTCCTTGACATTGGGGGTAGCTTTGAGGACTACAAAAATAATCCTTTCTCGGTCAGAAAATTCATGAACCAAGAAATATCCTTCTAACAGATTCAACCATCTAACTACGACATCTGCATCTATTTGGACCTCAAATATGGGAATGTCAAAGTTGACTTGTACCTTGAAAGGAGTGGCGCCTCCAGAGTCGTTGTTGGATGTAGATGCGCCACCAGTGGGCATCCATTGAAGGATCTAGGAAAAGTTGTCCATCATCGCATTCCTTTGTTTCTTGAGGGCCTCCTCGAGCAACATTTTTATAGGATCTCCTACTCCCTCATATTTTTTTCTTCCCGCATGGGCGGTTGTCGGGGTTTGCGAGACTGATCTTGCAAAGGTTCAACCAGATCGATCCCTAACTCCTTATACCCCGACCTCATTGGGGACATGCAAAGAAGGATCGAGAATGAGCAAACCGCTCTGATACCACTGATCCAGATTTATGTAGGAACACAATGAAATACAGAAATACACATAAACGCAGAGATGCAAGGAAATAAGACTTCATTTCATTAACAACAAATGACTGAAATATGCTTACAGATANGTACCTATTCTAGACAGTGATCTTGTTGAGTGTCCGATAGTCAATGCAGAGTCTCCAAGTCCCATTCTTCTTCTACACCAACATGATCGGGCTCCCATAGGGTGATGAACTCGACCGGATGTGACCTTTTTTCAACAACTCCTGAATCTTCCTGTTGATTTCATCATTCTCCAAAACAGAGTGTCGATAGATTGTCCCATTGGGCAGTGGTGCCCCTGAAATCATATCTATGGGGTGCTTGACCTAGCAATGTAGAGGCACCCCTACAGGGGAGGTGAAGATGTCCTCATACTCCTCCATGACCTTATCCATCTTTTTTTTTCATACAGAGGGGCCCTATCTAGAGGCCATGGCCATAGTATTCTTCTTTCCCTGAGGACGGATCATCAGGAAAACAAATTTCTTGGTTTTGGAAATGAGATTACTGCATTGTTTTTCACTAACCAAAGAGATGGTGGTAGGTCGTGCTATCTCTGGTATCCTATACATCTTTTTGACCAAAGTGATAATAACAACACAACGCCTGGACTCATACACAACATGTCACTTCCACAAGTACGGTTGGCCTAATAATACATCAGAAACATCAAGAGGAGCAATGTCACATAATAACTCATTCCTGAAGGGCTTGATGGTGTAGGGAAGGTGACATTGTTGGCTGACAAAGAGGTCCCATCCTTGGTGCGACCACCCGATGGTGTATTTTTGTGGGTGTGTTGTGGTAGGAATGCCCAATTGATTCACGACCTCCACCGAAATGAGGTTCTTATGGCTCCCACTGTCGATAATGAACTGCAACGGGGAACCCTTTACCCACATCTTGGAATGGAAGAGATGCTCTGCCTCTTTTGGGTCTTCTGGTTTCTCCTTCTATATCTTCGTGGTAGAAATGGTGGCGTTGGGATACGAATTGATAATATGATTCCCCCTGTCATTCCCCTTGTCGAGTTTTTGTTCAGAGTTAGAGCATGCATCCGATTCAAAAGCCTTCAACTCAGCTACAAGTCACTACTTGGCCTGACACTCACTTGTGTTGTGACTGGAACTCTTATGGAACTCACACCACTTCCTCGTGTCCTTTTTTGGCTTCGTGGTGTTGTTATTTTCTTACGACTTTGGTGGTTTATCCTAGGCTACCCCGCCTTGGCTTGGTCCTTTGTTCTGTGTTTTGGGGGTACCTTTCCCTTGCTTCTGATTCATAGACCTAAAGTCTCACTTATTCTATTTGAAATTCTTCTCAATATTGGAAGCATATCGATATGCCACACCAAGTGAGGAGATGTCGAGGAACTCCATTTCCTCCTGAATGTATCTGTGCAGAAAACTGCAGTACTTTAACACCAAATTTTTCTCTGAATCTTTGATACCCAACTTTGTGCATAGGGTATGAAGTAGATTCATCAGCTCATGCACATGTTGGTCCCTTTGATGCCACAACATAGTCCATTGTATGTATTTATCCTCATAGCTCCCCATGGGATAATATTGTTCCTTGATGGCATCTCGAAAAGAATTCCAAGTGAGTGCAATCAAGAACAGAGAGGGTTCCCCCTTGCCCTGTTGCTCCCAGTAGGTTTCCCACCAGTCCTTGACATTGGGGGTAGCTTTGAGGACTACAAAAATAATCCTTTCTCGGTCAGAAAATTCATGAACCAAGAAATATCCTTCTAACAGATTCAACCATCTAACTACGACATCTGCATCTATTTGGACCTCAAATATGGGAATGTCAAAGTTGACTTGTACCTTGAAAGGAGTGGCGCCTCCAGAGTCGTTGTTGGATGTAGATGCGCCACCAGTGGGCATCCATTGAAGGATCTAGGAAAAGTTGTCCATCATCGCATTCCTTTGTTTCTTGAGGGCCTCCTCGAGCAACATTTTTATAGGATCTCCTACTCCCTCATATTTTTTTCTTCCCGCATGGGCGGTTGTCGGGGTTTGCGAGACTGATCTTGCAAAGGTTCAACCAGATCGATCCCTAACTCCTTATACCCCGACCTCATTGGGGACATGCAAAGAAGGATCGAGAATGAGCAAACCGCTCTGATACCACTGATCCAGATTTATGTAGGAACACAATGAAATACAGAAATACACATAAACGCAGAGATGCAAGGAAATAAGACTTCATTTCATTAACAACAAATGACTGAAATATGCTTACAGATANAACGCCAAGACTATGGGCCTCGTTTCGGTAAATTGGTACATCAACTTCACAGGGATGTAACTTTGGCATACAATCTTCGTTTGACGTGCTCAATACCTCGTTAGAAATATCTATTCGAGGACTACAACTTTTGGGTGAGCAACATTGAACTACAATCCATGTTGCTCCCCATTTTCTTAAAAATCGTCGTTTAGGGCCTCAAAACGGCTCCTGAAGTTCAGGACCCAAAAAACTGCTAAAAATAGTAAATTGTGGAGAAACTGGAAAACTGAAAGAAGAAATGGTGGGGGTCGAAGTGCAATAGGTGGGTGGCCACCAATATCCACCTGGATCATGGAGAGAGAGAGAGAGAGAGAGATTTTAAGAGGTGATATATAGAGAGGGATTCAAACATTGATTTTGAATAAAGAATATCAAATCAACTATAATATTATGCTTATATTAAAACAAAAAAGCATAATCAATGTACCATAATCATAATTAAATCATGTGAGATCATTATTAAACCGTACATGAATGGTCATATCCATAAAATATCATTATAAAACAAGAGGTATAGGCATACTACACTTAGTGCTTGGGTGTGCATGGAGTTAAGGGTAGAGTATAGGTTATGTGTAGGCTTAGATGCAGCTAGGGGGGTCTAGGTGATGTTCTAGATCTAGTTCATGGTCTAGTTCATGGTAATGTTCATATAAGTACTCATATAAGTAATCCATTGGAAGAAAAAAAAAATTAACACTCACCTTATAGACGAGGGTACATTTCTCTGTTGCAAATATCCTTTATTTGTTGTGAGACAT
>JZKD02S1696649.1:31316-45228 GCA_000966675.3 Picea glauca
GGGGATTTGGTCCTAATACAATTACCGACATGATTAATCCACAATGGGGATTAATCCTAATAATAAAATAACAATAATAATAAGAATACTCTTCACAGTTACATTATTTCAACACGATTCACATAAGTGTGTGATAATAAAAGCAAGATCAAGAAAATTAATTGCAACATATGCAAGAACTTCAAGCAACATATATGTATAAAGTGATATTGGAAATGAAAAGTGTTGTCTAGGAAAGGAAGATGAATTTTGGCTATGGAATAGAAGAATGGGTCACATAAACTTCGATAACCTCGTCAAAGTAAGCAAAAAGGAAGCAGTCAGAGAAATTTCCCAGATCACAAATCCAACCAACACATTATGCAAGCATTGTCAACAAGGAAAGCAAGCAAAGACCAGATTCAAATCAAATGAATATTCCACAAAAAGACCACTATAAATTGTGCATAATGATCTAGTTGGACCAACTATAAAAAATAGTTTAAAAGGTGAGAAATACTTTATGTTATTGGTTGATTATTATACAAGAATGACTATAGTTTTTTTTCTCAGCAAGAAATCAGAAGCATTTGAAAATTTCAAGGTATACAAGGATATGGTTGAAAATGAAATGGATTCAAAAATCAAATGTTTGATATCAGACAATGGAGGAGAGTTTACTTCAAAGATATTTATGGATTTCTTCAGCAAGCATGGAATAAAAAAGGAAATTTGCAGTCGCTAGGAAACCTCAATAGAATGGAGTTGTTGAAAGAAAGAACAAGACAGTACAGGAAATGGCTCGAAAAATGTTAATGGATTCTAAATTGATAAATTTCTTTTGGACACTTGCAGTGCATATATCGGTTCACATGAAAAATAGAGTAATTCTTAGAAAAAACAATGACAAAACTCCCTATGAGCTATGGAAATGAAGACCAACAAATGTGAAGCACTTCGGAGTGTTCTGAAGCAAATGCTACATCAAAATATAAGATGGTAGAATGGGAAAGTTTGAATCTCATGCGGAAAAAGGTGTACTTGTTGGTTACTCAAGTACAAGGAAAGCATACAAGTGTTACAATCTAAGGCTCAACAAAATTGTGGAAAGCATCAACGTAACAATTGATGAAACAAGTGGACGAAAATTAAAGGAAGAAGAAAAGGAATTGGTGGAACATGTTTACAAAGAAGAAGCAAAGGATGAAGAAGATGCAGAAGGGGAAGATGAAGAAGATCAAATAGAAGTATAAGAGAAAGTTAAACAAGTACCTCCAAAGACACCTAGCAAATGAGTATAGAAGAATCATCTTTTAGATCAGATTATCGAGAACAAAGATGCAAGAATTGAGACTAGAAGAAATAATTTTTCACTAGAATAACTACACCTGGCACTCTTATCTTTGATTGAACCAAACAATTTTGAAGAATCCAACAAGGATGAATTCTAGAAAAAGGCCATGAATGAAGAGTTGGATCAAATAAAAAAGAATGACACTTGGGAATTGGTTCCAAGACCAAGGTACAAGAATGTGATTGGCACAAAGTGGGTATTCAAAAATAAATTGAATGAATATGGACATGTTACCATAAACAAATCTAGATTGGTATGTAAAGTATACACATAGGTTGAAGGTATTGACTTTGAAGAGATGTTTTCCCCAATTTCCAGAATGGAATAAATCTGATTGATCTTAGTTTATGTGTGGTCCAAGAATATTAAAGTTTATTAGATGGATGTGAAATCAACCTTTTTGAACGGGGAACTTGAAGAACAAGTCTACATTGAGAAACCAGAAGGATTTCAGTTGTCAGAGAATTAAAACTACATGTGCAGGTTGAGGAAGGCCTTGTATGGTCTAAAACAAGCTCCCAGAGTATGATACTCTAGACTGGATAGATATCTACAACAAGAAGGGTTCAGAAAAGGAAATGCAAACAAAAACCTCTACATCAAGGTAACTCAAAATAATATTTTATTAATTGAAGTTTATGTTGATGATATTATTTTTGGAAGTGATGATGATAGGTTAAGACAAAAAATTTCAAAGGATATGCAAAATGAATTTGAAATGTCATTACTTGGAGAACTATCCTTCTTTCTGGGTCTTCAGATATGTCAAAGAAACGAAGACATTTTTATTTCTCAAACTAAGTATATCAAAGAAATTCTAAAGAGGTTCGGAATGGAAGATTAAAAACCACTTAACACTCCTATGCAAACCAGTTGCAAGTTAAGAAAATATGATGATTCAAAGTCTACAAATCAGAGGCAGTATAGGTCAATGATTAGAAGCTTACTTTATGTGACAACATCCAAACCATATGTAATGCAGGCAATTAGACAAGTGGCATTATTTCAAGAAGAACCAAAGGAATCACATGTTCTAGTAGTGAAGAGGATTTCCAGATATCTCAAGGACACATAAGAGTTTGGATTATGGTATCCAAAAGGAAAGGATCTATCACTTATTTCCTACATAGATGCAGATTGGGAAGGTTGCATTGATGATCGACGAAGCACCAATGGAGAGACATTCTACTTGGGTGAGTGTTTGGTATCTTATCTAAGCAAGAAATAATCATCAGTATTATTATCTATAGCTGAAGAAGAGTATATTTCAGAAACAACGTGTTGTACATAGGGTCTATGGATGAAACAAACTCTAACAGATATATAGGTTGAGTATGATGATCCCATTCCAATATATTTTGATAATACAAGAACCATAAATTTCTCAAAGAATCAAGTTATGCACTCAAATACGAAGAACATTCCAATCAAGTATCACTTTCTATGGGAACATGTTGTAGAGAAGAACATTAGAGTTGAGTATGTGGGAACAAAAGAACATGTTGTAGATATCTTCACAAAACCGCTTCCAAGGGAAGCCTTTGTGTATCTTCGCCAGAGACTCGGAGTAATTTCTACTCCAAAATGAATGTTTTTGAATACTTATCTGATATTTTTTAGATTTACATGTGGAAGCACCATCAAGAGGACAGTTCAGGTTGGGGGAGTAGGTTCAAGAAGAGTTCAGTCAGGGGGAGCAGCCCCAAGGAAATTTCAGTTAGGGGGAGTAGCCCTGGATGGGAAGTTACCTTTTCCATTGATGCCAAAGGGGGAGAGATTCACTAGATGCGGGAAAAAGAATTAGATGCTTGGAGAGAGAGAACAGAGGCATGTTTCCAGGGAGAGTGATGATCACAAGGAGAGCATAAGCGATATGAATTTAGTGTTACATCAAAGTGTTTTCATCAATGCCAAAGGGGGATATTGTTGATTAATTGGATTGATTGTCATTGATATCAACCCTTGAAGCAAGTTCGGTAGAAAATTCCGGTATCCCCAAAAATATGGTTAGAGGATTAAAGATTTTTTTGATGTATAACAATATGGAGGGTAGTATGTTTGCAGGTAAAACTATTCTAGATGGATAGTACATTTCATTCCATGTCCGGTGATATGTGGAATGTCACGTAACTCCTCATGGTTAGATATTTATGGCCTTGTGAAGTTAGAGAACCCCCATGAGTTATCTAGAAGGTCGAAGAAGTCAAGTTATTCTAGAAGCCCCTAGAATAAATTGACTAGTCAAGTGGGTGAAACTAGGAGTTAATCATGGGTTAAGTTGTTGCAATAAGAAAATAATTAAAAATAAGTTAGTTGCAACTAGAAGTGGAGAAGTTACTATTTTTATCAAAGTGGGTTAGAAGTGGACAAGTGGTTAGAAGTGGGTTATCCCTAAAATAAGGAAATTGGGTTAAGATGGTTAGAAGGTAACCCCTTGAGGAAGCTACATGGAAGTATAAATAAGAGAGAAAGGCTCTCCTATTAGCACATATTGAGCACATTGAATATATATTATTGTGAAAGGTTTATTGTAGATACTCATTGATACTTCTGAAGTTGTTCAAGTCTAAGGTAGCACGAAGGGTTGACGATGAAAGTTTCAGAGTTTCAAAAATACTGAAAACCCCTAGTTTCTAAGCTGTACATGGACTAATAGTATAATAGGGTACTGTGTACAGACACGAGCTAACAATTTAATAGGGTGCATACATACACGTGCTAACAATATAATAGGGCACATACATGACGGTAAAATCCATAAAAACTTGAGAAGATGAAGATGTCAAGTCTCTAGAGTTTGAAAGCAAGCTCCCAGGAAGGTCTACAATGATAAGGTACATCAAATCTATCTATTGGTTCAGAAGGTATGTCTTATTTCTATGAGTAGTTGTATTTTCTTGTCTACATGGGAAATGGTAATGGGGGTTTGAGGATTTTCCCTAGAGATATTATTGGCTGCATGGGACTTTCTGTATAAGTCAGATCTACAGAAATATAATGTTGATATAATCAATATTTATCATTGATACATCTTGTTAGTGTTGAGGCACATCTTGTATTTCTTGGAATATAGTTAAAGGTTTTTGTGGTACATGGTTGAGAGCTTATATTTGTGAAGTGGTTGATGTATTGATAGGCTGCATATCAGTAAGGGTTTGGTGTCTAGTCCATGTGAGGGTTATTATACTTGTATGGAACCTGACTAGGGAAATATATATACACTTGGTTAAGGGATGTGTATGGGGATGTATGCGCATAGCACATATATAGGTTGGACACAGTGACAGGTTGCAGGTTGATTTGACAAGAGGCAACATAGTTTTTGAGTTTAAGAGAAAGTGAAAAAACCCTAGCTTTCAAAATGTGTACGCAGGCTCCAGTATAGACAAGACGCATACATACATGGGTTGTAGTACAAACATAGCACATACATACACATGTTGTAGCATAGATAGGTCACATACATGTTGGGTTTTGATTGGTACATGATGAGTACAAGTACAATTTGGTTACAAGACAATGGAAAAAGTTGGTTACGGGTTGTTGGATCAGATTGGTACATGTTTACAACAGTATATATCACATTGACATTGTGACAATGGTTTCATCATCTTACTTATATTTCAGGGCAGTAGGATGGGGCAAGGATAGGTGGTTGTAGCCACCTTCTGGTTGTATCTGGAGAACATAGGGGTTTTATCCTCCTTCTCATTGTAGCAAGAGAATTAGGGAGTTGGAGCTTCCCTCAGGTTGTATCCTGAAAATATAGGGGGTCAGAGCCTCCTTCCAGTTGCATATGGAGAACAAAGGAATTTGGTGCTTCCAATGAATTTAATTCTTAAAGACATATAAGAAAAATCATTATGTGGTTTTCTCCCGCATTTGGTTTCCATGTAAAAATACTGGTGTACTGTGCATATGTGTTATTGTTCATTGTTTATGGTTTATTTAATCTGCACTTATTGGATGATAATTTTACATTCATCATAAAGATAAATAACACTTACATACTGTGGTAAAATGGATTATATTTATCTATTACTGATTCACCCCCTCTCAATAATCCAACATCTATGAACATAATTATGGCGTACACAATTATGAATCCTTTATAATGGTATTATCTAATCAATCCCTCGACTTCCTCGACCATGTGAAGACATAGAAACTAGTCAAACATCTCAATTACTTAGTACCCAATCAATCTTTAATGTGTCAATATAGTTAATTACCTTTTAAATTAAAGTTACTCTATCACTATGAGTATTTAAGCTAATATAGATTTCAAAACATATAAAAAAGGAGGGATTTGGGAATGAATAATTCACATGTAATACTGGATAGTATAACTCAAAGTAGTAGATGCATGTACAGTGTAAATATGAGATAAGTAGCTTGGAAAAAAAAAATTTCTTTTGAATTTTTTTCCTTTGGAACTGAAAGAGAAGAATTATGACTAGCCCAAAGTGGTCAGGTACCACAAGTGGCTTGCTTGCATGGGAAAAATGGCTCTCAAGGGGAAAATAACTAAACATGAGCACTTTTGTTTCCACTGAGCTTCCATGACAGGGGTGCACTCTTCCATCAAAACCACCCAGACTTGCACTTGGTCCCATCCAAGGGAATTGAACTTTGGTGAGTAGTTTAACAAGATGTCACCTTTACAACTGAACTATGATTTCATCAATAGATAAAAACTAAGCAAATTTCTGAATGAAATTGGGAACATCATAGAATATATTCCACAAGTAGGAAGCAATAGGTAGGCTTATAAGTGGACTTATATGTCATAAAAATAGCCACTAAAAATTGTCAGAGTAGAAACAACCAACAAATAAGGGGAAAGGGGAGAATCAAGTGTATGATGTATTTATCTTTACACTGCTAGATAAGATACACAAATGTATATGTTGTATAAGTGCACATTTTCTTTCTTTCTTATATCTTGAAAATATCAAGACTTCTAGGTACAATTCTCAGCATAATCAAACATATTATTCACAAAATTAATTAAGCGTTTCAAACAGTCCTATTTTGTAGTTTCAAAGGATATTCATCTCCTGTTGTAGCATGAGGAAATCATACATGTCTTAGGGTTTGTTAAAATTTAATACATGACACATAGATTTGTACTCATAGAAGAAAACATGCATGTAGGAATTTGAAAATTAGGTTCCACCTATCAAAACTTAAGATTTGATAATCCAAAAACTTTGTAAGGTACATTAAAAAGGGTAGATATTGCACACTCAAACAAAATCAGAACAATAGATTTATAAATACTAAATCAACATGAAAAAAAAAATGGAACTTAGGATTGCAAGAAAAAAACCCGTGTTTCCAGTCACATAACTGCATTATATGGATAGAAAGTGAATACAATTACCACCTACTTATCTTAAGCAAACCCTAGTTCTAAAATTTATGTATATATCTATCATAAGTGATTTGTGTGCATTTCTTCTATAGAATAAGAATAAACTAGGGTTACAATAAATCTAAACAGACCAAATGGTGCACTTCCTTAGAAGAGGTGAAACCCTAATCTAAACACCTTGGATAATGCACCCACATGTATGGATTGACACTGACACATGAATGTGCACTTTCTGGGTACATAATACTTTCATGCAATACACCTTATCACTAGAGATCAACACCCTCTAAATATAGAATATGCATGTGCCTTTCTAAACTGAATATGACACATCCAAAGTTAGTGCATGCATGAATGTGTCTTAACCATTGTATTCCTATTAACTAATGTGCCTCCACTAGGCTTTTGTAATGCACCTTCACTCCAACAACCAACAACTATATTTTTTATTTTTTATTTTATCAATGTCTTTATGTTATTTATGTTTATCTTCCTTGCTGCCATAAGAATATTCATGTGTTTAAAATGGTTCATCTATTAATCCATATTGAGTGCTTGCAAATTTTGTAGGCATGCATTTAGAGAGGTTTGGGTCAAGGAGGATGACATGCAATTTTTGTAGGTAGGTATTATAGATAGGCTTTGGTCCAGGAGGATGACATCATATACCAGGGATTTCATATTTGTACGGTGAGTTTTTGTTATATTGAATTGTGAAATTTTATTTTGCAAGTTTGTTGATATTGGAAATTATGAAAGGTTTAACCTATAAAAATGAATCATCAAATTTTAATGTTGTCTCTTTTTATCATATATATATATATAGGGAAATGAATGAAGATGAATTTTTTTTTTATTAAAGGCAAGTTCATAGATGGAATATGGTATGTGGCATATGTGAGAGATAAAATATGGACAAGTTGTGTGTAACATCCCTATGTTCTAATATCAAGTAAAAGTGAAATAGAAACAAATAAACACTAACTAGGAAGAAAAAAAAAAAGTAAATAGTTTTTTGTTTTTTTTTTTAAATTGAAAAGAGAACAATTTTTACATAAGAATATTGCATTGATCGATTACGATTTCAAAAAAATCATCTAGTCCTTAGACATTGTAACACCCCTTTTTGGGCCTTTTTAAAGTCATAAATAAGATATTTTTAAACAATTTTTAACTTATAGTTCACTCTAGTCAAGACCACTATTATATAATTGGTAGTGACATAATGTAATATATATCAATTAAGAAATTTAAAATAATGACTATCTTTCAATGGATTCCATATCTCAACTCACATGATATTTAAAATAATTATACATCTACTTAATCAATGATTAAGAAAAACAATAAGTGTAATTTCTCATTTCTATTTATTCAAAGGTAAATATCTTTTAAAAATCAAATTCAACAAAAATCAACTCAACATTAACACACAAATATCACAAATGGTGTGTTGCTGGAAGAAAATATCACAAAAAGAAAAATCTTGGAATTTCCTAAGTTCCGCCAATGCGGGAATTCACCAAAACCAATCCACATGTTCCAGTCCAAGGTAGAAATATTTTTTCTTTGAGAAATCGCTACATTAATACATAGTGGCTTGTGCTAACAAGAGTTTAAGAGTCTGGAACTATAAAGGTGCAATTAAATGCTAGATATGGAATGGAAAAGAATTTCATTGAAAAAGGATTAGAGGACGAACAAGTTCAATTCGAAACTTAAAGGGATTTTTGCCACCCCGTACACTGTCGAGGTTCCCGAGGCTTAATCCTTAATTATTTCATCAAAAGTAACCCAAAGGAAATCAAATGAAACCAACTGAAAGAATTCAAATCAAGGATGAGAATGCAACTGGAATCTATCGTTGGGCCAAATTAGAAGTAATACCTAGGAAACAATTAATCTCTTGTGAGGAAGACAAGCATTAAGAAATGTAAAAGTTATCCAACTGATCAAAACTCCGTAGTCTAAAAACACGAAGATCATCAGATAATTTCACAATGCTCCTAGTCCTCCAAGATTTATATTTTGTTTACTTAACTAACTATTGGGTCACAGATTTCGTTATTAGAAGATAGATGGGAGTGTAGAAGATGAATCTAAAAAATGGGATCATAAAATCTTGAAGTTTTTCATATTTAAGATTGACTTTCTTCCTTGGACAAGGACACAAACCTTTAAACCAAGAGTCGACACTACAGTAACAGAAAAGTATAATTTAAATAAATTTAAGAGCATGCGTAGGTGTAAATGTTTTCATTTTACCTCTGAGAATTTGAAAAGAGTTCAAGATCTCAATCCTTCATTGAATCTAAGTAAACTTTATATATATATCTATATATATATATATGATTCATGGGGTTTAAGTATTGATTCATTCATACCATCCATGCATATGCAGTAGATAACCTTTCAATAAAATTTACGGATTCAATCATATGATTTACAAACCAAATTGTAGATAAATTTCAAGAGAATTTACGGATTCAATCATATGATTCACAAACCAAACAGTAGATAACTTTTCAAGAATAACATCGATATGATTATATGATCCCAAAATCTAAAACTATATATATAGAGAGAAAAAGAGAAATAAGTTTGATTTAATAACTTATTCCAATACACTCTGTACACCAATCAATTGTTCATAATATGCAAACTAACTAAACAATAAAATACCATATCCAGAAGAGTAAAAGAAATATGAGTTAAGTCCTTCAGTTTGGCCTTGCACCACCTCCACTCCTTCGCTTTCCAATCCAAATACTTCATCGGTACCTCCCAACCAATTCTAGGTGTACTCTTCTTCCTCCTTAGCCCCCTGAGCCGCAAAGGGGCCACACACAGTAAACCAAAAATCAATAGCACCAAAAATTTCCTTGCAAGGAAAAGCTTCCACTATTTTCACAAGTTTTGAAACCCAACTCTCAACAAGTAAACTAGTTTAAAACAAATTTGACGACATAAAAATACTTTCCAAATGATCCCCCCCTCTCTCCCTCCATTTCTTTTATAGAAAAATTCTCAATGACACGTGTCCTCATGAAAAAATAATTAATTTTTAATAATTTAATTAAAATATTATTCACCCACTACATGTGTCACACTCTCCCCAAGTTACACATGTTAATTCCTTTTTTATTTTATTTATTTAGGCATTTTCCCTCACATTCCCCAATGTGCTCCTATTTTTTCTCTTAGTTGTCCCTTAGTTACCCAATCCCTCATTTAATTTGTGTCCCCTAACTCGATTTTAGTTTGAGTTGGATTAGGAGTCTTCTTTTAGTTAGGATTAGTGGTAGATTGACTCAAGATGTTGCTCTATGTGAACCACCTATTCTCTCATATGTTTATTTTATTTTATTTAAAAATTCAATTTATTATTTTCATGAACACATGTGCATCTACCCACTTTATTCTTATTTCTTTATTTACTTAACTCACTAGTCTAATCCATTTATTATTTTTTTATGTTATAATTTAGTCAAACATCTTAGACTTAAACTCTTGTTAGATTTCTAGTTTAAAATTTAATAATTAATTAAATAATCCATTCTAACAAGGTCTAATATTTTGATTATATTTTCTAGTCCATATATATTTTTATTGACTCACAATTTAATTACGTGACATGCCCTTCAAGATGCACCTTGGTGCTCCAAGGGTGCCACTTTCCTTTGACTAGTTTTGAAGTTTGTCTGACACTTGGATTCAACACTCCACTTGGTATACCTTGTGAGAGACTAAGGGTTGTCTAAGGAATAAGGATTCTGACTTATTGCGCACCCCTTAGAATTCTTTGTGAACAACTGTCTCATTCTTCCCTCATGACATCGTGGACCTATTGAACTAGGTAATCATTAACCTATAGTTTAGGTCATGACAAGACTGCTAGTAGGTTGTGACAGGGACGCTGCCACACCTCTCCCTCAACTGTCTGGTTTCTGTGCATGACCCCGTTACTCCTTATGTGAATCGAATTAGCAAGCATCGTCGAGCCTACATCCACTGCCAAGAAGATTGTCAACAATCCATATACATAACATCCATATGGAAATCATCATATATACACATAAATAAATAATCAAAACCCAAATCAAATACGAGTCCACTTCCTGACTCAATCCAGAGTCTAATGAAGTTTGTTGATGCCATCAAAATCATCGACTTGTCATGTATCCTGCACACTCATGGAAACTCATCAATAATACTTGTCGATACATTTATACATCTAGAATTTAATATATAATCACAATGACATCATAATATAACTCATAAGAAAAGCATAATCATAATGTATCATAACTGGATCACTTGCTCACAAGTGTCCTTAAAGAATAAGTTAGTATATATGTGTTTAGTAGAACTGGATGTTACATACACCCCCTCTTGTTTTAAAATTCGTCCTGAAGTTTGTGCAATATCAATAATGGTATAAATAAATGTATTTGACACATATATACATATATAATCTATCAAACAAATAAGGAAATTGTTGACGCATCTCATATGCGTCCTCCCAAGTAGCCGAGTGTGGACTATAATTGTCTCACTATACCTTGACATGATCGACTATTTGACATAGTAGTTGTCAAGTGCGATGTTCCAAAATGTGGATTGGATCTGCCATGAGAGCACCCTCATCCAACACCTACAAAGAAATCATGTCAATAACATGTGACAGATCTGAAATATAATGTCGCAAAATAGATACATGAAATACATTGTGCATATGCCTCAAAGAATCATGAAAGGCTAGTCAGTAAGCCATAGGTCCTTTCTTTTCCACAACTTCGAAAGGTTCAACAAAATTAGGAGAGATTTTATCACCCTTTCCAAACATGATGGAAATATTATGTGGTTTCACTCACAAGAAAACCTTGTCGCCAACTTCATAACTACAATCAATGCGATGCACATCAACATAACTCTTCTGTCGATATTGCACCTCTTTAATTATTTGTAGTATAGTTCACATCTACTCTTCCATTTATTGTATTAATTTTTTTCCCACCAAGACCCTGTCCTCTAGTAGATCCCAACTCATAGATGTCTGACACGATCGTCCATAAAGAAACTCAAATGGTGTCATCTTAATCGTACTATGATAATTGTTGTTGTACGTGAATTCTACCAATGGTAAGAATTATTCCTAGTATTTATGTTGATCCATTACATACATTCACAACATATCCTCTAAAATCTAGTTCTTTTTTTGTTTTTCCATCTATTTCGGGGTGATATGTTGTACTAAAATTCAGTTTCATTCCCAAAGCCTCTTGGAAACTAGTCCATAATCGTTCAGTAAACACAAATCCTAGATTAGATATGATCTTTCTTGGTACACCGTGTAACCTCACAATATCATTAATAAAAACTCTAGCTATGTACGATGCCTAATACATCGTATGAACTAGAATAAAGTGTTTACTCTTCATCATAGTGTCAACGACTACAAAAATTGAATCATTTCTCCTTGTCGTCAGTGGCAATCCAACAATAAAATCCATCGAAATGACTTCCCATTTTGATTTAGGAAACGCGTGTGGTTGTAACAATCCCACTGGATTTCTATGCTCGGCCTTCACTTGTTGACATTCTAGAAATCTCACCACGTAATTAACTATATCCACTTTCATTCATTTCCATAAGAATAAAGGCTTAAGGTATTCCTTCATCTTCGTGACTCCAAGATGAGCCTTTTGGTTGTGGAGCCTGATTATCTTCTTGATTCAAAGGTATTTGTTTTTATCCATGTTTATACCCCATGAAGACTTTACACCCCAGAAGAATGTACACTCTTCCACGCGAGGGAGTGTAGAGAGGGGTTACCTCCTCTGCGGGGTTTGAGGGAAAGAGGGGTTCGGGGGCGAAGCCCTCGAAGGAAAATTTTCCTTGTAAATGTATATTGTAATTTCATTGTAAATCTAGACCATTCATTATAAGGTCGTAGATGTAACAGTAAAAATGATGTTAGGGTTTTTTTCCCTAGAAGGTACCCCTAGTTTATGAGGGAAATGTATTGCAACTAAACATGAGAGCGAATATTGTATTATGAGATAGGATACTGTGAGAGAACGAAGAGGAAGTTACAGTGGGTTTGTTGTAGGTTGTATCCCTTCATTTGTTGGATAATAATAAAGGAAGGACCTGGAAATTTCTCTAGTGGACATAGCCCACACTAGGTGAACCACGTATATCTATGTCTCTATTGTATTGTGTATCTTTTGTATTTTATTTCCACATTTGTTTTATTTTATTTCTCCACGTTCCTGTTTTTCTAACAACTAGTATCAGAGGGAAAGGTAACTCGCAGTAAAAGAGGGTTCCTGGTTCAAGTGGGAGCAATGTTGGAAGATGGAAAGTTTAGGGTCGAAAAATTTAATGGCCAAAACTACCAGTTATAGAAGATGTAGATGGAAGATTATTTATATCATAAGGATTTATTCCTACCATTGGGTGGAATAGAAAAGAAGCCAACGGCTATAAAGGACGAAGAATGGGATATTCTTGACAGAAGGGCTCTAGGAACGATACGACTGAGCCTGGCAGCGTCAGTGGCTTTCAATATTTCGAAAGAAAATACAACGAAGGTTTTGATGGACGCATTGGATAAATTGTATGATAAACCCTCGGTGTCCAATAATGTATTTCTAATGAAAATATTATTTAATATGAAGATGTCAGAAGGTGGGTCTATTGTAGATCATTTAAATGAATTTAATATGGTTACTAATCAACTAAGTTCTGTAAAAGTGGACTTTGATGATGAGGTCGGGGCTCTTCTAATATTGTGCTCATTGCTAGAAAGTTGGAACGCCTTGGTCACGGTTGTAAGTAACTCTGTCTCTGGTTCAAATACTTTAAAATTTGATGATGTTGTTGGTGTTATCCTTAGTGAGGAAATGCCACTGAAAGGCACAGGTGAGACATCAAGTAATGCGTTGAACATGGAGAACATGGGAAGACAAAAAGATATAGGAAAGGGATCAGGGAACTGCAGGAATTCTAGGAAGGTAAGATCCAAATCTATACTTGGAAAGATAGAGTGCTGGAATTGTGGGAAGAAAGGACATTTGAAGAAAGACTGTAGAGCTCTAAAGAAACAAAGAGATGGACAACAGGAGAGAAATTAGGAAGCAAATGTAACAAGTGATGTGTTACAAGATGCTTTGATTCTTTCTGTAGATAATATTTCT
>JZKD02S1696649.1:94299-107155 GCA_000966675.3 Picea glauca
TTACCGTTCTTAAACAATTATGCTTATTTTAAATTCTTTACAGAGAACCCAATGACAATCACAATAATGCAAGGTAGTAAGCAATAGAACATTCAGCATCATTCACACATATGAGATACACAAAGACATATATTTCCTGAGGAAACCCATAAAGGGTAAAAACCTCTTCTTCTTTATATGATAAGTATTCTTTACATTATGTACATTATAATACTTATGAGCACCAACTCATAATGAGGCTACAACCTCTATTTTTTAAGTTGCTCCTTGTTAAGAGAACCAACTCTCTAATTTCTCTAGCATCAACTGGAAGGAAGCACCAACTCCCTGTGTTTCTATAGCACCCACTAGAAGGAAGCACCAACTCCATGTGTTTCTCTAGCACCCACTAGAAGGAAGCACCAGCTCCCTAGTTTCTCTAGCACCCACTAGAAGGAAGCAACAACTCCCTAAGTGTTCCAGTGCTAACTAGATGGAAGCATAAACTTCCACTCACATAGGCACCAACCTGTAAAACAGAGAACTATAGGTCTCCCTTGCACCACCCTGCCACCCTGGTTTCTCTAGCTACAACCAGATGGAAGCTACAACTCCCTGTGTTCAAGCACCCACTTGAACCTCTAAGGACACCAGTCCTCCCTAGCACCTCCCAACCTCCCTGAAATATAAATTTTGCTATATATATAAATTTATCACAGTGATAAAATATTTATCATTGGCTTACCATTTTTATCATTGTTTTGCTATGCTTCTCTGCTCTCCTGTATCAGTGTCTCTCTGTCTGCATCTTCTTGTGTTTTATGATCTTCTTTTTTTCTCTACAAGAGCACCTTAGCCTTCTTTTATTGTCTCATTGTCTTGCTGCACACATCCTTGCACTTTCTTTCCTTCTACCTTTTATGCTCTGTGTGCCATCTCCATTCAATGCACCATTCCTCTTCTCTATATTTCATTTGTTGCACACCCCTCCTTCTTCACACCTAAATCACTCTCAACAACCACAAAAAAAAAACCTTCATCTCTTCTTTGTTCTACATACTTATAGTCTCTGTGCACCTTGTGCATGTTATCTCGCCATGCTTTTGTGTGCTCTCCCCATGTCGAGTGCTATGCCTGATCATCATTGCAACTCTTCAACTTCTTTGGCAGTTAAACCCATGCATCCATCATCACTGAGTGTTATGCCGAGAATCCTTCACCTCTCCAGCAGTCGAGACTCTTCTCCTTCTCTGTTACAGTCGAGCTCAACCTCTTCGTTGCAATTACAGGCTTCAACGCTCTTTCATCTGTCAATCGCCTATGTGACCAGTCTTCATTCCACTGGCAGATTCCTTGAGACTCTTCAGCTCCTCTGGCAATCACACTCAAGTCTCTTCGAGTCCTTCGGCAGAAACCATCATTGGTTTCTAGAAGTTATAGAGAAAACCTTGAAATGGAGCCTAGCTATGCTAGCTCTTTCCACTTACGTGACCACCGGTGGTGACCATCAGCTACATAGACATTTCTCTATTTCGGCATTCGACAATTTGGCTTTCGTGTGATCAAGTTTCTCGACACTCCAATTCACGATCCTTGAAATGGAGCTTGGTTTCACTATCTCCTTCCTCCATCTTTCGCAGATGTGACCATAGCCTTATTCGAAACTGCATTTCACAATTTCGTGTTTCGAAAATTTGTTGCGAGTCACTCTGAATCTTCCAACTCCCGATCATGAAATGGAGCCTTGAAACTTGCAAGTTCCTTCCTTCACATGCCCACAGTTGTGACTAGGCATTTATACATAAAGTGCTTTCGTGATTTCACATTTCGGCATTTCGGCACTCCTATGGTGAAGTGTTTCAACACTTCAACTCCCGATATCTGAAACTATGAAATGGAGTCAGATCAACGGTCTGGTAATTCTTCATTTCATATTTCGACGATTCGGCATTTCGGCACTCCTGTGGTGAAGTGTTTCGACACTTCAACTCCCGGTATCCGGCACTCCGAAATGGAGTTAGATCAACGATCTGGTATTTCGTCATTTTTTATTTCGGTGATTCTCCCTTTCGGCACTCATGTGGTGAAGTGTTTCGACACTTCAACTCTCGGTATCCAGGACTCCAAAATGGAGTTAGATCAATGATCCGATATTTCGTCGTTTCATATTTTGACGATTCGATATTTCGGCACTCCTTTGGTGAAGTGTTTCGAAATTTCAACTCCTGGTATCTGAGACTCCGAAATGGAGTTATTTCCCGGTCTGTGAAACTCTTTGTTGGTGTGCCTATTTCAGGATTTTGACGTTTTTCATTTCATGACTTCGGGACTCCTGTGTTGAAGAGTCTCGACTCTTGACTTCTCAATCTCTCGGTATCCAAAACTCCAGTAGATGTGCCTATTTCGGGATTTTGGGGTTCCAGATTTCACAACTCTAGGACTCCTGTGTTGAAGAGTCTCGACTCTTGACTTCTCAATCTCCTGATATTTGAAACTCTGGAATGGAGTTTACGCTTCTAATCTTTCCATGCCATTATCCCTGTGCTGCTGATCTTCCTTGCCTGCTTGTTTGTCATCAAATGAACAAGCACACTCTTGCACTCTACGTGCACCTCTGCACTTTCTCTTCTGAGCTTACGTTGTCCCTATTTTTCCATCGTTGCATACTCTGATCTTGCTATCAATGACAAGCACACCTGCTTGTAAACATGCCAACAGTGTCCTGGTAGGTGTCACTATAATATTTGAATCATTTAAGCATGTTTCAAAGAGTCCTTTCTTGATTATGGAACATTTTCTTGGAAATTATATCTTTTTCCTAATTTCACCTTGGTGGTTGGCATATGGTATCCTAGTAAGTTGGTCACCCTCAGGAAATGGATTTCTACTGAGGGGTTTCCTTGAAGGTTCATTGTACCATTCCCCACTCATACTTACCACTTTCCACAATTATTCCCTTTTGTTTCCTCACCTTTTGGGTTTTCAGGTTCATTGACCCCAAGAAAGGTTTGTACTTCATTTCATGAGAAGAAGGGGATGAAGGCCTAGAGGTGTTGCAACTAGAACTGTAAAAATAAAATACCATAATCCATCCTTATATATTCTCACCCTAAGTTCATGAGAGCCATGAAACACTTCTATTAAAGAATAAAGGACTTTAAAAGGAAAAATATATATATATATGTGTGTGTGTGTGTGTGTGTGTGTGTGTGTGTGTCCTCCTTGATGGGGGAGTGCATTGCAATGTTCTTTTATTTCTAGTGCACATATCATCCAATGTGCTCTAACTTCAAGTGGCATTGTGGTGATCCTTTCAATTCCATTTCACATAGCACTCAATGTTTGAATTAAAAAAAAAAACACATAAATGGCTTGGGAAAATGTTGCATTGCAAAAGAAGGGATGCAACACACCCTCAACAAAGGAACCCATAAATGAGATAATGTGATCCCTCGAAAGGTCAAGAACCCCATGCCCAAGATTCTTTCCCCAATCCACCTCATACTCATTACATGATCTAGATAGGGTCTTCTGGGGAAACATTCCTTGACTTGGGGATTGGCCTACCCAATAGGGCATCATGACACCCCTCCCATACCTAAATTTGGAAAAGTTTATAAGGTCTTAGAGAATTTGTTTAATTTGAAAAGGGGAAATTTGATGCACTTGTTTGGGTGGTTCTTTTATTAAATGTGGATTACTTGGAATGATTCATATGAATTGCAGACACTTGGAGGATATGCGTGTTTTTCTTTGTAGTATCTTTCCCAATGGAGGATGATGGAGCACAAATGACATCACCTTATATACTTGGACATGGACTTTGGAGGCCTAGGAAATCACTCTTTATCCCTTGATGTCATCTTGGAGGCTAGGGTTTGTTGGGTGATGTGGTTCTAGAGGTCTTTTGACAAGAGGAGACACATGGCATGGAACTTTTACACATGAGTGCATGACACATGGCCTTTGGAGGCCCAACATTCTCTTCTTTGAGGCTTGATGTCTCAATTTTTATCCCTACATCACCCTTTTTAGGGTTTTACTTTATGTATTTTTCATTTTTTCATATTGTAAAGGAAAATGAAGGGGGTCATACCTCTTCTAATTTGTTGTTGACCATTTTAGGTGGATAAATTGGTTAAGAAGGCCTCATATAAATAGAGGACCATCTAATTTCATTTTATCATGATTCTCTTCTCACCATTTGTGATAAAAAGTTCAAAATTTTATCCCTCTTTGGGATATCTATCTCTTCTACTTAATTCACTATGCTTAGAGGATAATTTTGTGGATGCTTTTGCTGATTTTGAAGAGGAATTACTGCAATTAGGGTTTGTCTCTTGGTTTCTTGGATAAAGTAAGTTAATTTTCTGCAATTTATCTTTATGTTGTTGTGTCACATGGTGAATATTTCTTCTCTATTCTAGATGTATTTCTTGGTAAAACCTTAAGAGAGGAGCATAAGTGCTTCCTCCTCTCACAAGGTTTTTGTTATTCAAAATTGGTGGAATCTCCTTTCAAGGTTTAAACCCTAAGGTCCTAATGTGATAGAACCTTAAAGTTTAATCCCTACATCTTAGTCTTTGCTAGATAAATATTCAAGTATTGTTGTATTTTTGTTTTAAAGACTCCATATCCCTCAAAGGCATTGATTTTTCAACTCTCTTGTGGTGAAATTGATCAAAAAAAATTATCTTTCAATTCTCTCAAGTTTTCTACTAATTTTGCTAACATTAACACTCACTAACTTGCTAGTAAACTTGTTGTTGTTGCAAAACTTTTCTACCCCATATGAATACACTCTTATTTGTTGCATACACCCTTGAAAATGTGGCCTAACATGTTCAAAAATTGCCTATATCAATTGGATATTACTCTAGTGGATGTGTGCTAAGTTTACATTGAAAATTGTTGCATTTTTTACTGATAATTATTATTGTTTTTATAATTTGCTTACTGATGTTGTAGTACTGTTCATTGTTGCAAATTCATAACAGCCATAGAAATTTCACTATCTAGTGTCTTTAAGGAGTATTTATTGGATGTTTTGAATTGGGAATAATCATACATTTTCTATAAAGTGTTCTTGTTTCGGTCGGGTACTAAAAGAACTTCATACTCCTTCTATTTAATTGACCTAGGCTTTTATTTAAGTGATCAAGAGAGGGAGCAATAGGCTTCGCTACAATACTTGCTAATTTGATCCCTTGAGGTCACTAGGGAAGCCTCCCTTGTGTTGGACCTCCTCCATCACTTAAATGAGGGAATTTATTACTAAGGTGACAATGGTAGGATTTTCCATAGTTACATATATTTGGGGGACTTGTGTTTGCAAAAGTACAAATCCCACAATAACATTTTGGCACCATTTTTGGGGAGGATTGAGCCATTCCCATCAATGACATATCTTTTGGTAAACTTTCCTCAAAGCCCTTATCTCTCAAAATCTCCCTGATGAATCCACTCAGGGTGATTCCCTCACCTTCCTTTGATGATATAGGGTTGATCATTTGGCGACTCCACAAAGTTCAAGGAGGTACATTAACCCTCCTAAGACTTACAATAGAAGGATTCCTTGCAACTCACCTGTAGTGAAGTCCTTTTTTGGTGGAAACCTTCATTTGCCTACAATGGCTCAAAAGAAATGGGAATCCAATATCTTCAATCCTTTAGATATGCGTTCCATCCCAGGGTATCCTTGACAGATGCCTCCAAAGTATGAGAAGTGGTTTCCCAAGTTTTTTGGTAATGATGTGACCACGATTGAAGAACATATGAGTATTTTTTGGGACTTCTTTCAACTTAATCCCGTGAGTGATGATGCCAAAGATTTAGTAATGAAACTTTTCTTGGCCACTTTTACTGATGTTTCTAGAAGAAGGTATGACAGTCTCCCTGATAAGAGCATCAAGACTATGGATCAACTCGAGGAAACCTTTCTTAATATATGGAGTACTAAAGAGTATATGAGAATGTTGTTGAATCGAATTACCGAAATGAGTACTAAGGAGGATCCAAGCATGTTGTTGACTCGACTTACTGAAATCAAGAAATTGGAAAATGAAACTATTAGGGAATTCAATGCCAAGTTTGAAAAGTTGCTTCAACAAATCCCTAAAATCCATCACCCTAGGGGATATTATTTTCTCTTCCTCAACATCAAATCTTTCCATGGACATTTTGGATACTTTCTCAAGGACAAGGGTCCAAAGACAATCCATGAATCCAAAGAAATGGCTACAAAAATTGAGGCTAATATTTCATCATGCAGGGTATATCTTTTCTATGCCCCGAGAGACAAGGATGATACCAAACCAAGGATAGTTCATAACCTTGATCCCACTCTAGACACTAGCACTCCATAGACATGAATTGAAGAGGCTATAAATGACCTTTCCAAGAATCAAACCTTGATGATGAACATAATTACTAATTTGGAAAGGGTGCAACAATAAATCCCCAATCATCCTCTTAGGGGACAACCCCAAAATCCTAGCCAAGCATGGAGAGCCAGGCCTTCAAACGAACAAAGGGTTCCAAATACTCTAGATCCTTTGAATGTTATAAGTCAAGAGGAGACTCCTTGGTACTTTACTTGCAAAGACTCACATTGGGAATATGAATGCCCAAAGAATAATAAGGAACCCGATCAAATGAATCCTTTTGATGCCATAAACCATAGCTTTATGGTATCCCCTTAGTTGTGCCTCAATATCACACCTGAACAACTTTAGGAAAGAAAACAATAAGCAACTAAGAGGGCTTGGATAGAATTTATAAACAACTTGGATGAGGATTCAAGAGAGAGACTTAGGAAGAAGGAATTTCAATTGTACACAAGACGAAGAAATGCACCACAAGATCCCCCTAGTGACCCTAAGTCCCCACAATAAGGAATTCCTCCTCCACCAACAAGTAGACCTCCTCATAGTCCCACTTTTCCAAAGACCAATGAATTAGAATTAAATATTTACATAGACAATGTCTTGGCAAAGATCAACGTACATGTACCTATGAGAGAGATCATTGATATTCCCTCGATGAAAAACAAGGTTGAGAAATTCTTCAAGGTACAAGATGAACCTGTGGACCCTCCTATAATGCTACAAGATAATCATTTTAGACTATAATATGATGATCACCCACTATTATTCATGTCATTGCAGGTAAATAATAAGCTCTTGAATAATTGTATGCTTGACTCAGATGCAGGTGCACATATCATGTCCTTAAAGGTGATGACGAAGTTGGGTTTCCAAACCACAATACCTTACAAGAATGTGTGTGGGATCAAATCAAGGGCCATTCCCACTCATGGTGTAGTAGAGAATGTAAAAGTACACCTCACTAAATATCCTGAGATAGTTCTCATGATGGACATTATGGTTCTAGATGTTCTTGATGTATGGGGATGCTATTGTCTAGGAAGTTTATTATAATGTTGGGTGGCACATTACAGATGTATTTGACCAGTATTGATATACCTATGGATGATGGTACGTATTCCCACCTACCAAACATGACCATGGAAAAGAATCATGTTGAAGAAATTGACCTTGACTCCAAGAAGGAGGAACCCCCTCAAGTTGTTAAGCCCTAAATAGTGGATCATTACCCCTTAATTGGGGCATATTAAATTAGTAATGTTATTTTATTTATGTCGACTTTAGTCCATTAAGTGTAATTATACCTCCTAGTCTCCTATATATACCAATGAGACATTTTCATTTGGAATCATCCTGTAATTGGACATTTATGTGGGCATAAGGAGGTTTCCCCCTCGAAGAGGCTTATTATCTTAATTTATCTCTTTTTAAAGGCATTGAGTACCTATTATGAGGTTTTTCTATGCTATATTGATATTTGGTTCTTAACATATGGTATCAGAGCTCAAGGTCTTGGGGTTTCGCTGCTACATCTGAGACACATTGGAATGTTCACTATAATTGTTTTCATACATTGTTTCAGAAGGAATGGCTTGGAGCATATTTAGTAGACGGATCAAGGTACGTTGGGTTAAAATTTTAGCTATTGAGGCCTTATACTTTCGAAGATACAACCTATGTAAGATAGGGTTCTGGAATCATCCTGAACAGAGTCATTGCGGAATTTTTTCTATAACGATTTTTCTGTAATGTTTCAGACCATGAAATATGAAGGATATTCACGTAAATAAGTAAGGTATCTATAGTAAAAATTTGAGCTTCTGGGTCATCTTACAATTGTAGATACACCCTGTGTAAGATAGGGTATCTGACTAGTCCTATTGACTAGTATCAAGCAAGTTTTTCGGGTAAAACAATCATCACTTCTTCCTAGAGTATCCAAATTGAGTGAGACTAGTTTCATTGGATAGTGGACAGTATTTAGTATTTCAGGTAAGAGTTTCATAATTTTATAGAAATTATTTTGTGTGGGGCATGCTATACAAGTGAGATCTCCTGGAAAGGCCAAAAATCAACAAGTTGTGGGGAAGTTACCGTAAATCCACTTGGCACATCCAATTTTGATCAGACCTCTGGCATTGTAGAGAAGAAATATCAGAGAACTACAAAAAAGAAAGTTTCATACCCAGAAGGGCCAAAACTTTGGAGATACAACAGAAGAAAGACTGTCTAGTAGAACCACCTCAAAAGTGATACTTGGCCAACATGCCACCCAAAAAGGGAACTTCTACACCAAATAAGCCTCTAGGCAGTCCTACTTGGACTCTTGATGAAGGTGAAGAAATGTGTAGGGACATAAATGAATTACAAAAGAAGACAGTGACAAAAGATGAACTGGAAGAAATAATGGATACTAGGATGGATGGTTTACAAAGGGAGATCATGGAAGGAATGAAAATTTTCCTAATAGAGAGGACACTTGAAAGTGAAAATGTGTCCCATGAAATTCATGATGAGAACACAAGGAAGATGAATCAAGAATGGAGAAACTCCAACTTTCGGTTAAAGACCAACCACATTCCTCAGATCGATATGAGGAAGTTTGATGGCAAGGACCCAATCACATGGATACTTCAAATGGAGCAATTCTTTGATCCACACAATGTGCCACATACACAAAAGGTATGAACTGCTTCTTTATATTTAGAGCCCAATCAATTTGTATGGTATCGATGGATCTGTTCTCGCAAATCACTCGTCACTTGGACAATTTTCACGGAAGAAATGATAGCACACTATGAGGATACAAGGAGCATTACCTTCTTTATCCAATTGATAAATTTAAAGAAAAAGAGTTCAGTTACAGAAAACATTGAGAAATTCCAAAGATTGAATATAAAGGTAACAGATATTCCAGATGAGCACTTGATTGATGTATTCATAGGAACTTTAAAGGATAACATTCAACATGAGGTTCGGCTTTGGGAGCCCAAATCATTGGAGAATGCATTCAGGGTGGAAAGAAATGTTGAAAGTAAAAATATGGTTATGGCTACTAGAAGGATCTATAGAGAGAATAATGATCCTTCTTCTAAAACACCTCAACCTACAAGNGATATCGTGTAATGCATTGGCTGGAATTACCACTCCTCAAACCCTCAAGATCGAAGGATATATCAAAAACAAAAAGGTAATAGTCCTAATTGATTTTGGTAGTACTCATAATTTCATTCACTATAAATTAGCCAAAGCTCTCGATTGCTTTGTATATCCAGTGCCAGAGTTTCAAGTAATGATTGCAGATGGAGGAACTATCAATTGCTTGGTAAAATGAAATAAGATCAATCTTACTATGGGGGAATATGTAAATAATAGTCCAATGACTGCTATACCCATGGGTGGTGTTGATGTTGTACTAGGAATCCAATGGTTACAATCATTAGGAATAATGGCTTTTAATTTTCAATAACTTTTCATGAAATTTTCATTGGAAGGAAAAGAAACTGAGTTAAGAGGTATCACAAGGAAACCCGTTAAGGTGATAATTATGCAGGACCATCGCCAACATCAAGCGATCCAGCGTGGAAGCAAGAGACAGCTGGACAAGCGCCAACATAAATTTTGAAAATCACCTTGGAATTGTTGTGCAATCTTAAATGAAGTCATTAAGAAGAGGTGCACTTTTGTAATGTAATCAGACCTTGAGCGATTTTCTCTTGTCCTTAGTAGGTAGAAGGCATTTAAAGTAGTTAATGCAGGTAGCTAGGATTTAATTCTATATTAGACAGTTTGAGAGCACAAGAGGGAAATGGCATATAGACACCCTCATTGTGCATTTGTAACATTATTGAATGGAAGATTGGAGCGAGGAGCATGCAGAGAGCTGTGTAAGAACAACCATGTACTAATATTTGGATTAATAGAAAGAGTTGATTCAAATTCATGGTTTTGTTTGTCCTCTGTGTATTGATGTTGAATGATATGCTCATGAATGTTTGCTTCTTGTTATACATTTTCTTTATATGCCATGTATATGATTTCATGCTTGAGTTTGAAGTTTGAAAGGAAGAAGGAATGAGTTTCAATTGTTTCTCTATCTGAGCGGAAGTTCCTGCAAGGAGTGTAGTTGGAGTGTCCGCAAGGAGTGTGTTGGCAGAGGGTTCAGATAGAGATAGCTTTTCTTCTCATTCACCCAAAAGGTGTGGTTGGGTAAAGGATCCATGCAAGGAGTGTGCAGGTTGAGCTAAGTCTTAGGGTTGTGAACCTGAGTGAATTAATTGAGACACTGTTGTCGCAGGTGTGCACAGGGTCGAAGGATTCAACCACTTAGGAAGTGTTTGAAGGTTGCCGCAAGGAGTGCGAGCAAGAGGTCTTTCCAAGAAGATGCAGAGTCATAAGACAAAGCTCAGGAAGGATAAGGCCTTCAAACTGTTGAAGGATAGCGCAGGGAAGTTGTACCTGGAAGGATTCCAGAAGGTGTCGTAAGTTTGCATCACAGACAGACAAGTTTGTGGAGGAACACTTGGTCATTCGCAGAAATCGCCCATGAGAATTCATGATATTCTGTGAGCCGCCAGATCTCATAGATGTGAAGGGGATATATGGAGAAGTATTCCCAAAGGTTCAAAGCTCAAGAGGGGCAGGACCATTGATCCGAGCCACAAGGGCCATTGGATCTATACGTAAATCGTGCATCGGGATTTCATGGGTTGAAGTCCCATGAACATAGCAACAGGAATTGAGAAATCACGAACCGCAATATCCCGACAACTAAAGGAGAGGTGTGGGGCCACAAGAGTCAGTGAAGTGGACAGGTGGCGTGCCGCTGACACGGAGTCAACCTCCGTTGACTATTTTGGGGTTTCGTGGCAAGAAGTCTTGAAATATTTTCATCAAGATTCGCGATACCGCGAAGTCCAAAATCCCGAAAGAGGTGACGGGAAGTTGAATAGTCAAACTCGTGAGCACATCAGAGTTTCGGCATATCGAGATTCGGGGTTCGGTAAAACAAGTTACTCGACATCACGAGTGCCGAAATTGCGATAGGGGAAATCCCAATAAGAGAGGAAAAGGTCATCGTTGACTATTGTCGGGTTTCGGAGATTCGAGAGACTAACGCTCAACCACTGACCTCGTGAAGTCGCGAAGTCCGATCTCCTGATTGTAAAAAAGGGGGATCCCAGGAGGATTGATGTGGGTGCAGATTTCCCGATAGGGAAATAGAAGAACCAGTTAGAGTTCTTCGGGCCGTGGAAGAAGCAAAGATCCTATGTGAGCACGCAGACTGCCCGACCTGCGGGTTGAGAGGTAGTGGGCATGTGCACCAGTTGTTATCAGAACACAGAAAGGTTATTTTCTTTCTGTAGCAGAGAAAGAGAATTCACCATGCCACCAAGGAGAAGGGACATACAAACACCCGATCCACCAGGGGAGAGGGAAATGCCGAGAAGAAGAGGCAGGTAGATGACAGATCCAGTTATGGAGAAAGAGATGCATGATCTACGAGCTAGACTTGAAGACATGGAGAAAGCGCAACGATGCACAGCTAGTGTTGGGGATATGAGTGATTCTGAAAGTGAAGTTGAGGTTGAACGTGAGGAGGAAGTTGCAGCCGAAGATGCATCAAACGAGCGTTTGATCAGAGCTATTGCAAGGATGGGTGCAAGAGAAAAAATGGACATTCTAGTTTATGAGGGAAACTTGGATGCAGAGGAGCTTCTAGACTGGATTAGAGCTCTAGACACATACTTTGACTATGAAGATGTCAAAGAAGACAAGAAGGTTAAGCATGCTATCACAATATTGAAGGGACATGCAGCATTGTGGTGGGATGAACTAGAAGCTGACAGATGCTGCAAGGGCAAGCAGAATATCAAGAGATGGGATCGAATGATCACAAAGCTGAAGGCGAAATTCATCCCCAGGGACTATCAAATTACTCTGTTTAGGAGGATGTAGAACCTAAGACAGAAGCTGATGACAGTGAAAGAATACACTGAGGAAGTCTACAAGCTGAACATCAGGGCAGGTCATCGGGAGAGCGATGATGAAAAAGTTGCCAGATATATGAATGGCCTGAGATATGATATCCAGGATGAGATGAGCATGGTAACCATCCGAACGGTGGAAGATTCTTATTAGATGGCTCTGAAAGCTGAAGAGAAGCTAAGTCGAAAGCAGAGTCAAAGGGGCTGAGGAAGAAGTCAGCCCAGAGGTAGATCAGTTTCCCAGGATAAATATCAGAAGCCCAAGGAGGACTGGAAGAAACCTCAGACTCGAATTGAGAGAGGTGGAACCTCAAAGAGAGGGCAGCATACTGAGTAGAGAGGATATTATCCTGACAACAACAATTTTCCTCATACTAGAGGCAGAGGAAGAGGATGAGGTGGAGTAATCACATGCTTCACATGTGGAAAGAATGGGCACAAGTCTTACAAGTGTCTAGATAAAAAGAAGGAGATTGGAGAAGCTCACATCACTAAAGCACAGAG
>JZKD02S1696660.1:8264-39313 GCA_000966675.3 Picea glauca
AACAGGCAGTGGATAATGTTGTTCTTTGGAAGAGGAAACTATACGATGTTTCTTTGGTATAACAATATTGAAAATGGGCAGGGTTGAAGATACCAAAGGTGACCCGTATTTATTTCAAGATGATGAACGCTATTATGACACCAAAACTCTTTCATGGACTAAGGTTAGATTTTTTTTAACTCTTGAACATTTCATGTGCTAACATTGACTCCACAGGGGATGGCATGCTCCATATGAGCTGCCAAGAACATTGCAGTTCCAGTTCCTTATCCATTGTGCTACAGAGTCTTATGTTGATCTACTGAAAACCAAGAAACTAAAAGAAACAAAAAATGTTTCTATGATGATCTTATTTCCCTACTTCTAACCTGATCTCTAAGATGATTGATCAGGTTAAATAAAAAATCCAATGCAACCATGAAAGGACCTTGTCTATTGATTGAATTATTTGCATAACCCTGCTTAATGGCAATTCAAATTGAAAACTAAATCCAATCTGAAAACTCATCCACTTTGAAGAACCAATTCCACTTATTGATTCTACGTAACTCATAAAGGTCTATTTATATGATATTTCCAATATACCACTTGTTGATTGATATAAAGAAAATGAAACCTTGTTTCTATAGTTCCTTCTTGTTTACATGTATATAAAAACCTACAAACTTGTTTCTTCACTGTATCCTTTTCTTCAAATGTTGATTTTTCTTGTTCTAAGTTTTCAAATGCAAGATCATTCTGATAATAAATGGAAACAATATGATTATTTTCCTTATCATGCATTTCAACCTCAATAAAATTATCCATATAGAGAACCATAGGATCACTAAGAACATGGAAAGGTTGTTGTTGACTTATAATTTGATCATTATGTTCCAAAAAACTTGTGTGATTTTGCAGCTCAACTCTCTTTTCTCTATAAGAAACTTCAAATTTTTCTTTCAAAATATTAAATGAAAAAAAGCATAAGGAAAATGACTTGCCTCCAACTAAGTCACAATTTTCCCTATGATAGAAGTCATAACTATTGTAAATGGGTTGAATTATTTCATAAGACTCTTGAAAAGAATCATTTTCTGGATGAAAGGATATTTTTGACGTTTTTTGAAAATGACCCTCATCATAGTTATTGTACTCATCATATACAGGTAAACAAAAGGATTCGTGAAGATCATAATTAAAACAATAAGAGACAACATATTTCTCCTCAACAGGTTGCTCTACCATCCCCTCCTCATGGTATCCTTCTTGTATAATTTCTAAATTGTCAATGACATTCTGAAAATCTCTCAAATGCTTCTCAGCTATAATATGATATTCTCCAGCAAAAAGAGGCAGATATTATAAAAAAATTGTAGGATAAGGATGAAGAGTAGATGGCAACTTTAAGGGTTTAAACATTTTTTCTCTTTTCTTGGACTAAACATCATTAGGATGAAAGTGAGGTTCGATGAATTGATTTAAAATTCTAGCAGTGGTGGTAGAACATGATACTATGATCAGAGAAGGTGGTGAATCAGTTGTAGCATTCACATGGTTACAAGGTTGATCATGTTCAAGAAGTATTTGAATACAAACATTATTCTCATATGTCTCAGATGAAGGACTAGAACATCAACTATGTAAGAAGAATGCATACCTTCTTCTTTCAAAGAGGGATATATAGTAGTAGGCTTATGGTCATCAGAGTAAACAAAGAAAATGATGATTTTCGTGATATATGAAGGAAAGGACATGAAAGAACTGATCAAAAAGAATATGAGCTCTTGAAGAAAACTGATATCTTGATACCTGGACTTCTAGTATCTTCCTTTCATTTTTTGTTTGAGCTCGTTCCTCAGTGGATTCTTGTAACTTGAGTTCAATCACCACCAAATTCTTCAAATGTGTGGAGTCTCCATGGTGAACAGTTTTAGTCTATTTTTTCACCAATCCTTGCTCACCATTAAGAACTGGTATTAATTTGTATCATACAACCCAGGGAAGATCTTCAACTTCGTCTCGACAGTGGCGCCAAAAATGTTAGCACCAGAAGTCACACCTATATTGTTGTATATGTAAGCCTAATACCCATCATAATGTGAATAGTAATATTTTAAAAAGTGTGACAAATGGATGTGAAACTCATTTTATGATGTCAATCACAAAACCTTCCATGAAATACACATCAACAAGCAAGGATTTGAATAGTTTCAAATCAATGTTAAAAGATATAAATGAAATATAAAAGACTTAGCTATAAAATTGAACAATGTGTATCATGTTACATTAGGTATTTCTAGAACTCATATGGAAGAAAACTCATCTGAATAAGAACTTCTTAATCCAGAGAGAAAAACACTTTTATTGACTTGCATAGAATACCAACAATAAATCATTTAATGTAATAAAGAAGAAAGCATCATGATGAATCCTTAACCAAAGAATAATACCAAAGTGATATAGAATAGAAATAAAAGTAGGAAAAAGACTATTTTTTCACCATTAAATATTCTTGAGTCTGGTACATACATCAGGAAAACTCCGTTACAATATGATACTAAAGATAAGAGTTTTTCTCCTCTCTTGGATCATGAATCCAATAATTTCCTTATCAAAATCCCCTTCATATATAGTGAATCATATCTCTCTACTATAACGAGATTCAAACCAATGAGATACATAGGATCATCCTCCATTTAGGACTTTGTTACAAAAGATTCCAACAAAAACATAACAAATTCCTATTTTTTTGGATCTTGTTTATTGTGATAAATTCCTTTTTAAACATGTCATGCTACTTTATCTCATGATAGAAAACATGCCCCTCATGTCCAATTACCTCCTAAGAAACCATTCAAACCTTTCCTGACAACTGGAAGCCCTCCCATAGCTCGGATTTATCAAATTATTAGAGTTTGCAACGCCTTTGACAACATGTGTTGCAAACTTTCCTGTAGGTGACGATTTCAACTTTTCTCCCAAATGGCGAGCTACGTTAGGTTGATTGTTGGAAACCAATTCCATTATATTATGATTCATCTCCAAAAAAATGCAATAGAACCCAAATTAACATTTAAAATTTATGATTAAAAAATGACTCTGTTGTGTGGTAATTGCTACAAACTATCCCAAATTACCAATTCATAGCGCCTTTGACAACGTGCACTGGGAACTTTCCTGTAGGTGCTTGTTTACCTCCAAAATGATTGCAACCTTTAAACAATTGCATAATAATGTGGAAAAACCTTCTAGATCCTGCTACAAACCTCTTGAAACATGAAGTAACCTTGGATAAATCATAGGAAGATATTAAATTTAGTTCAAGACCCAAAATCATCACTTAAGTTGTAATTGTATGCACAACAACAGTTGGAGGATGAACAGGTTGCAAGTAGGAGGTGATAAAATAAGAACATAAATCCAACTTGGACGAGGTTGCAGACAGACAAAATTGAAGCAAATGTGTGTAAAATAGTTTCTTTGCAGTGCCAGTGGTTAAGTTCGTAGTGCCAATTTGAAGCACGAATTGAACTAGGTTTTTATGAAACGCTTACAAGATTTCCCACGTCCAAGGAGAAAAATACGTGTTGACAGTTTAAAACCTCATACCTAGAAGAATATCAACTGAAAAGGGTTTGATATATCAAGAAAATATAGATTTTGCAACACGATTTTTCAACGCACAGTTTGCAGTGCATATTTGTAATGGACAGTTCACAATGTAGGGTTGGTCGTGGATAATGTTCTTGTTTGCAAGAGGAAACTGTAATATGTTTCTTTGGTATAAAAATCTTGAAAATGGCCAAGTTTTAGAATACCAAAGATGACCCCTATTTCTTTCATGATGATGAACACTATCATGACACCAAAACTCTTTCATGGACCAAGGTCATATTTTTTTTAACTCCTGAACATTTCATGTGCTAACAAAAGGTAATATATTAATGTGGATAGGATATCCATCAAAAAATATATCTTTTATGTTCCATTAATCTTCATAATTTCAAAAACAATTACCATTAATTATTCCGAGGTATAAAGACATTTTCAAGACGTCGTTGAAGAAATTGTATATAACATCCCGCTCTTGCGCACACTAAGAAAACTTATTATTTGAGGACACCTTCTCGCAATTGATCTAGATTATTATACTATTAAAAATTTGATTTTGATTATGAGGTGTTATGGGTGATGACATGTTGTTTTGCTGCATTGACTTAGACAGGTGCTATTCACTCGGTTTTACTTAGTGTGCAGGATTTTGGACCTCGAGGATGCAGAGGCATCGATGGAACCACTTGGACTCTGGATCGAGTCGCGGAGTGAACTATTGGGGTTTGATTGTTTTATATGTGATATTAGTGCATCTGATTAGATGATATGTTTATGGATATATTCTGACAGGATTCGTTGATGATGCAGGCTGACGATATCTTGCCGACCAGACTCACATGTGGAGTAGAGGGGTCACGCAAGACTACAAGAGATTTTGAGGGAGAGGTGTGGACAACAACCCTTCCATGACCTACTAGCACTCCCACCGTGGCTCGAACTGCAGGTTAACGATTACCTAGTTCAAGAGGACCCACGATGTCGTGAGGGAGGACTGTGACAATCACTCACGATGATTATAAGGGGTGTGCAATAAGGCAGGGGAATTATTCCTTAGAGGCCCTTAGTCTCCCACAAGTTCACCTGGTGGAGTATTGAATCCAGGTGTTTTTTATGTCTACTAAGTTAGTCAAGAGTCAAGTGGCACCCTTGGAATAACAGACTGAAGAATCCATTAAGAATAGAAGAGATTACTATGACTACACAGAAAAGCAGGGCATTTAGTCTTGTGTCTTCCCTAAAGAATATTAGACAGGTTCCTGGCCGACTGCTCAGGCATAAACTAGTAACTCTTTATGGAATTTGCAGTAGTGGAAATCACGCCTTTAATTGACCCAAGACAACTGATACGGCTTCAAAAGTGAGTCGCAAGAGTGGAAACTCTGCCTTTAAAGGGCCCGAGACTCTTGATACGGCTCTGGATTCTTAAATCACACACATAATATATATCACACAAAAAAAACAAAGCGAATAGCTTTTATCATAATGAATTTTTGATATCATACCCGACTCGAAATGAAGTTCTTTGGCTTTGATACCATTCTGATAAAATATATTCGCTCTGTTTTTTCTGTGTGATATATCTTCTGTGTGTGATTTAAGAATCCAAAGATGTATCAAGAGTCTCAGGCCCTTTAAATCTAGGTTTTCCACTCTTGCAACTCACGTTTGAAGCCGTATCAGTAGTCTCGGGTCCTTTAAAAGAAGGATTTCCACTACTGCAACTTCTGGACATAGTTACTAGTTTCTGCTTGAGCAGTCGGCCAGGAGCCTGTCTAATCTTCTTTAGGGAAGACACAAGACTAAATTGCCTGCTTTTCTGTGCAGTCATAGTAATTTCTGCTATTCTTAATGGATTCATCAGTCTGTTATTGTTTTGTAAATAATACTGTAGATTGTAGTGCATCTACTTCAGAACCTGCATTTTGTTTTATGATCCATTACATGCCTACTATTGAAACATTTGATCCTAGACTGCAAGATATATATAAAGGCCTGAGGCCCCCCGGTACACCTAAATATGGGTTAGGATATATAGAACAATGTGACCAAGTCATTCCAGACTGTAGATTCTCTAACCCTTTACCAAGTGATATGCAAAGACCATCTGTGGATGAAATACATAAATTTCATTCTGTAATGAAAGGGTGCCATAAGGGATCCATTGAAGAATCATGGATCAAAAGAATGTTAAACTAGGATTTGTTCACAAATCCAGAAATAGATGAATTCAACTCAGCCGTGCCAGACAAAGAAAAACCGAAACTATCCCAAGACTGGAAAACATACATATCTGATAACAATTTATGGATTTCTTTCTTTGAATGGAATAAATTGAGTTTAAAGGCTAAAGTACAAATGATGGGAGAAAGTTCTGAGAATCCTCCCAAACATAAATGGAAAAGTATTGAAGGAAAAACTGTAGAATCAAATTCTACTTTTCCTCCCTTCAAGGGCATTGTCTTTGAAGATAATAATCGGCGAGTAAAAGCAGTTCCTTTACTGCTTTCTGAGGAAGCTATTCATATTTTTGGTATCGACAAGAGAGTTTAGTCCGTGTTAGAACAGATTAACTGGACTAATACTTCCTTAAGAGACATGGCTACCCACACTTTTGTGACCAACGATTATGCCATAAAAGGAAAAGTCATAGATTTGCAAGTTTCCACAAACACTATTGTCCATTCTGTAAACTAGATTCAAGAAAAGGTCACAGATGTAAAGGATAAAATGGACTCTGCTTTATGTGAAATATCCTGTAAATCCAGAGAGTCCCTAAGAAATCATGAAGAACTTATGGAAGGATTGGGACAAGCTTTCTCTAAGATGGGAAAGACACTGACTGAAATCAGACAGAAGGATAGTAATCCTGATAAACCTATACTTGATCCGTTCATCCTTCCAAATCCCTCTATTTCAATACTGTCTCCTGTATATAATCCATCTGAGACAGTAATCCAAAAGAAATTCCCACACCATTTTCCTCCAGAAGAAGATAAACCAGAATCATCCTGAAAAGAACACCTTTCTCTGGTAACTATCCAAAACCCTGCATATGAAAATCTTCCACATCATATCGGCAAACCTTCGGCCCTAGACCTAATAGGTAAAGGGAGACTTCCTGAATCCCAAACATTTGATGAAGACTGGTTCTAAGAATGGAATATTGACAGTCTGTCTGGTGTTCAAATTAGACAAATGATAGACATAATGTATGTTTCCTACAAAATTATGTGCATGAAAGGGAAAACAAAAGTAGAAGCATGCAAGTCCATCATTCAGTGCTTTACAGGCACTTTGAGCAAATGGTGGGAAGTTATCTCTTCTCCTATCATGATTGCGAAAATGGAAGCTGAAGTTCTCAGAGATGAACAAGGGGACATTGTATATCATACTGATGGAACTCCCCATAATAATATGATTGGTTCTCTAACTACTGCAATCCTTGAGTACTGCTATGGAACTGAGTCTGCACTGGCTGATAAACATGAGTTAATTCTCATGAACATGAAATGCAGGAAAATTTCTGAGTATGAAGAGTTCCATAAAGACTGGAATCAAAGGATATTTGAAGTCCAGGATAGCCAAAATCTTCTGTGGAAACAAGTATACTTGGCATCCATACCAAGTAAATTTGTGAAATATTTGAAAATGCAGGAAGTATTCAAACTTCCTTATGAAATGTATACATGGGGGGGAATTTATTCCTTAATTACTAAAGCCCTGATTGGACTATGTGTAAATATGAAAGTCCAAAATTCTGTGTCCAAACTATCCTATCTTCCTGACCATAAATCCATCTGTGAAAAATATGGCATGTATATCACAGATCCAGTAAGAAAGAAAAGGAAAAAGAAAAAGGAAATTATGAAAGAAAAGAAAAAGGGCAAATATAAATATAGGTATAGGCCGAGAACCCATTATTATGAGCTTGAGGACATAAAGTTGAAATCCCACTCCTACCAGGGTAAACAACAAATTCAATGCTGGATATGCGGAAAATCTGGACATATTGCACATAGTTGTCCAGACAATATAGCTTCTAGAAAATAAAAAGGAAAGTTTTCTGAACAAAAGGCCAAAGAGGCACAAGAAAGGAAACAATTAGCCTTGAGAATGCATTGTAACAGATGTGGAGCCCATGACCATGAAACCAACTAGTGTCCATATCATCCTTTCCCTAAACAGGAACAAGTTCATCTTATTCATGAAGGATGCTGTACAGAATTTGATAGTACTTCTAAATTTGATTATAACTCAGAAGAAGAAATTTTGATCAATCAAGACTGCAATTGTAGAAATCCAAATTTTTGCTCTTGCCAAAGTAGTACAGATAGTTCTGAATCCTAATCATAACCAGAAATTAAAAGAAAAATAAAATTTTGTATGTTTCACAACACATGATATCACGAAGCTCAAATGTTGGCTCAGATCAAAGCCTTGCCTGAATGGGAAATGAAAAATTCACTTCTTGAAACTTCTGTGAAAATAGTTAAAACTGAACAAAGGAGTAAGAATATTGAGTCTTCTAAAAGAGAACCTTTGTTCATCGATGCCTCATATGACAGAAATACCAAAACTTTTATCAGATTCAATAGAGAGGCAAAATTACAAAATACTTCTGTGACAAGAGGCAAAATTGACTCTTGGGCTAGACAAGAGATCAGAGACATTAGAGAAAGATTGGACTCAATACCTCCTCCATTAGAGGATGCCCCTTTTGAAAGTCCCAAATCAACAGTTCACGGGCAAACAACAACCGATCTCCAAGGGCTAACAGCTATGAAAATTATGCCCATTAAATTTTAAAAATACGAGGTGAAAATCAAGTTAGAAGTAAATGGTGAAATCTTTAATTTAAATGCACTACTAGATACTAGTTCTGACATGAATTTAGTGCATAAAGACTTGATTCTTGCAAAATAATGGCTTCCCAGTAATTATTCTGCTATAGGACTGGGAAATGTAAATATTGATATGAACTTTGAGATTCCTAAAGGCATCTTGTTATTTGATGAATATGCCTTAGGAATGAAATATTTGATAACAGAGCTACCAATAGATTGTATCCTTGGAACACCATTTTTATCTGCTGTAGAACCTCATGGTTCTTATCAAAGTTCCACAGGTGAACTGAGATATTTTATTACTCTGCCAAGCATAAATAGTCATCCACCCAAGAGAACCGAATTGCCTTTCATCTCTCAACCTCATGCTCAAATTTCTTATTGCTCCAAGAGTTTGGTGATTATAAACACTTGGGATGATTACAAGAATTCTCCATCAACTGAGTATTTGAATGATAATACAGATTGGGAAACTTATAGGGAGCACTGGGTTCCTCAATGGTGGTTAAAATGTTAAGAAGGAATAGAGTTTGGATTACCAGGCTTCTCGAGGAATACTAGTATTCATGTCATACCACCTCAACATGTAATCGGACAGATTCATCAGGCATCCACTATTGCATCAAGACAGAAGCTAGTAGAAATGGGAGATCTTACTAGAATTAGATCTGCAAACATAAACTAGTTTTGCCAACAGACTCAAACTTGGCAACAAACTCCAACATGGAATTTCTTCCAGATTAACAGAATGAGAACATTACAGTCATGGCCAAACCAAGATCCACATGCAATATTATTTGAAATTAACTATTTTCAATATAAGTCTATGTGGTATAATGTTTGTTCATGGACAGATCGGTACATGCATTACTATTGTATGATTAAATTCTCTGTGCCTTTTGTTAAATTTACTGAACCAGACTGGCTACTAGACTGGTGGAAGAAATTTGGTTTGAATCCAAGCGGAGTTCATCCTGATGTAATTGACACTACAATAATGTTCTTATTTCCAAACAAAAGGTAGCTAGAAAATGTTCACAGACTTGAACAATTTTCTGAAGATGATTTTAAAATGTTGTTCATCAAAGAAAGACATCCTTGGGTGATTAGAACGAGATATGTCCTGCAACAAGATGAAGACAGTGATGAAGATCCAGATATGTACAAAGAAATATATACTCAACATTGGGAACCGGAACACTTTCATCACTTCCATGATCATCCTATGGAATAATGATGTAAGTCTTATTTCCTGACAGGTAGTGGCAGTTGGTTTCTGTGGGTTGACGTAACCAACCTCCACAGTGTATTCATGTGTATTCATGTCTAAATGGCTGACAGTGGTGCCATTCGGGTTTAGTGGGTTACCGTAATCAATATCCACTTTGTAATTATTGTCCTTACGAAATAATGAGCATCTTGGAAACTCGGAGCACTTCTCCTACTTTTGGCATGGTTTGACCCACATTTCCAAAGATTCTCTGCTTTATGTCATGTTTTTTATGTCCTCTAATCGGGGAATCTTGCACGACTACCTCGTCATATCTACTATTATATCTTCTTTTACCTAGTGGAGAATACATGCTTTGATTTGGTCGGAAGATCTTGCACGATCTCTACCGCCGAATCCATAAAGCAAGATTTAGTGGTCGACATGTAGGGTTAAGAGTCATATTGAGTCTTGTCTTCGAAATGATTCCTTCCTCCAAAAATTTTTATATAAGGAGGATAGGAGTTCATTCTCAGGGAGTAACTTTCATAGTGAGTTTGAGGGTTAGTCCGAGTCCTCTAAGCTTCCCTCCTATCTGAAGCTTTGTGTCATTCTCTGTGAGTCTGTAAGTAAGTGCGTTGTGAGCGAATACGGGCATCTTGCTCTGAGCATCCTGCTCTATTGTAATACCCTGGCATATTTATGCTCTGTGATTGATATAAGAAATACTTTCACACATGTGTATCTCTGAGTATTGATTATTGTCTCTGTGTTATGCGCTCGTTGTGATTCTTGTTTATTTGCCTATTATTTTGCTCAGTGTTCCTTGGTACGATCTACCGAAGTTCTCTCATTCGGAGATAAGGTTCGCTCATAGTGGAGATAAGGTGTCTGCCGAGCACTGGTAGTAAGTCCCGCTAGGCAAGGAGGCCGCTAAGGGTAGTGGTAGGTGTAGAGAGGCATTGGAGGCCAACTATGGGGTTCAGATAAGGCCACAACATCTTGGTGGAGTCCAAGTGGTGGGTTCACAAAGGGGTCAAAATCGCTTTACGGGATGATATTGGTTCTGCTGAGAGTAGCAAGAAGCATAAGTCCAGACAATAGAAGGGAGAAACGCATGAGACAAAGCAATCGTCAAGCTTCATTCTCCAATGGAGGAAGCCTCTGACAAGCTGTACTGCAAGCAAGGCCAACTATGGGGTTCAGATAAAGCCGCAAAAACTTGCTGGAGTCCAAGTGGTGGGGTTCACAAGGGGGTTGAAATCTCTTTACGAGATGATATTGGTTCTTCTGAGAGTAACAAGAAGTAGAAGTCCAGATAACAGAAGGGAGCAACGCATGAGACAAAGAAATCGTCAAGATTCATTCTCTGATGGAGGAAGCCTCTAACAAGCTATACTGCAAGCAACTTACAAATGGTATCAGAGCCAAATAACTTCATTTCGAGGAGGGTATGATATCAGAACTTCATTATGATAAAAGCTATTCACTCTATTTTTTCTGTATGATATATATTCTGTGTGTGATTTAAGAATCCAGAGCCATATCAAGAGTCTCGGGCCCTTTAAAGGCAGGGTTTCCACTCTTGCGAATCACTTTTGAAGTTGTATCAGTAGTCTTGGGTCCTTTAAAGGCAGGACTTCCGGACAGAGTTACTAGTTTTTTCCTGAGAAGTCGGCCAAGAGCCTATCTAATCTTCTTTAGGGAAGAAACAAGACTAAATGCCCTGCTTTTCTGTGAATTCATAGTAATTTCTTCTACTGTTAATGGATTCTTCAGTCTGTTATCATTCTGTAAATAATACTGTAGATTGTACTACATCTACTTCAGAACCTGCATTTTGTTTGATGATCCATTATATGCCTACTATTGAAACACTTGATCCTAGACTGCAAAATATATATAAAGGAAAGAGACCTCCTGGTACACCTAAATATGGACTAGGGTACATTGAACAATGTGACCAGGTCATTCTTGATTGCAGATTTTCTAATCCCTTACCAGCTGATATGCAAAGACCATCTGTGGATGAAATACATAAATTTCATTCTGTAATGAAAGGGTGCCAGAAGGGATCCATTGAAGAATCATGGATCAAAAGAATGTTAAACTGGGATTTGTTCACAAATCCAAAAACAGATGAATTCAACTTAGTCGTGCCAGACAAAGAAAATCTGAGACTATCCCAAGACTGGTAAAAATACATATCTGATAACAATTTATGGATTTCTTTCTTTGAATGGAAGAAATTGAGTTTAAAGGCTGAAGTACAGATGATGGGAGAAAGTTCTGAGATTCCTCCCAAACATAAATGGAAAAGTATTGAAGGACAAACTGTGGAATCAAATTCTACTTTTCCTCCCTTCAAGGGCATTGTCCTTGAAGATAATAATTGACAAGTAAAAGCAGTTCCTTTACTTCTTTCTGGTATCGACAAGAGAGTTCAGTCTATGTCAGAACAGATTAACTGGACTAATACTGCCTTAAGAGGCATGGGTACCCACACTTTTGTGACCAACGATTATGCCAGAAAAGGACAAATCATAGATTTGCAAGTTTCCACAAACACTATTGTCCATTCTGTAAACCAGATTCAAGAAAAGGTCACAGATGTAAAGGATAAAATGGACTCTGCTTTATGTGAAATATAATGTAAATCCAGAGAGTCCCTAACAAATCATGAATAACTTATGGAAGGTTTGGGACAAGCTTTCTCTAAGATGGGAAAGACACTGACTGAAATTAGACAGAAGGATAGCAATCCTTATAAACCTATCCCTGATCCATTCGTCCTTCCAAACCCTTCAATTTCAATACTATCTCCTGTATATAAGCCATCTGAGACAGTAATCCAAAAAATATTCCCTCACCATTTTCCTCCAGAAGAAGCTAAACCAGAATCATCCTCAAGAGAACATCTTTCTATGGTCACTATTCAAAACCCTGCATATGAAAATCTTCCACATCATACTAGTATACCTTCGGCCCCAAACCTAATAGGTAAAGGGAGACTGCCTGAATCCCAAACATTTGCTGAGGATTGGTTGCAAGAGTGGAACATTGATAGTTTGTCTGTTGCCCAAATTAGAAAAATGATAGATAGAATGTATGTCTCCTACAAAATCATGTGTATGAAAGGAAAAACAGAAGTAGAAGCATGTAAGACCATAATCCAATGTTTCACAGGCACTATGAGCATATGGTGGGAATTTATTTCCTCCCCTATTATGATTGCAAAAATGGAAGTTGAGGTTCTCAGAGATGAACAAGGGGACATTGTATATCATACTGATGGAACTCCCCATAATAATATGATTGGTGCTCTAACTACTGCAATCCTTGAGCACTGGTGTGGAACTGAGTTCGAATTGGTTGATAAGCATGAGTTAATTCTCATGAACATGAAATCAGGGATGATTTTAAGGATGGAAATTTATTTTAAAATGTAGAAAACTTGGTGAATCTTACTAATCCTTCATATGCCAACTATAAATGGTCGGCAATATTTTTGTAAAAGTATTCAAATTTCTAAGGATTTTATACAGTTTATATAAAATTTTGGCGATTTTTAAGGTAAAATAATTGTATCCTATATAATTTGGGCGAATAATTTTTAAAATAGTGAATCTCTTTTTTGGAAAAACCATGGAAAATTAGCCCATGAACTACATTTAGCCCCTAAAATCATCCCTGCATGAAATGCAGGAAAATGTCTGAGTATGAAGAGTTCCATAAAGACTGGACTCAAAGGATATTTGAAGTCCAAGATAGCAAAAATCTTCTGTGGAAACAAGTATACTTGGCAGCCATACCAAGTAAATTTGTGGAATATTTGAAAATGCAGGAAGTATTCAAACTTCCTTATGAAAATCATACATGGGGGGAAATCTATTCCTTAATTACTAAAGATTTGATTGAACTATGTGTAAATATGAAAGTCCAAAACTCTGTTTTCAAGCTATCCTATCTTCCAGATCATAAATCCATCTGTGAAAAGTATGGCCTGTACATCACAGATCCAGCAAGAAAGAAAAAGAAAAAGAAAAAAGAATACAAGGAAGAAAAAAGGAGAAGATCTAAATATAGATACAGGCCTAGAACACACTATTATGAGATTGAGGATATAAAGTTAAAGTCTCATTCTTATCAGGCTAGACAACAAATAAAGTGTTGGATATGTGGGAAGTCTAGACATATTGCACATAATTGTCCAGATAATATAGCCTCCAGAAAATCAAAGGGAAAGTTTTCTAAGTAGAAGGCTAAAGAAGCACAGGAAATGAAACAATTGGCCCTAAGGATCCACTGTAACAGATGTGGGGCCAATGACCATGAGACAAACCAGTGTCCATATCATCCTTTCCGTAAAAGAGAAGAAGTGCATATTCTCCAGGAAGGATGTTGTTCAAATTCTGATAGTACTTCTGAGTTCAATTATAGCTCAGAAGAAGAAATTTTAATAAATCAAAATTGCAATTGCAGAAATCCAAATTTATGTTCTTGCCAAAGTAAAACAGACAGTTCTGAATCTGAATCAGAACCAGCTATTAAAAGAAAAATAAAATTATATATGTTTCATAACATAGGAGATCAAGAAGCTCAAATGTTGGCTTAGATCAAAGCCTTGCTTGAAGGAGAAATGAAAATTCACTTCTTGAAACTTTTGTGAAATCAGTTAAAGTTGAACAAAGGAACAAGACTACTGAATCTTCTAAAAGAAAACCTCTGTTCATTGATGCCTCTTATGACAGAAATACCAAGACCTTTATCAAATACAAAAAAGAGGAAAAATTGAAAAATGCTTCTGTGACAGATCTAGCCAAAGAAGTACTTCTCTTAAAAAGAGAAATTTCTGAGTTAAAAGAAAAAATTAGAAAACTGGAAGAAGAGCTGAATATAGCTTCAAAATTGATTCTTGAGCTAGACAAGAAATATGAGAAATCTGAGAAATAAGAGAAAGATTGGACTCAATACCTCCTCCATTAGAGGATGCCCCTTTTGAGAGTCCCAAATCAACAGTTCAAGGTCAAACAACAACCCATCTCCAAGGGCTAACAACTATGAAAATTATGCCCATTAAATTTGAAAAATACTAGGTGAAAATCAAGTTAGAAGTAAATGGTGAAATATTTAATTTAAATGCACTACTAGATACTGGTTCTGACATGAATTTAGTGCATAAAGACTTGATTCCTACAAAATATTGGCTTCCCAGTAATTATTTAGCTATAGGACTGGGAAATGTAAATACGGATATGGACTTTGAGATTTCTAAAGGCATCTTGCTATTTGATGAATATGCCTTAGGAATGAAATATTTTATAACAGAGCTACCAATAGAATGTATCCTTGGAACACCATTTTTATCTGCTGTAGAACCTCATGGTTCTTATCAAAGTTCCACAGGTGAACCAAAATATTTTATTACTCTGCCAAGCATAAATGGTCATCCACCCAAGAGAATCGAATTGCCTTTCATCTCTCAATCTCATGCTCAAATTGCTTATTGCTCCAAGAGTTTGGTGATTATAAACACTTGGGATGATTACAGGAATGCTCCATCTACTGAGTATTTGGATGATAATATAGATTGGGAAACTTATAGAGAACAATGGGTTCCTCAATGGCAGTTAAGATGTTCAGAAGGAATAGAGTTTGGATTACCAAGCTTCTCCAAGAATACTAGTATTCATGTCATACCACCTCAGCATGTAATCGGACAAATGCATCAGGCATCCACTATTGCATCAAGACAGAAGCTAGTAGAAATGGGAGATCTTACCAGAATTAGATCTGCCAACAGAAACTGGTTTTGCCAACAGACTCAAACTTGGCAACAAACTCCAGCCTGGAATTTCTTCCAGATTAACAGAATGAGAACATTACAGTCATGGCCAAACAAAGATCCACATGCACGATTATTTGAAATTAACTATTTTCAATATAAGGCTATGTGGTATAATGTTTGTTTATGGACATATTGGTATAGGTATTACTATTGTATGATTAAATTCTCTGTGCCTTTTGTTACATTTCCTGAACCAGACTCGCTACTAGATTGGTGGAAGAAATTTGGTTTGAATCCAAGTGGAGTTCATCCTGATGTAATTGACACTACAATAATGTTCTTATTCCTAAATAGAAGGCATCCAGAAAATGTTCACATACTTGAACAATTTTCTGAAGATGATTTTAAAATGTTGTTCATCAGAGAAAGACATCCTTGGGTGATTAGAACAAGATATGTCCCGCAACAAGATGAAGACAGTGACGAAGATCTAGAGATGTACATAGAAATACATACTCAACATTGGGACCTAGAATGCTTTCTTCACTTCCATGATCATCCTATGGAATAATGATGTAAGCCTTATTGCCCGACAGATAGTGGCAATCGGTTTCTATGGGTTGACGTAACCAACCTCCACAGTGTATTCATGTGTATTCATGTCTAAATGGCTGACAGTGGTTCCATTCGGGTTTAGTGGGTTACCGTAATCAATATCCACTTTGTAATTATTGTCCTTACAAAATAATGAGCATCTTGGAAACTCAGAGCACTTCTCCGACTTTTGGCGTGGTTTGACCCGCATTTCCAAAGATTCTCTTCTTTATGTCATGTTTTGTCTGTCCTCTGATCGGGGAATCTTGCACGACTACCCCGTCAGATCTACTGTTATATCTGCTTTTACCTATTGGAGAATAAAGGCTTTGATTTGGTCGGAAGATCTTGCACGATCTCTACCGCCGAATCCATAAAGCAAGATTTAGTGGTCGACATGTAGGGTCAAGAGTCATATCAAGTCTTTTCTTCGAAATGATTCCTTCCTCCACAAATTTGTATATAAGGAGGATAGGAGTTCATTCTCGAGGAGGAACTTTCATAGTGAGTTTGAGGGTTAGTCCGAGTCCTCTAAGCTTCCCTCCTATCTGAATCTTTGTGTCATTCTCTGTGAGTATGTAAGTAAGTGTGTTGTGAGCGAATATGAGCATCTTGCTTTGAGCATCCTGCTCTATTGTAATACCCTGGCATATTTATGGTCTGTGATTAATATAAGAAAGGATTTCGCACATGTGTATCTCTGAGTGTTGATTATTGTCTCTGTGTTATGCACTTGCTGTGATTCTTGTTTATTTGCCTGTTATTGCACTCAATGTTCCTTGGTACAATCTGCCGAAGTTAGCTCATTCGGAGATAAAGTTCGCTCATAATGGAGATAAGGTGTCTGCCGAGCACTGGTAGTAAGTCCCGCTAGGCAAGGAGGCCGCTAAGGGCAATGGTAGGTGTAGAGAGGTGTTGAAGGCCAACTATGGGGTTCAGATAAGGCCACAATAGCTTGGTGGAGTCCAAGTGGTGGGGTTCACAAGGGGGTCGAAATCTCTTTAGAGGATGATATTGGTTCTGCTGAGAGTAGCAAGAAGCAGAAGTCCAGATAACATAAGGGAGCAACACATGAGACAAAGCAATTGTCAAGCTTCATTCTCCGATGGAGGAAGCCTATGAAAAACTATACTGCAAGCAGCTTACAAATAAAAAAATATAAATTAATAATCAATTAAAATTAAAAAAACATAATTAATAATTGACAAAAACTAAAATAAACATATTAATATTCATGATACAAACATTAACTAAATTACCAAAAATTTGAGTAATTTAAAATAATTTTTATAATTGTATAATAATTAACTAAAATTAAAAGAAATATAAATTAATACTAAAACTAAAAACATAAAACATAAAACATAATTAACTAAAATAAACATATTAATATACAAGATATAAACATTAACAATTAATTAAAATATATTAAATTAATAAAACACTCACATGATGATGATACTGTAGAAGAAACAATATTATGGAGAAGAAATGAGGGGGATAGATTTTCCATAAGTGATCGACAAAGTTTCTCATCAATTTTCTCATTTAAAAAAACAATAAAATAAATTAGCACAAAACCACTCAAAGTTTCTTATCAATTTTCTCATTTAAAAAAACAATAATATAAATTAACACAAAGCCACAGAGAAGATAAAGAACTGGAAATATGGACTACTATTACTAACTATGGATTGCGAAGGTATGGATATTCTCGTTCTTCTCTTGGAGTGAATACATAGTCTGTACTAGTGCCAAACTCTAAGGTTGTGGAGGTACCACACTTATATTCCGAAAAGTTTAACAAAGTATTGGGAGAATGCCATTCATTCATCTGTTACCTAGAACAAATTCAGATGGTAAATGAGCACATATGAAACCCTTGATTGTGCTTTCAGAAAGCGACTACCCATTACATATGATGCTACCAGAGACGAAAAGGAAATTGAACATAATGGATGGGACAAGCCCCTGAGAGGTGAGTGCGGAGAACCAACCCTGCAATGGCCCATACGACTCAAGTATCCATCCTGCAATGCCCCACTGGAAATGGACCTGTTTGAAAATTCTCTACACCTAGAGCATAACAAAGATGACATTCAATAATACCAAACCTAAACAAAGATGGAGAACTTGGGAAGGGTTTTTTTGATAAAATAAATTGACTTACAATGTGTAGTAATATATCTCTTAATTTCGAATTCATTTCTGTGAGTTTAATAAATAGAATATGCATGCATGAGCTCCATAAAAATAGAATTGTACTATAGAAAAAATATAACAATTCTTTTTTTTGAAATGACTTTACACTTGAAAAATTTGTTAACATTCTTTTATTTTTTATCACTAAGATATAGAGAAAAATATTGTTAACATTTTCTTTTTATTACTAAGATATAGGGGAAAATGACTAATAAAAGAAAAAACTTATAAAAATAATAAAAAAATAAAAAAGTAAAATATATTAAGGAAATTTTCCAACCCATAAAAACAATGAAAAGTGAATGTATTAAGAAATTTTTTCTTACCTTTCAAATGAAAAAATATGAAATAATTTCAATTTCAAATTTTACAAATTTTTTTTTATATTAATTTTCATTTACATTAAAAATGATTTAAAACTCTTCTATGAAAGGTTACAGGGTTCTTGAAGAGCAATAAAGACCTCAATTTTGATCCCTGCTCCCCATATCGACCATGGGAATGGATCAAGTTGCAGTGTCCTTTCCTCTATTCCTCCCACTATTGCACGTAGCTGTCCACTTTTTAGTCCCAGAACAGAGGGTGTTGGCCCTCTTTGAATCTGGCATAGATCTGCGGGAACAAGAAGTGCAGAGAGTCTATGAATATGCCAAATGAGGATCCATTCGTGTTATTTCCAATACAATTGGCAATACTGGCTAATTCTCTGCCTTACATGTCAGAGAGATTGTGATACACCAAAAGCCATGGTAGTGTATTTATTCACATTTCAAGGGTCAAATGCGTATGGACAAAACAATGGGAACCTGCAGATTTCAGGGAAGAAATCTCGTGAACCATCTTTTTCTGCCCGTGGCCTAGGCTATGGTGGATGCCATATTGAGGTTGATCAAGGAAGGGGAACATGGCATCTAGATCAGCCTCAACTTCCATGTTCTGACTTTGAATTTCCGACTCTTCTACCTGACGCACATTTGTTTTCCTCTTCTTCTCTACTGGAAGCTTGTGAGAACTATCAATTTAGAGTGAGAAGGGTCGTTATCTCCTCCATTTGAAGAAATCTGGGTTTATTTGTTGCTGTGATGGGCCGTTGGAGGGATGCTTCGGGATGTCGTGCTTTTTGGAGTGGTATTTGCGGATTGAACACTCTTGTCATTGGGGCCTTTCCCCTGTTGCGTGTACAATTTAGTGCAGCTTTGCACTATCTCTATGTCATCGGTATCAGAGGCAGGACCGTCAGTGTCTCTGTTTTTGGGCAGGTGTTTATTTACAAAACAATTGCCAAGGCCAAGTGATTGTAAATGTTCTCTAAAAGTATTATAGGGGTCGAATTCTCTTATGTCTTCAACATATCTGAGGTTGGAGATGCTAAAATGTGTTTCAAAATCGTCAATTTTGTTGACGTTTTTCAAGACGAACTCCCCTATTTTCCAAGGTCGAGGAATGAACTGTTTTTTTTTCTTCCTTTGGAACAAATGGAACCAATAGCTATATTGACGTGCTACTTCTGCAATAAAAATTTTGTCCGTAACGTGAAATGGAAGGAGAGAAAGTTGTTCCGTGAAGCAAAAAATTCTTATGACAATGTAATTTTCCAAATGTTGGAGTGTCCCCTTATTGTGCAAAAAACTAGTTGTATGTTCAGATATGCGGGGAGCATTTTCTCCTAAAAACAAAACTTTGAAAACATACAAGAATCCATTAAAAACCTCATAAAAACAGTGGGAAGCCTTGTGCTTCCACTAGGACTGGTACCAAAACGTTACTGGGTGGAATTCGCAGTTGAATTTTTTGGACAGAGACAGTTGCGGAAATTGACAGGAATGTGCTATTGCAAAAACTAAATAGGATGAGATATCATTTTTTTTTGTTTTGTAGCTTGACAATTGGGAAGATATTTCATGGGAAATTAACCTTCCCTAATCAAAGTTAGTCAAGAGTCGAGTGGCACCCTTGGAATAATGCCCCTAACGGATATGTCCATTGGATGGATATGGTGGATGCCATATTGGGGCTGATCAAGGAAGGGGAACATGGCTGAATTTATGACTCTTCTACCTGACCCACATTTTTTTTCCTCTTCTTCTCTACTGGAATCTTGTGAGAACTATCAATTTAGAGTGAGAAGGGTTGTTATAGCCTCCTCTATTTGAAGAAATCTGGGTTTATTTGTTGCTATGATGGGCCGTTGGAGTGATGCTTCGATATGTCGTGCTTTTTGGAGTGGTATTTGTAGATTGAACACACTTGTCATTGGGGACTTTCCCTTGTTGCATGTACAATTTAGTGCAGCTTTGCACTGTCTCTATGTCGTCGGTATCAGAGGTAGGACCGTCACTGTCTATGTTTTTGGGCAAGTGTTTATTTACAGAACAATTGCCAAGGCCAAGTGATTGTAAATGTTCTCTAAAAATATTATAGGGGTCGACTCCTCTTATGTCTTCAGCATATCTAAGGTTGGAGATGCTAAAATGTGTTGCAAAATCGTCAATTTTGTTGACGTTTTTCAAGACGAACTCCCCTATTTTCCAAGGCAGAGGAATGAACTGTTTTTTTTTCTTCCTTTGGAACTGATGGAACCAATAGATGTATTGACGTGCTACTTCTGCAATAAAAATTTTGTCCGTAACGTGAAATGGAAAGAGAATAGGTTGTTCCAAAAAACAAAAAATTCTTATGACAATGTAATTTTCCAAATGTTGGAGTGTCCCCTTATTGTGCAAAAAACTAGTTGTATGTTCATATATGCGGGGAGAATTTTCTCCTAACAACAAAACTTTGAAAACATACAGGAAGCCATAAAAAACCTCATAAAAATAGTGGGAAGCCTTGTGCTTCCACAAGGCCTGGTACCAAAACGTTACTAGGTGGAATTCGTAGTTGAATTTTTTGGACAGAGACAGTTGCAGAAATTGACAGGAATGTGATATTGCAAAAACTAAATAGGATGAGATATAATTTTTTTTTTTTTTTTGTAGCTTGACAATTGGGAAGAGATTTCATGGGAAATTAACCTTCCCTAATCAAAAAGGGCTTGTTCGTTCACTGTGAAATACAAAATATAAAGATCCATGCAGGAAACATTACCCGTGGACTCATGTCCCGTTATTCTTGTAAACAACTAGGCAATTTATCGAAATGGATTTCTAAATGAACTAACCTCCATACTTGTAATATCTTTAGGAACTAGATTCGGCCTTTCCAAAAAATGGGGCAAGATGTCCAATTCGTTATTATGCTTTTCTAGGAACTATTTGCAATATTCTCCTTTGAATGTCAATGTTGGCTCGGGCAATTTCAACATCTGGCGGAAGACCTGAGGTGACAAAGAAACAAAAGAGTCGTCGTGCAGTGGAATAATTCTTTGGTGTGTAATAAATTTATCGGCGCACTAGGAGACTAGGTTCTTACAGTCAAAAACCTCAGAAAGATAGCCTGCATGAGCAATCCCGGAGGTCCAAATTACTTGGTTCTCTAGGGTGGGGGTTGAGTAATAAGAAAATGCCCTGGACTAGTGGAAGTTCTGGTCCTCATGCCCAAAGGTGTTCACTGTATCTCCACAGAACTGTTGCCGAGCTGGTGCCATAAGTTTATGAGAAGGTTGCTTTGCTGCAAATGATGGTCTAAATGAATTGTTAGAGAGAAGAATGTAACTTTTTTCTAAATCTTGGTTAAATGTTTATGAATGGGAAAGTCCTCGAGCCTTTCGCTGATTAATGACAACTTGTATTGGTGGTGCATGATGAACTGGTAGTAGTAAAATTTATTTATTGCATATTTAGAAATGCGAACGTGGTGGGTCCGACTAAGAAAAATTAAGGAATGGAGGTTTCATGAACGTGTGAAGGGCACATCGTGTGAACATGATTTCATGATTTTGAAATGAACACTCACAAGGGATAATATAATCCGCTCGCAAATTTTGGTTTTATGCACATGAATACGAGATGTCCTTGAGCCTTTCGCCCATCAAAGACAATATATACGGTTTCTGCATGATGAATTGTTAGAATTAAATGCGAGTAATTGCATATTTAGAAACAATATATATATATATATATATATATATATATATTTTTATTTTCTTTTATTACAGACAATTGCGAAGGTGATGGAGAGGGAGGAGAGAAAGGAAAGAATGGAAATCTTTGAAAAGTGGTCGGACGTGATTGGAAAAAGGTTTACGGAGATAATCAGGACAGCCGAGTGTTGCACGATGAAATTTCATGTTTCAAAATTTTCGAGTGAAAAATGTGTAAAACATAAGAGATCATGATGGGGCAGTTGAGTGACCGGTTTGTATATTTGCGGAATTGTGCCAAACTGGCTAAGTATGGAACAGGGAAATTACTAATTGCATACGTGTCAAAGAGATCTTATATATAATTTCCAACTGCTAATTGCAAAGGGGCGCGGATACAGGAAACAACGACTACAAATTGAATATTTCTTCAACCCGCCAAATCGACGATTTGCCAAAGAAATCTGAACAAATGGAAAAGTATGGAAAGAGGACATACGAGCTTCAAAATGGGGTGACAACAGTTCCACTAAATATGCAAGAACCCAACGGTTAAACTGTATTTCTCGAAAGTTTTCAGTGCAAAAATGTGCAACATAGAAAAGGGCATGATAGGTGGACCATAATATGGAAAAGTGTATGATCTAAGAACGGTTGCAATTTTGAATATCTGTCAATTTGTATATACCAAAGCTTTGAATGCTATTTGGAGGTCATGGAAAATTAGAATTGCAATGTTGACCTGACCAACACGCAAGTCCAACTATGAATTTGTATATGTTGGAACTTTGGGTGCTAGTTGGGGGACAGGGAACAATACACGGTCAATTTAAAGAAAGGGGATGCGGTCGTTGGAAATAAAAATGCGTGACTCCGCGAAGCTGCATACCAATTCATTGTTGGGAAAAAAATGATTAAGTAACCAGGAAGAGAAACTAGAGGGAATAAAAGAGTGGGAAAATAGAGAGGCAGAAGGCAGTTTCCATAAGCTCGAATTGGTTTCAAAGAAGCGCCATCATTGCAAAACCATGATCTACTAATTGTCATCAAATGCGTTGTTGAAGATGACATTTTATTGCAATGTATGCCTAGAGCTATGTTGTTGATACATTATTCCATGATTGTAACATATCAACTTAACCACTAAATTTTCTTTTCTACTAATTGCCAACAAATGCTTTGTGGAAGATTAGATTTTATTGGAATGTGTGCATGTAACTGTGTTCTTTATACATTCAACCATCAGTGAAACATATTAACTCAAGTATTAAACCCATTGCATTATGGGATGTTAGCATTAAAACCTAATAATTGCATGTCTACAAACAAGAACAACAATTTTGCTGCAACATTGTATATTGGTATTAGTAAATAGAAGATCGAAGAAGTACGAGAGCACCGAACCATGCCAATTAGAACATGCATTAAACCCAAAAAAGAGGCAACAACGAAGAGTGCAAGGAAATTTTTTTTAATAGAAAATCCATTTAAAATAAAAAAATAAGAAAAAAAACCGAGTACTATGCATCTATGCTTAGAAATTGGACCCAGTTCTTCGAGCTGAAACATTGAAGGTATCTGTGACAAACACAGGCACAGGTTCTGCAGTATGCAATATTCTTGGAGTTTTCTTGTCGATGAATCAACCTCTGCTGAATTTGATATTTTTCAGAAGCTTTTCCTCAGAAAGAAGACGAAAATGGTTGTAGGGAAAGTGGAATAGCCTTTAGCTGAAACCGCCTCTGCATAGTCCAAAAAAAATTAGTAGCATAGTTTACACGTGTAATTGCAGAGGCCCAAATTAGTCCATTCATGGCAGAAGGAGATGATTAGTAGGAAAATGCATGGCAGGAGCAAGAGTTTTGGACCTGATACCCGAAAATGTTAAACAATATTTTTTTGGCTTGAAATATATCTCTGGGAGCATTAACATATCATTTCTTTACATTGAAACTCTTCCTCCCAGAGCAGACTAATTTGGAAATCTGGAATTCCTACTTTGGCTGTGCAAAGTGGTTGTTACGTTCATCGTCAGTTTCTTTTCTGAAACTCCTTTTGGTGTTGTCATGACTATGATCACCGAGCCAGGAAGGTCCATTCATTATGGTTGATTTCAATTTGGGTGCAGGAGTGGGAAGATTCTCTACATTGCCATCATCCATTGTTGTATCATCGTCCATCATATCATCTTCTTTCGGCTCGAAATTCATGGCATCAACTTCTGCGATAGCAATGACGGCAACTGGGCAGGTTCTTTGACCAACCAGGGTTGCGATGGAATTCTTTGGCTTGAAATATATCTCTCGGTGTACCAAGGGACCATCTCGTTTTTTCCTACTGGGAGGAGGGAGATGAATAATAACAATGTGCCCTGGAATAGTGGAACCTCTGGCCATTATGCCCCAATGTGTTTACTGTGTGTGGAGAGAACTACTGCCATAAGTTATTTACAATTTGCGATTGGTCGAGATGATGTTTGAAATGAAAATCGGGGAGGGATAATATAAGCCTCCATAAATTGTGGTTTAATGCGTATCAATGGAATATCTCCTTGAGCCTTTCGTTGATCAATGCCAATTTCTAGGGTTCGTGTGGAATGAGTTGTGACCATCACATCTCACTGATTGCACAATTAGAAAAATGTGTGAACGTGGCGGTGATGGCGAAAAGAGATTAAGAATAAGAAATTTCTTAAAAGCACCAACCCATCGGCGCACAAAAAAAAAATATCATGTGGCCTTTGAAATGAATACTTGGAAAGGATAACATGCTTCTCGGTAAATCTAGTTTAATTCGTACTAATGAAAAATATTCTCTGGACTTCAAGAATTTAATGACAGTTTTAATGGTTTTTGCAGGATGGCTACTAGCATTAAAGCTTAATTATTTCATATCTGGAAACAAGTATGAAGGCAACAAGAATGGCAAAACCGATTCCAAGAAATACCAAAGTATGAAAAGTGGTCGGGCGAAGATATACCTAGGGCACGTGAACGGTCGATGGTTCTCGGCCTGGCGGAATGAAAATTGAGCCTCTATTGTTCTGTGTCCTACAAATAGCACCTACACTTCCGTGATATACAAATTGATAGATGGACTTGCGGGTTGGTTGGTTCAACATTGCATTTTTTTTTGTCGTTAGCGATTCCATATTATTTCCATAATTTGTCAGTTTTTTGGATTGGGGGTTCTCGGTCTAGTGAGAAAAAGAATGGGCATCTATTATTCCGCGCTCTACAAATAGCAGTGACAATTATGCGATATACAAATCTAGAACCTAACCTGTGCTAAATTATTACTGTTAAATATTTATATTACGAGAAAGTTTTCACAATTTGGTCGACTGAGTGATATAAAAGTATTTCGACAAACGATCCATATAAAAAAGAGTCATTCCATACTTAGGCAGTTTTTTGATCGCAGGTTGGCGGCCTTGCGGGATGAAAAAAGTGTCTATATTGTTTCGTGTCCTATCAATAACACCCATATGTTTGCAGTATACAAATTGACAGGACCTACTGGCTGTTTGACTAGACATTACATTTGATCGCGGGTTCACGACTTGACGAGCTGAAAATTAAGTATCTATTGCTCTATGTCCTACAAATAGCACCTACAGTTCCGCGATATACAAATTCACACGCGGGCTTGTGGACAATTTCTATATAAAGTATGGAGTGAGATTTTATACAGCATATGCGGAACCCTCATTCCATACTTAGGCAGTTTTTGGATCGTGGGCTCGCGGCCTGTGTCCTACAAACAACACCTAGACTTCCGAAATATACAAATTGACATGCGGACTTTTGGACATAGTCTTTATATAAAGTATGGAATGAGATTTTATACAGCATATGCAGATCATTCATTCCATACTTAGGCAGTTTTTGGATCGCGGGTTCACGGGTTGGCGTGCCAAAAATAGAGTCTCTATTGTTCTGTCTCCTACAAATAGCATCGTGACTTCCACGATATACAAATTGATTAGTGGACTCAGGTTGGCTAGCTGAACATTGCACTTTTATTGTTCCATAGCAATTATGTATGAATTTCAAATTTAGCATTTTTTTTTATTTTTTATCGGGGGATCTAGAGCTAGGAAGCTGGAAATTGGGTATTTATTCTTCCGCGCTTTAAAAACACATTTTTCTAGAACAAATGTGGATCCCTCATTCCATACTTCGACACTTTTTGGATCGCGAGTTCCCGACCTGGAAGGCTTTAACTAAGTATCTACTATTTCGTGTCCCACAACTAGCACCTAGACTTCCGCGATATACAAATTGACACGCAGACTTGTGGACATAGTCTCTAAATAAAGTATGGAATGAGATTTTATACAACATATGAGGAGATCCCATATGAATTCCATATTTAGATATTTTTTTTTTATCGAGAGCTCTGGGGCTGGTGGGCTGAAAATTGGGCGTCTATTGTTCCGCGCTATACAAAAACGTCGTTCTAGAACATATGTGGATCCCTCATTCCATACTTTGGCACTTTTTGGATTGCGGGTTCTCGTCCTGGCGGGCTGAAATTTAAACCTCTTTTGTTCAGTGTCCTGCAAATACCACCTAGACTTCCACGATATACAAATTGATAGGTGGACTTGAAGATTCCACGTTTGGCGGGTTCAAGATTGCAATTATTTAGCAATGCTCATCCTATCTAACTTCAGCTAAAAACATTATTTTCAGATACTAAAATATTAATATTAACTATTGTTATTGTACAAGTGAACTACATTAAATTATTAAAGGATGTTAAATCACTTATTTTTAAAAAAATGAAGGAAACACAAGATTTTTTTTGTAAAATTCTATCACCGCAAGAATAACAAGGACCAATTTGAAGTTTAAGGCCCTATTGTTCATATGATAACACAATTGCACTCCAGACAGTATATATTCGTTGATTTCAACTTATTCCACGATATTAATTTTACCAAGTTCATCAAATAAGAAAAAATTGCGAAAACAACGATCAATTTGAATTTTAAGAGCCTCTTGTTGGTATGATAGGACATTTTCACTCCGCACACTATATATTCGTTGATTTCAAATTATTTTACAACAATAATTTGACCAAGTTTATCGATCAAGGAAATTTTCCAAAACAAGTCACATAGTACATTTGCGTCACAACGCCATAGAAATTATCAGGTGGATCTACGTGCCACCTGGCCAAAAAAATTCAACTATATTGTTCCCTGTCCTTCAAAGTAGATTTGGAGTTCCACGGTATACAAATCGACAGACAAACCAGATAACCAAGAACCAACCATAGTTTAAACAACCCAAAAGAAATTTCCTACAAGGTTCCATTGAGTAGAACCCATTGACCTTTGCACCAATCAATCTGATATATAAAGAAAAGACATCAGTGCATTCCTTTTCTCTTGAAATGAACATTCATATGGATGTTGAACAAATATTACAGAGAGACATGAGGTATTTTCGTTTCCTCCCAAAGTTTTTTTTTTTTTTTGTTTTTTTCCCTTCTTCCGCCGATATGCAAAATTGCACTGTCCCCATTTAAGGAGAATTTGATCTGTATTTGAAGTTGCTACAACATATAGAAACCACTTGCCTTTTTGTGTAAATACGTTTCATACGACAACTCTGCCAATTCAGGAAGCACATTTTGTAACAGAGGTTGCCTAACCGAACACTGTACAGTTGTGTTTCCCACGGTTCAGATAACACCATTGATGCAATGTCCATAAATATATGAAAATTTTTCATTGCATCGCAGACAATCAATCATATCATCAGTTATCAAAGTGGAAGCAGAAGCAACGAAATGACATTTTGCACATACATGCTCAAAGGGGGTCGAGTACACATTGACTGCAACTAAAATACCTTCAACCTGGAAACACAAGAAAATGGATTAATACATTGAACAATATAATACACAATTGCATCCCTCCCTCCCCTGTAAAACAAAAAAGAAAAAGTAAATAGACGCAGAAATTTGTTGAAGGCTATTTCTATAAGAAAAGTGAGGATGATTTTGTGGATGTATATGCACAACAATTGTAGAGCTAGCTAGTTTCTCCAGATCCTCTACTATATCTTCTCACAACTCTATTACAAACGTTACCTGGGTTGTCCGAAAGATCCTTTCTCTAGCATCCTTTTTCTTTGTTATATTTTTTAGCAACATAAGTGGAATATGCCCTCTATGCAATTGTTGTTCCATTAATGAAAACAAATCTGAATACGTATCGAATAATTGTAGCTGCAACATGGAACAATGCAATATTTGTTTTACTTATCCCACATATATGCAGACGCGAAAGTTAAGAACAAAACTGAATATGAAAGGAGGTATCATCGCTTTGTTGTTGTTCGACTGTCCATTCTTTATATGGAGAATGTGTTGCGACCCAAATTTTCTCGCTAGTGTCACAACAACCCTAATCGTTCTGATTGGGTAAATATCAGTGCTCTATGCAAGCTGCCTGATAGTTGATTCCGGGAGGAAGCGATATTATGAACAAATAGTAGGAATTGTTTCCACAATACTTGTTTCGTTGAGAAAAATAATTCGATCGAAATCACCACGGTCATATACTATTTTGGGCAATACATTAAAATTTGTAATGGATATCTCATTATGCGACAACATCTTTTCTGCATGTTTGTGGACAAGTTGTGGAGGAACAGTCAGTGTGACTATCATCATGGCATCCTTGTCTGTTATATCAACACACATAATGGATCTACTTTTGTTTTCCTTATCCAAGTAAGTGGTATAGACAACCATTATGTCCCCGACGAATAATTGTCCAGTTTGGTGGTTGTTCAAGCCCTCTATTGACAGTAATTTGGATGTCGCAACTCTAGACCTGATGACATTCTTTTGAACATGAAAACTAAAGTGAATGGTAGTGTGCTACAAGTACACAAATAGTATTGATGAACTACGGAGCCACAGTTTCGCAACCACACCTCTTGGTCTGTGGAACATGCAACGCATTCAGGCTTTCGCTTGTACTTGTTGATACTTCTTGCAAGTTGGAAACCATGTATTGCAAATGGCATCATTATATTCTCCATGCCATAGATGAATATATAGCCCACAAAATTTGTTCAGTAAACATAGTAAGAGCACAGTGTATGCATCTTTACCTTTCGCCTTGTCGGTCTGTTGATGTCTGGGATGACTGACTGCTCATGGTCGTCCCACTAGTCAAACGTTTTATGATGCAAGCATGTGTAGATAAACATCAGGAGTAAACAAATATATGCATTGTATAGTGTCCATCGGAAGGACCAAATAACTGTAAAACTGTATGCATCTTAATTTTTTAACTAGACAAATGTTTAACAATAAACATGGAGTAACCATGGGTCACTATGGCCAATGTGTATATCGCGGACCCCCAAAAGCCAGGGGAGCAATCTTCAACCTACCAACCTTGCAGTCGCAATCGACAAAGTGGGTAACTATGGAATAAGGTAGAAGCAGGACCACATATGTCAGTCCTTTAGTCCACCAATCGGCGCACGAGGGATTTTTCATAATCCACACTAAGCAAATGAATTAGAAAACAAAAGGGATAGTAGATAATGGAAAAAGTAGAAACAGGGGAACGCAGAAAGGCCCATTATTGTGAATTCATCGTTTTCAAGTCTAATATTATATGCTCCCTCCTGGTTTGTATATTTAATTTACCGACACACTTGGTATACCTTTTAGAATATTGTACCACAAAACCCTCTGTTGTTGCATAGAAGAATTCATCTCCCTGTCCAAGCAACCTGTTTTTTCCAAGGCAACAACACTGAAGATGCAATCGAGACGAAGGAAATTTAGTATGAACACAGAGATCTAAAATAAAAATAAAAAGGTCTATTTACCTGCCAAAGAGTCCTTCGTCCTGTCCAACGATTATGTTTCTTTAAATGCAACAATGCAACGCAAACACAATGAACATAAACTAGCTTAGTGTGGAGGAAGGAATGTATGTAACCAAGATAACTTACCATGTAGGAAGGCACAAAACTAGTTTAACACATATACAGACCATAAATGAAATACAAAACAACGCAATATGAAACAACAGTACAAGCATGCACCTTTCTATATCCTCTTCAACCGATGCAGTCAAGACTCCCTCCTTTTCTCCAGCTACTCTATTTGTTTTAGTGTGGGAACCCACAAAATTCAATGTACATCAATGGAAGTTGGTATTCACTAGAGAACAAGCTATATGTAGATACAAGAAAACTGACTCAACGAAAAGTTTACAAAGGCAGAAACATGAACCTTTTATCTTCTCTATCCATGGGTGTAAACGTCTAGCTTTTTATTCCCTGGCCAAAATATATTACAAGGCATAAAATATCACGCAATTACACGACCATAGCTAAACGATTTCTTCTTTCCCTGACAATTCATCTAGATATGCCCTTTAACCATTTCTTTATCCTCTACACAGACTGTTGTGCCCACGTTACAAGTTCTTAGTTTTCCGTGGAAAGCTACCCAGACATGCTTCCAAATATGAAAATATAATCTTGAAGAATCTTTGTTGCTCATATCATATCTCAAGCACAACACAAATTGTATCATGCGCACACCAGTCTATGTAGAGGAGAAAGAAATGTCATGGCATATCCACACATTTGCCCATACATGCTCTATAAATGTAGGCTGCATACATATTTTTTATCCCAACAAAAAAACAACGGATATTGTAACTTCACATGTAATCCTCCAACAATTTTGTATGCAACTATTTTCTTTCATGGCAGGACTCGAGCACCAGGAAAATCTCACACA
>JZKD02S1696660.1:121926-132414 GCA_000966675.3 Picea glauca
TATCCAGGGAGAGGGATGAGTTAGCTAGCGTTTCAGATTCCACCTCATCTCCGAGGTGAAAAATATGAATATACCATTTGTAACTAGCTAGAGGAATCGGCTCTATACAACTGCGTAGTTGCTCAAGAACACTCGGCTCAACCAGCATGGAGATGCGTGGCTAGGGCAAGAACCCTAGCTGCTAGGTTTTAAGATTGTGAAGGCTTGTGCAGAGAATTTTAAAAATCCAGGTGGACATGTAGACGGTGTTTCTTTATTTACCTGGTTCATTGGAACCTATACTGTATAGGGCTTTAACAAAGTTACAATTAAAAGAATATTTTTGTTTTCTTACATTATCAATTGGTGAGTTGAAGGTGGTCCATCCCGACTCGATATGAAGGAAACTTGTGGTTTGACGATTCCAAGGCAAGTTCCACTATGTACCTATCCAAGGTTGAGGGTAAGATTTCCACTAGAGACCGGGGATGAAGCGTAGGAGGCAAGGCAGCGTGCATCGCCACCTTTTAGACGTGTTTCTATTACATTAGTCTTTGGACTTTGTTGTAAATATCATGTCTAGATAAGATTAGGAATGTGTTTTTATTTAAAACAATTGTCATCACTTGTTTTTTTTTTTTAATTGTATTTGTATTACATATATTGAATTCTTATTGAATTCTTACATGTGAAATCACTTTAAATATATAATTGTTGTTAATGTGTGAAGTTATAATTATAATAATAATAATCTATTTTTAAGGTAAAGTCTATAAAGGTATACATACCTTACCCTTTTTGGATTTGAACACTTTATACCATACCACTTTTATAAAGATTGTTTTTAGTCCACCACCTTCTTGCTTTAGGAACAATCTTTAATATATTAATACATATTTAATGTATTACTTAATTATTATATTAATATAATAAATAATAATGTAACACATTATTGTATTATATTAATGTATATAAATTAATAATTTATTAATGTAATCTATTATATGTAATATAAATAATAATGTATAAATTTAATTTACAAAGTAAAGTATTAATTACATTATGATGTAATATGACCTATTAATTGAGTGACACATAATGTAATGTATTAATTAATTAATACATTGATAAATTGTTAATAGATTAATAAAGTAATACACCCATGATGATGATGATTAACCTCCACTAAGACTGAAATGAGACCTTAAGAGGGTAAATGATTACTTGTGATTCTTTATAATTTTGTTTATGTGCTTGAAAATCATTAAGAGAAGTTTTCCAAGATCACCATAATTTTGTTGAGTTGGGATGTTAGGAAGGTTGGTAGTGTGACAAATATTTTGAAAATGAGATCTAATACATGTATAGGGTGGAAAATCTAAGAGAAAGTGTTTTTCATCTTCAACCTTCTTAGTGTCACAAAGGTGACACACTCTTTCATACCATGGCATTTTAGGAATCGACCAATGCCCAGTTTCACTATGGAGCTCATGAGAATTTGTTCTTATCTTAGCAATGCTTGTTTTTTTCTTTACACTTGGAAAAACAGATAGATAATTTTGATCTTCTAGAATAGGCTTGATTACATCCTTATCATACATCCATAAAGAATAACATGTGTAACAAGAGTCTCAAAGAGGATTTTCTTCTTATCCCAACTCCAAAGATGAGTTGATTTACAATTGTTTTCAAGCTCATAATAATATTTCCATCCCCCAATAATCCTTTTCTCAATGCTATAATTATAATTGAGCTTGTGGTGAATATTAATTCCAAGATATTTGTATGAAGTCACTTCCTCGAAGTTGTCGTTATCATATACGAAGGTCTCATAAGTGATCTGATTTAATAATCATGACCTTAGTCTTATTAGTATTAACAATCATACCCATATTGGAGAAAAAATCCTTGAGGATTCTTAGTTGGTTTTCAAGATCATGGGGACTCCTTGCCATAAGAACAATATCATTGGAATAAAGAAGAAGAATTATGACTATACCAGTGAGAGTAGGTCCGACACAACCTAATTTTTCCAAGCAATCTCTTGACTTGTCAATGTATCTGCCAAAAAGGGTAGGGGACAAGGGACAACCTTGTTTAACTCCATATTGCAGTTAATCTCTTTTGACCAGCCATCAATCCTTTTAAACTTAAAATTAACATTTTGAGACATCCTTGTTGCAAAAACCCTCAACTTGAGAGAACGTTTATCTCTTCCAACCTTTTCCAAAGATTTTTCCTAGGAACCATGTCAAAAGTTTTTCTAAAGTCAACAAAATAACAAAAAATATTGGTTTTAGTATTGGGGAACTCCTCTGCAATGATCCTAAAGGTAACAAGATGACCCATAGTTGAATGTTATCTCCTAAACATGACTTGGCCTTTATCTCTTTCACCGTGACTTTCTACCCAAAGGATAATCTTCTTTTCCAAAATAATTCCATAATACTTGACTACAATTTGTTAAAGTCGGGCTAATACATTAACACATTAAATATACATTAATAAATACATTACCAAAGTATTAATACACAAATAAAGTAATATATTAATAATGCATTAATAAATTAATAATACATTGACCTTAACTTATTTAGTAATGAATTATTACATAACTCTAACGTATAAATTAAAGTACTACAATGTGATAAAGTACAATGCTCATCACATAGTGAGGTATGGTCATGAGCATAACAATAGGAGGTGTGTGTAAGGAATTGTTAGGTTTAGTCATATTGGATTTAGTCATATTAGGGCTATTCATATTAATATTTCAAAATTAAGATACATTTGTTCTAGGTTATGCATGTCAAATTACAAAGTTGGTTTATGTTTGACACATTATGAAAAGATAGGAACCTTGAATTGGTGAGATTTATTATAAAGAAAGCAAATTAGAATCATACTTGCTCTAATATCATTGATAGAAAATTATTTTTTACCTTTTAGAGGATGATTTATACTTGTCCTAAGGAAATTTATAGAAAATCACCTTCAACTTTGAAAAAATTATTATCCTCACCTACATTTGATTTTCAAAGAATTTTTATTTTCACCTACATTACATTTGACATTTAACTTTCGTTGACAAGATAATATAACATATTACAAATAGAAAGCATTTTTTAATTTTACAATTTAATATGTCCATATTTATTTCAATTTCACATAACTAAATGACTTTCAAAGAATTTTTATTTTCACCTACATTTTTACTTTCATTTACAAGATAATATAAATATTACAAATAAAAAACATTTTTTATTCGTTTACAAGATAATATAAATATTACAAATAAAAAACATTTTTTAATTTTACAATTTAATATGTACATATTTGTTTCAATTTCACATATTTTTTTATTAGAGAAAAACAATAAACGCCATCATTGAATAACGACTGTCTCAAACTGATACCATAACCTTTTATGAGCAATTATGAGATAAAAGTGACTTTCTTAAAGAGGTCATATAATATGCACGAATATTAACATCGCCTAAGGTCGAAGAAAGAAACAAAGGCATGCACATGGTAGGAACTACACAATATTAGTGCCATTGAGGATCAAATGATGCGTATACATGATTGAGGCTAAATAAATAGGAATCACCTTCTTAAATTATGAACTATAAACCATGCTGAACATTGGAAACAGATTCTCTCATTTTTTAGTGAAAACTCGGAAACAATTTTTTTTTAATGAGGAGTGGTGTAATGATGCATATAAATGATTACGAGGCTAAATAAGTAGGAATTTCATTCTTAAATTCTAATCCATGGTTGACATCGAAAACACATTCTCTTTTTTAAATGAATACTCGTGTAGTGGTTGGAATTCTAAAACTGTTATATAAAACCAATTTAATTTCATTTTTTATTTTTATTTTATGAAATTTTATTATTTATGTTTAATTCAATGGTTTTAATTTAATATAATCTAAATTTTCAAGAGGAAAATATTACTTTGGATGAAAGATATTTGTATAGGCTACTTTAAGATGATGTTTCTAAGTGCTTTTGGCAATTTTCATGGCTTTGGGATGACAATTTTTATATTATTAAGGTTATTAAAATGGATTTATTTGTTTTTTATATATCAAAAATAATTTATTATTTTTCATATGGATCCACTTGGTTGAAAGAATATTTGGCACTTAAAATGGATCTATGCATTTTTTTTTTAAGTATTAGAATTTTTTTTTTCCACATTTATCCAATAAGTTAAATAAATATCTCACCTCAAACAAATCTTAAAAATGAATGGGTTAACCTAGCCTAGTTTTTCTTATATTAAATAAGATTATCCTTAATTTTTATCAAGCATATTGATGCACTTCATCTTTGAATTTTCATTACAAGATTTTTTAATGTTTTACTATCAATGATGTGTAAAGGTGACAAATAAAATAATTTTTTTATTTTAGGCATGAGATCGTCGAGGGTTCAAGAATACATTAGGCTCTTTCTCATCTCTTTGCAATTTTTCTAAACACTCAAACACATCCCTTATGTCGTTCAAACTCATCTTTGTTATCGAGAGGATGGGGTGTAATATATTTATGTACGGAAAGTGAAGGATGGATATATTGTTGAAGGAAGAATATATATTCATATTTAAATAGATTTTAAATATTTATACTTAAATAGATTTTAAATATTCACACTTAAATATATTTTAAATATTCACATCCACATAGAATAAAAGAGTTTGTGAATAATTCCATTTTAAATATTTACATGAAGTAGTCAATACTAGAGTTCCATTATTTTTCTTAATGGGGTTGCAGAGGGTTCAACAATACATAAGTCTCTTCCTCATTTTTGTGCAATTTTTTTGAGCACTCAAACTCGTTAAAACTCATCTCTTAAGTCATTCAAACTAGTATTTGTTATCCAAAGAATGGGGTGTAATATATTCATCTACAAAAAGGAAGGAAAGACATATATTCATGAAAATTGCAATGTGATATATCATTGAAGGACGAATATATCATTGGATCAAATAAATATCATTAAAATACAGATAAGTCATTCAAACTCATCTCTGTTATCTATAGAATGGGTGTAATATATTCTGGTACAAAAAGTGGCGGATATTTCCATCGAACTATGCATAGAGAGAGCAGATATTATTCGATGTGGATGTGAATAGTTCTATTATAAATATGCATAGAGAGGGAGGATATCTACTCTATGTGGATGTGAATAGTTCCATTTTAAATATGCATAGAGAGTGACCAATATTTAAAATATGTTTATGCATAAAGAGTGGTTGATACCTGAAATCGAACTACTCACAATGAATTTATAATCCCTCACATGCAATCTAACTTCAAACTAGTCACAAGAAAATTAAAATCAAACTACTCGCATTCCCTCATCTTTGTACAATCTATTCTAGCAGTTACACAAAATTTAAATTCCAACCATTCTAATATATAAAATACAACTATTCATGTATTTGTCTCTTGATTTAACCTCACAAGATGATTTAACCTTAGTATGACACACGACGCACTGAAGCATTTGGAGCTGCAAATTTAACCTTAGGAGATAATTCAATATTTAACCAATTCCTTTGATTGATACTTTCACTTTATCATACTTTGTGGTTGTTAGAGATCGTAGAATCACACACATAGAAAGATAAAATGTCAATAGGTATCTAGCTATTAAAGGTAGGGTTTCGGAGAAAGATTAGGGTGAGGGAGGAAAACTGGTTGATGATTGACATTTCAATGGACATAAAATAATATAAACAAAATGCAGCATATAAGCAAAAAAACAAGGTAAATACATGCTCACATATAAAGAAAAGAACATTTTCTAACCTCTTTGGTGATGCTACACCTTTAAGGTTGTTTCAAACTTTAGGCTACAGACATTGAAAATTCTCCCACCAATTAAAAATGAAATGACTTGAGAATGTAAAGGGAATGAACAGGTTGCAACATGTGGTAAGGAGGATGTAATGAATTCACTTCACTAATCACAACAACTAGTAAGGAGGAAGTCCACACACTCCAAAAAGAACTTGTAAATAAGGTGAAGCACCCCACATACCCACAAAGCTCCACACACCCCACCAAGCCTACAACTAGTAAATAAGGTGAAGAGCTTCACCCATCGTGGTAACAAATTCTAATGCATTAATGAGTTTATCTTTTTTACTGAGTAAAAAAACAAAACCTAAAGTAATTAATCATTATTACGCTAATCAATTTAATCATTCAGTTTAATGATGAATGAACATCTTTTGTCATGTGAGGAAGTTAATGTTTCAAATCAAAGCCTTTCATTTATTGTGACGGAGAATATCCAGAGCATGTGACATCGTGTCCATTAAAATTCTATATATGATTAAAATCCCATTAAATATTCCCATTTCCAATAGGTGTATGCCTATCAACATAAATATTTACCACACAACTTTCATAGTTGAAAATATGAAAAATCTCATAAAAGTTATGTACTATTCTGCATTAATTTGAAATCAAAATGCTATGTAACAAAAATCTTTTTGATAATTTATNGACACCGATATACTCATGAAAATTGCAATGTGATATATCATTGAAGGACGAATATATCGTTGGATCAAATAAATATCATGGAAATACAGATAAGTCGTTCAAACTCATATATGTTATCCATAGGATTGGTGTAATATATTTTGGTACAAAAAGTGGCGAATATTTCCATTGAACTATGCATAGAGAGAAGATATTATTTGATACGGATGTGAATAGTTCGATTATAAATATGCACAAAGAGGGAGGATACATACTCTATGTGGATGTGAATAGTTCCATTTTAAATATGCATAGAGAGTGAAAAATATTTAAAATCTATTTATGCATAAAGAGTGGCTCATACTTGAAATCAAACTACTCACAATGAATTTATAATCCCTCACATGCAATCTAACTTCAAACTACTCACAAGAAAATTAAAATCGAACTACTCACATTCCCTCATCTTTGTGCAATTTATCCTAACAGTTACATAAAATTTAAATTCCAACCATTCTAATATATAAAATACAACTATTCATGTATTTGTCTCTATGATTTAACCTTACAAGATGATTTAACCTTAGTATGACACACGACACACTAAAGCATTTGGAGCTGCAAATTTAACCTTAGGAGATAATTCAATATTTAACCAATTCCTTTGATCAATACTTGCACTTTATCATACTCCGTGGTTGTTAGCGATCGTAGAATCACACACATAGAAAGATAAAATGGCAATAGGTATCTAGCTATTAAAGTTAGGGTTTTAGAGAAAGATTAGGGTGAGGGAGGAAAACTAGTTGATGATTGGAATTTCAATGGACATAAAGGAATATAAAATAAATGCAACATATAAGTAGAAAAACAAAGTAAATACATGCTCACATATAAAAAAAAAAAAGGAACATTTTCTAACCTCTTTGGTGATGCTGCACCCTTAAGATTGTTTCAAACTTGAGGCGACAGACATGGAAAAAACTCCCACCAATTGAAAATGAAATGACTTGAGAGTGTCAAGGGCATAAACTGGTTGCAACATGTGGTAANGAGATCGTAGAATCACACACATAGAAAGATAAAATGTCAATAGGTATCTAGCTATTAAAGTTAGGGTTTCGGAGAAAGATTAGGGTGAGGGAGGAAAACTGGTTGATGATTGACAGTTCAATGGACATAAAATAATATAAACGAAATGCAACATATAAGCAAAAAAACAAAGTAAATACATGCTCACATATAAATAAAAGAACATTTACTAACCTCTTTGGTGATGCTACACCTTTAAGGTTTTTTCAAACTTTAGGCTTCAGACATGGAAAATTCTCCCACCAATTAAAAATGAAATGACTTGAGAGTGTAAAGGGAATAAACAAGTTGCAACATGTGGTAAGGAGGATGTAAGGAATGCACTCCACTAATCACAACAACTAGTAAGGAGGAAGTTCACACACTCCAAAAAGCACTTGTAAATAAGGTGAAGCACCCCACTTACCCACAAAGCTCCACACACCCCACCAAGCCTACAACTAGTAAATAAGGTGAAGAGCTTCACCCATCGTGGTAACAAATTCTAATGCATGAATGAGTTTATCTTTTTTACTGAGTAAAAAAACAAAACCTAAAGTAATTAATCATCATTACACTAATCAATTTAATCATTCAGTTTAATGATGAATGAACATATTTTGTCATGTGAGGAAGTTAATGTTCCAAATCAAAGCCTTTCATTTATTGCGACGAAGAATATCCAGAGCATGTGACATCGTGTCCATTAAAATTCTATATATGATTAAAAGCCCATTAAATATTCCCATTTCCAATAGGTGTATGCCTATCAACATAAAGATTTACTACACAACTTTCATAGTTGAAAATATGAAAAATCTCATAAAAGTTATGTACTATTCTGCATTAATTTGAAATCAAAATGCTATGTAACAAAAATCTTTTTGATAATTTGTAAACACCTGTAAAATTTGCATCTAAATAGATTTGATATCTCAAAATTTGAATTTAAATATATTTGATATCTCAATAACATTGACATGGATTTAAATTAATTTATATAATCTTGATGTATGTGTAACTATTAATTTAAATAAGAAGGTTGTTACAATTTCTTCAACGACGTCTTGAAAATGCCTTTCTACCTTATAATAATTAATGGTAATTATTTTTGAAATTATAAATATTAGTGGAACATAAAAGATATCTTTGTTGATGGATATCCTATCCACACTAATATCTTACCTTCTGTTAGCACATGAAATGTTCAAGAGTTAAAAAAAATATGACCTTAGTCCATGAAAGAGTTTTTGTGTCATGATAGTGTTCATCATCATGAAAGAAATAGGGGTAAGCTTTGGTATTCTAGACCCTGGCAATTTTCAATATTTTTATACCAAATAAACATCTTACAATTTCCTCTTGCAAACAAGAACATTATCCACTTCCAACCCTATGATGTGAACTATCCATTACAAATATGAACTCCAAACTGTGTGCTGCAAAATCACGTAGTAAAATCTACGTTTTCTTGATAGATCGAACCCTTTTAAGTTGAGGTTCATCTAAGTATGAGGCTTTAAACTGTCGACTCATATTTTTCACCTTAGATGTGGAAAATCTTGTAAGCATTTCATAAAAACCTAGTTCAATTCGCGCTTCAAAATGGCACTCTGAACTTAACCACTGGCACTGCAAAGCATCTATTTTACATAGAGTTGCTTCAATTCTGTCTATATGTACCCTCATCCAAGTTGGATTTATGTTCTTATTTTATCACCTCCTACTTGGAGCTTGTTCATCCTCCAACTGTTGTTGTGCATACAATTACAACTTAAGTGATGATTTTGGGTTTTGAACTAAATTTAATATCTTCATATGATTTATCCAAGGTTACTTCATGTTTCAAGAGGTTTGTAGCAGGATATAGAGGGTTTTTCCCAACTTATTATGAAATTTTTTAAAGGTTGGAATTATTTTGGGGGTAAACAGGCACCTACAGAAAAGTTCCCAACACCTGTTGTCAAAGGCGTTGCGCACTGGTAATTTGGGCCAGTTTGTAGCAATAAGCACACAACATTGTCATTTTTTAATCATAAATTTTAAATGTCGATTTGGGTTCTCTTGCATTTTTTTGTTGAAATGAATAATAATATAATGGAATTTTTTACCAACAATCAGCCTAACGCAGTTCACCATTTGGGAGAAAATTTGAAATCATCACCTACAGGAAAAATCGTTGTACAAGTTGTCAAAGGCGCTGCAAACTCTAATAGTTTGATAAATCCAAGCTATGGGAGGGCTACCAGCTATCAGGGAAGGTTTGAATGGTTTCCTAGGAGGTAATTGGACATGAGGGACATGTGTTCTATGACATTATCAAGTAGCATGACATGTTTCAAAAGGAATTTATCACAATAGAAAAGATCTAAAAAAATAGGAATTTGTTATGTTTTTGTTGGAATCTTTTGTAACAAAGTCCTAAATGGAAGAGGAACCTATGTATCTCCTTGGTTTCGACCTCCTTAGAGTAGAGAGAGATCATTCACTATATATGAAGGGTATTTTGATAAGGAAATGGTTGGATTCATGATCCAAGAGAGGATAAAAGCTCTTATCTTTAGTATCATATTGTAACAAAGTTTTCTTGATGTATGTACCAGACTCAAGATTCTTTAATGGTGAAAATTTAGTATTTTTCCTATTGTCATTTATATTCTATCTCACTTTTGTATCATTCTCTAGTTAAGGATTCATCATGATGTTTTCTTCTTTATTATAGTAAATGATTTATTGTTGGTATTTTATGCAAGTTAATAAAAGTGTTTTTCTCTTTGGATTAAGCAGTTGTTATTCAGATGATTTTTCTTCCATACGTGTTCCAGAAATACCTGATATAACATGATACACATTGTTCAATTTTCTAGCTAAGTCTTTTATCTTTCATTTATATATTTTAACACTAATTTGAAACTATTCAAATCCT
>JZKD02S1696671.1:4239-22786 GCA_000966675.3 Picea glauca
CCATTGATCCGAGACAAAGAAGCAACATTTAAATCCACGGTGGCCGGCATCAAAGACTGCAAATCTCACATCCAACATCAACTAAAATGAAATTCTTTAAGGCGGCGTAAGGCTCGGCGACTATTCTCGAATTCTTCTGAGTGCAGAAGAGTAACAACGATAGCTAGGAAAACCCTAGCCACCTTAGGAGCTTGACCTCAAGCTCCATAATTTACCCATAAATATAAAATTAAACTTTTATTAAAAAATAAAATCATATTATTTATCCATGACAATAAAACCAAAGATAAATATAGAAAAGGCTCTTACACAAACTAGGCAATCGGCGAGATATATAAAATTATTAGTAGTAGCCGTGGAATTGACCAAATACAATCACCAAAACAATTCAAAATCTTGTCATAAACTAAGCACAAGAAATAAATATCAATGAAAGTCCAGTCGATTCATTCAAAAACAAGCCTACCACATTGCCGACCTAAACAATAAAGCGCCAACCTAAGAAAGATAAAGCATGCAAGCCTCTTTGTGTAACCAACTTTTCTTATACAACACACACTTTTCTTAGGAGTAGGCAGATTTAGCATACTCCAACTCAGTAGCAAACAGATTTTTAAACAGAACTTTTTTTTAATGCAAAAAATAATGGGCCTGAATCCTGTCAGATTTTCAAGAGTAGTCTGAGTTTAACCTGATCAAAATTTCATGCATTTCATAACTTTATTTCAGGAATTTTGCCCATTTTAAACCAACCTAGACGCTTAAAAAAATCGATCAAAATTTTAGATTGACCCAAAATTAAAAAAAAATTGCACTTAATTAACCCACATAAGATATCACATCAGTAACAACATACTACCTGTCAAAAATACATAGATAAAACCATAAGCGCTAAGAAAACATTCATTTCCATCAGCATGTTAATTTTTAAAATCCTTTGAAGTATTTGGCCCAGAAGGCCATACAGCCGTTAAGCCTATGAAATAAAGACCAGCAAGGTGATACTAGTGGCAGCAGTGGACGGTATGATGTTGTTGCTTTTCCATTCATGCATGGAATGGAGATGGCACAGAGAAGAGGCAATAGGCCAGCAGACACCATTACAACAATAAATAGGTTTTGCCCCTTCTCGCAGTTGCCAAGAGCCCCGCTGATGAAGTAGAAGGGACCAGAATGGTGCAACTTGATGACAATATTCCCATCGTATTAATATGCAATGGGAATATAAGTACTATAGGTATGGTATATTTCTTCGGTCACCATAAGCACAGATTCCTCCACTTTCTTAAATTGGAAATCTACCCAAAGGAGCCATGTGATCTTCAAAACAAAAGAGACATTTCCATGTTGATGGTAGCTTGCCAATAGATAACAGATAATTTGTTATTGAGACACCGACACCGCCAGCAATTCGATTTCACCTTCCCTCGCAGTTCTCTCTCTTTCGCCCGGGGAGAATCTAGGTTAATGCATTTCTCTCTCTTTCGCGAATCTAGGTTAATGCATTTTTCTCTCTTTCGCCCATGAAACCGGGGAGAATCTAAGTTAATGCATTTCTCTCTCTTTCGCGAATCTAGGTTAATGCATTTCTCTCTCTTTCGCCCATGCTTTACCTCAATCGAGACCGTTTCTGCGTAATTGTTGGCAGCAACAGAATTGAGCACTACACAATGCACGATGTATCCACAAACGGTGCAATATTTCGGTACCTCCCTCCCTTAAGACACAATCATGACTCGTCACTGATTCGCATGGTATTTATATCGGCAACCCTAAAATTTCGGATTTCCGATGCACAGCCATGGCATATTATATGTTGCATGTCTGGATGTACGGGAAAATATCTTCCCGTTTGAAGCACAAATACAACTCTCCTTGACAAACAAATAATAATTTTGTAATACAAATAAATAGTAATTGTGTGCAAATTTATGTCATGGAATTCGGCATTAAAAAAATCATTTTATAAAATAATTAAACGAAACAGTTAATTAAATCCTAGTTTACATATTGCTTAAAATCTTTGCAGGAAAAATGGGAAGTAACCTTGTGAACACATTGCATTAGTCTTATTAAAAAACATATAAAATTAAATCCTCGTTTGTTTGTAGATTGTTGAGATGAATCTTCAATTGATTGCAATAACTAGAATATCGTTATTTTTTTATGTTTGAGTTTAGGAAGGTGTTAATTAGTTGGCAATCATTTAGAAAACATTATAAATTAGATAAATTGTGAAAAATTAGATATTATTATAAATAGAATTAGGTGGTTATTGCAATAGAGTAAAACAAGTTGGTCATGATGAGATTGAATCATCTCATGAGATATGTGTCATCTAAAGAAATTATATTGGATAGAAGTATAGAAAATTTAGAATAAGAATTTATAATGAAGGTTAAAGTTGGAGAAGAAAGTGACAATATTATTAGAAAATGAAAGTCAGATTTTGTAGAAAATGAAAGTCATCAAATTATTCAAAAGGAAGAGGTCATGGAGTTCATGGACATGGTAAACATTTATAGTCTCAAAAAAAAAATGAAAATCATCAAATTATTCAAAAGGAAGAAGTCCATGAAGGTCCATGCCATGGACATGGTAACATGGATAAGAAGTATATTCAATGCCATCACTCTAAAATAGTCGATCTTTTTAAGCAAGCATAATCACATATAAAACAAGAAGGAAAATTTCATCCACAATGAAAAGGATTCCATATCTAATGTGTTTTTTTTGTCAAGTGGCAATGATAGAAAGTGAAGGATCATGTTTGGTTCCTTGCATCTAGTTGCTACAATCATATGAAATGCATCAACAATTTGTTTGTGAGAATTGATGGAACCCTATAAAGTGAAGTGAAACTTGGAGAAAATGGAAATTTTTTGCTCCAATTAATGGTGGAAATTTAGTGGTAGTAGTTCCCATGGAAAAAAATAGAAAGTTTCCAAGAAATTTTTAGGGGATAACTTTTACCATTGAGCTAATTTTCCATTTAAAAAAAAAGATTTGCTAATTTCCATTTTGTGTTTGATTAAAAAGAGTATATCCACACAAGTTGAACACCTTAAGACAACCACTCACACAAATAGATCAAAGATCAATACATCGATGTATTGTTTGGTTAAAAACCTTAAAGATGGAAAGAGTCCAGACTCCAAGCTAGTGCGACCACTTGAGACAATATATTAATGCAAAAAGAAAATAGTTTGCATATAAATCTCTCATAATTGATCATCAACAAATGACTAGGGCGCCATGCTCTTTAAATAGAGATCATGGAAGAATCAAGTTTTAAGCCACACATCAAGATCCTTTAGTACTGAGGAAAAGTTGAACCATTGGATTACTTTATGTCTATAATGTAATCATGGCCATCAGATTAGATAATCACAAAAACAAACTAAAGAAACACACTTTACCTAAAGACACATTAGACCAAGTTGAACTTAACTAACTCCCAAGTGTCTAAATATCCTAACATCCTCCCCTAAGAACATATTAGGATATGATTGGAGTATTTACAAAGGTGAAAAAATAGGAGCATGATGTATTAGAGCCTATCCCCTCTTAATGATGACTTCTTGAATTCCTAACATAGATCAAAGTTTGGAAAACTTCTCCTCTATAAGATTCTAGGGAAGTAGAGCACTTCGAGAATGCAATCTTGAAGAAGCTTTCCAATGAAGTGCATGTGTACCTCAATATGTTTGTTGCACTAATGTTGAAATAGATCTTTGGTGAGCTAAATGACACTATGATTATCACACCAGAGTGTGGTCAGATGTTGTTGCTAGTATCCAAATTGTAAAAGGATTTTCCAAATCCAAAGGGCTTCTTGACTTGCACTAATTGTTGCTTGATACTTTGCTTCTGCTAAAGAAAGAGTAAGAGCACGTTGCTTCTTACATTTTAAACTGACACGTATGGAACCAAGAATAAAAACATAACTTGTAGCTTGCTTCTAATAATCAATGTTTCTAGTCCAATTAGAATAAGTGAAATCAACCAACAAAGGAGCTCCCCCTGAACTATAATATCCCAAACTAAACTATACCTATGATATATGAAATTGTCATCTTTTTTTCTTTCTAATGGCTCTAATTAGGTGTTTGCATATAAGGGTAAACAAGACAAAAAATAAAGGAAATATCGAGGTGAGTATGAGTAAAAGAAAGAAAACCAACTAACTGGTGGTACAAAGTGAAATACTTTAAGTGTAGTACATCTGTTTCACAGTCATGTTTGTGCCACAATTTTCCTTCACTTCATTTGCAATGACATTCTCCTTTGTTTTATCATCGAGGTACTACTCTGGCTTTACCCCATCTGTCGGTAGTCATGTCAACTTAACAATTAGGTTGACATCAATCGAGACAGGTTTGTCCATCCATAAAAACCCTCCATGTAAGAACACCAAAAGATTTTTTACTCATGCATTTACATCTTCCCCCTATCAAAGTGAGGGATTTCCAATAGATTCATAATGCCATAGTTGTAAAGCCCAGCTATCCATTGCTTGGGATCCATTATTGAGATTCCTTTCAAGGTTGACCCCCCATTTTGCATATAAACCTCCTACACAATATCTAGAAACTTGGCTACTTCTATCACATCATGATCTGCATATCTTAACTTAGGAACGCATCCCAACATATATTCTACAATGATTACTGAATCTAGAATGTGGGGCATTGACATCAAAATCTGTGTTTGTGTGCGCGTCGATGCCACTACTACCCTTTTCCTCGACGACCATGTTGTTGTTTCTTCTAGGGATTCTTCTTCCTGTATTTCTTCATCTGTGTCACAGTCATCCTTGACCTCTGGGTTTTCCACTGCTACAGATTTATCTGAATCTATTTTATCATTGTCATATTCACCTTTTTTCCTTCTGTGTGTGTCACTTCTAGGTTTTATGTGCTAGGGTTTGGTTCTGTCCTAGGGTTTCGTCCTTGCGCTGCTTGGTTAACTTTTGCTACTGCTTCTTCTGGGTTTTCTTATCCAATCCACGTTGGACTGATTGATTCAATATCTTTCGTCGGAATGTCATCCTCATCCACCACCCCACTTGTCTCTTCCATCGATCTATTAGTGCTTCTGGTCCTTCGTGCAAAATGACTCGGTCCACTGAATTTTGGCGACGCCATTTTCTTAACTTGGGAAAAATATGTTGTAGATCTCGATTGGCTTCTTCACAAGTTCTTAATCAGTCGCACCTTGTTTTCTCTGTCGCTCCTTTGCTAAAAAATCACACGTGTTTTGAATTTTCCACGCTTTTCCCTTTTTATAGACTCTATCATAAATGCTCCGATGCATCCTTTATTTTTTGTTCACCAGTTTTTCACTTTTCTGGTCACATTTTGTCTAGTCATGCAATGTTTACTTTTCTTGTGCGCAATATCATGAGTTATGTCGCACCAATTTACAGTCTGTTGCGCACTATCATTATCAACTATTTGTCTCCCACTTATTCCTCTAACTACTTCGTTTTGGCTTTTTTCTTCATTTTTCTTCTTTTTCTACTTTTTCTTTTCTTTTTCTTTTTCTTTTTTTTCTTCCTACTATATACATTATGTACAATTCTACTTTCTACGCTATGATTACTGAGGGTTGGTAGGTCGACTATCCTTATATAGTTTCAGTCAACTACCATTCACCATTCCTTGCATTTTCTTTCCTGCTAAGTCCTTCAGCTGCACAACAACTCCATTGGTGACAGACTTTATCGCATATGGCCCATTTGTTGGATGTATAGGTTGACCCGAGTTCTACCTTAGTTCACCAACAAAACCCTAGAAACCTTCGAAACTTCTGGTAAACCAAAAGGCTACACCACACAATGTCTATAGTCATGGAAGGGATCATAGATGTTTTACTTCTTATACTTTGACATGCATCATAGCATATACTTCACTATCCCATTCATCTAGATCTAACAATTAATTCATTATACATTAATGCATGCTACAAAATACTATTCTATCCATTCATCATTCATTCACAATTGCAGAAACAACAAAAACATCATTCAAACACATCACACCACATGATTTTACCATGGTTCACCCCCTGGGCTACGTTCACAAAGATCTTTTGTTTATTTCTTATTCTTCATCAAATAGTGTTGTGTGCAATACATCATAGGTTTGTGCCTGGTGAGGCTGACCAACATCGCACCAAGCTCCACAACTTGCGACCTGGCCCTCAATTACATCTCAACACTAACTCCATCTAATCTCCACAACTCTCAATGATGCATGAGCATCCCTCATGACAAGCAAAACCGACGTGGAAGCAGAAGCCAGATGGAAAATGCCCAGCGCAAGTTTTTGAATTTTTAAATTTTCCCTTGAAGTTGATGCGCTGAACATAAATGAGATCATTTAATTTAGGTGCCTTGGTAAGAATGTAATCAGACCTTGAGTCATATGCTCTCGTCTCAGATAGACAGAGGCATTTATAGTAGTATTTGCAGGTAGATAGAATTGAATTCTTAGATTAGATAGTTTTTAGAGCGCAGGAGGGAAACCGGATATAGACACCCTCATTTGTATCATTGTAACATGAAGCAACATGAGTTAGAAGAATCTAGAGCTTAGGAGAATAGCAGAGAGCTGTAGAATAACACCCATGTATAGATCTTGAATTAATAGAAGAAATTGATTCAGATTCATGGTTGTTGTGTTACTCTCTGTGTATGTGTGTTGAATGCTCTAATGTTTCTCCCTGTTAGGCATTGTTGTTATGTTGTGCGTATGATTTCCTGTGTCGAAATTGAAATCTGAGAGGAAGTGGAATGAGTTTCAATTGTTTCTCTACTTGAGAAAGGATTCCTGCAAGGAGTGGAGTTGAATTCGTCCGTAAGGAGTGCGTTGACAGAAGGCTCAGAGAGTTAACACTTGTTCTTGTTCGCTCAGGAGTGAGATTGGGTTATACAAGCCGTTCAAGGAGTGTGTAGGATAAGGAGAGTCTCAGTCGTGAAACTGAGCAGAAGTATTGAGGGACTGCTGCTACGGGCATACGCAGAGTCAAGGAAGCTCGAACAGTTGAAGTGTTCATAGGCTTTCCGCAAGGAGTGCGTGCAAAGAACCTCATTGAGGTTGAAGTAATTTAGAAAAGCTCAGGAAAGATAGGCCTCTGAGTTTTTGAAGATCAGCGTAGACAAGTGTGACTTGAAGTCAGGAAGAAACGTCGCAGGTTGGCGAAAAGGCAAAGGAATCTCGTGGAGAGATACTCTTTTTCATTTTGTGGATTACCCAAGGAAGAACGGACGGTCGAAATCCTCTGAGGAGATTTCGCGAAGTTCTGAGGATCGTCAAATCTTGCAGAGGTGCAAGGAGGTTACGGAGAAAAGGTCTGAAGCATTTGAATCTCAGGAGGGGCAGGGCCGTCGATTCTGAGTCACAGGAGCCGTAGGATCTATACGTGCTATCGTGTATCGGGGACTCGTGAGTTGAAGACCCAAAAGTTGTGGAGCAAGAGCAGCGATATCGCGAGACACGATATCCCTACAAGATCAGAGTCGTTCGTTGTGGAGGACGCTTGTAAGGAGATTCTATCATCTCGGGGACTCAGACATTGGAGGACCGAAAGGGAAGTCCTTCAGTTTCGCGAGTGGCGAAGTGGCAAGAGATTTGTAGCCGTCCATCTAAGTAGGATAGGTGGCAGAGATCAAGAGATCTCGCAAACTCGGGAGTTCGCAGAGTGAAAGCAAAAGTATTGGGTATTCAAAGTCACGAGGCGCGAGGACGCGAAGCGACGAAGTAGCAAGAGATTTGTAGCCGTCCATCTGAGGAGGACAGGTGGTGAGAGATCGAGAGATCTCGCGAACTCGGGAGTTCTCTGGTTGAGAGCCCAGACATTGGGTACTCCAAGTCGCGAGGTCACGAGGCGCGAGAGGAGGATAACCATTGGATCCAGATCGTAGGAGGACCGTTGGATCTACACGTGGGATCGTGTATCGGGACCTCGTGAGAAAAGACTCAAGGACATGGATGCGGGGATCACGAGATTGTGAGAAAGTGATATCTCGACAGCTAGAGGATAGTGTGAGTCATAGCAGAGTCGGCGAGTGGAGTACAGGTGGCACAACAAAAATCATCGGGATCTCGCCGCGATAAGTCCCAAAATATTGGCGTTAAGATTCGCGAGTTGCGAAGTGCCGAGGAGTCGAGATTTGTGTGGACGCGTGGCAAAGCATAAGATGGGACCGCGTGACCGACGGGTGGACACACGTTGCTTGGAGATAGGAGTCAACACTTCGTTGAATTCTTGCATCTCAGGGATTCGCGGAATAGGAGTGTGAAAGTTCAATGGTTCAACCCGCGAGGTTGTGAGGTTGCGAGGTTGCGAGGAGGCGAGGTTGCGAGATTGTGAGTAGTGAAATCCGCCAAGGGAGGAGTCAACTCAGAGTTGACCTATCGCGTCTCGGAGGATCGCAACGGGAGACACGAGAGTTCACCTCACAAACTCACGAGGGTGCGAGTTGCGAGAGGCGCTAACATTTAAGCCTAGCCTACAGTTGCATGTGGTGAGGATGCTAACAAGGAAAGGAGCTATACCCGTATCGCCAGGTCAGGTGAAGGAAGATTTGAAAGGAAGAGTTGGAGGTTTTAAGTCACGAACTCGCGAGATAGCGAGATTTAGCTTATCTCCCAATGGTAAAGGGGAGACCTTGAGGAGAGATTGTTGTGGGTGTAGATTTCCCGATAGGGAAATAGAAGGACCTTGGATTTCTTTAGGCGAGAAGAAGAAGATCCTGTGAGAGCATAGGTGACTAGGTGGCACGCCCCTGCGTCAAGTGGTATCAGAGCATAGAACAACTTCTTTTCTTTCTGTAGCAAAGGAAAAGGAGAATACACCATGCCACCAAGGAGAAGAGGTACACAATCACCCAATCCAGAGGAGGAAAGGGAATTGTCCAGAGGAAGGGAATTGTCCAGAGACAGAGGTAGGCAAGTACAAAATCCAGACATGGAAAGAGGAATGCAAAATCTTCGTGCCAGAATGGAGGACATGGAGATAAGACAAAGGAAGAACGCTGATGCAGGAGATATCAGTGAATCCGAGGATGAAGGTGATGCTGGACATGAAGAAGAAGAAATCCCAGCAGAAGATGCAACCAATGAGCGTTTAATTAAGGCTATCGCTCGGATGAGTTCAAAAACAAAGATGGACATTCCAACTTATGAAGGGAATCTGGATGTAGAAGAGATGCTAGATTGGATTAGATCTCTTGACACTTACTTCGATTATGAAGATATCAAAGAGGATAAAAAGGTCAGACATGCCGTCACAAAATTAAAGGGACATGCAGCATTATGGTGGGATGAACTGCAAGCTGACAGGCATTGCCAAGGCAAGCATAAGATTAAGAGCTGGGACAGGATGATTGCAAAGATGAAGGCAAAATTCATTCCAAGGGATTATCAAATTTCTCTGTTCAGGAGGATGCAGAACCCGAGACAGAAGTTGATGACAGTGAAGGAGTATACAGAGGAATTTTACAAGTTGAATATCAGGGCAGGTCATCGCGAAAGAAATGACGAAAGGGTGGCCAGGTATCTGAATGGCCTGAGGTATGAAATTCAGGATGAATTAAATATGGAAACCATTCGAACGGTGGAGGATGCTTACCAATTGGCTCTGAAAGCTGAGGAGAAGCTGAGCCGTAAACAAAGTCAGAGGAGAAGAAGCAGGAGTCAGCCCAAAGGAAAATCGGTTGCCCAAGATAAATACTAGAAGCCCAAGGATGACTGGAAGAAACCTCAGACTCAGACAGAAAGAGGTGGAAGTTCGCAGTGAGGGAAATATGTTGAGCAAAGAGAACAACATACTGAGCAGAGAGGCGGATATGCTGATAATAATAGGTTTCCTCGTACCAGAGGTAGAGGAAGAGGAAGAGGTGGAGTAATTACATGCTTCACATGTGGAAAGAATGGGCACAGGTCGTTCGAGTGTCCAAAGAAAAGGAAAGAAAATGGAGAGACTCACATCACCGAGGCACAGAGGCGAGATGTTGAGGCAGAGTACGATGAAGGCGGAAGATCGTTGGTGATGCAAAAAGTCCTTTTGATGCCAGAGAAAGAGATGGAGAATTCAGCGCAAAGGAACAGTCTTTTTAGGACTGCTTGCAAGACCAAGGATAGAGTGTGCAAGGTCATCGTGGTCAGTGGAAGCACCGATAATCTCGTTTCAACCGAGATGGTAGAAAAGATGGAGCTGGAGACAACTGATCACCTGAGTCCATACAAAGTTTCATGGCTACAGAAGGGACATCAGGTAAATGTCACTAAACAGTGCTTAGTTGACATTAAGATAGGAGGATATAATGATAAAATTTTATGCGATGTTATTCCTATGGATGTCTGTCATTTATTGTTGGGTATACCATGGAAATATGATAGAAATGTAATTCATGATGGGAGGATGAACACCTATACCCTGAAGAAGAATGGGAGGACTCACATGTTGTGTCCAATTGAATATAAAGAGGTGAAGCCGAAGGTAAACAACACAATACTTCTCATGAGTGGGAAGGAACATCTTATAGAAGTTAAGAAGAAGGAGGATCCACAATTCTTTGTGGTCAGAAAGCCGAGAATTGTTCTGATTAGTACAAGGGTGGATGATTTGCCAAAAGAAGTTCAAGAACTACTGGAAGAGTTCGTTGATATTGTAGTGGACGAATTATCTCGTTCGTTGCCACCAACGAGGAGCGTGAGTCATCATATAGACCTCATACCAGGGGCCAGTTTACCAAACAATGCCGCGTACAGATTGATGCCACAGGAGAATGAGGAGGTTAAAAGACAGGTCCAGGAGTTGTTGGACAAAGGTTTGGTTAGGGAAAGCTTGAGTCCATGTGTTGTTACAACAATACTCAGTCCGAAGAAAGACAGAGGCTGGAGGATGTGCACTGATTCAAGAGCCATTAATAAGATAACTATTAAGTATAGATTCCCATTGCCAAGGATGGATGATTTGATGGATTGCTTAAGTGGAGCAATTTTTTTTTCAAATATAGATTTGAAGAGTGGATATCATTAGATTCGTATGAGAGAAGTTGACGAATGGAAAACAACATTCAAGACAAACGAAGGTTTGTATGAATGGCTTGTCATGCCGTTTGGCTTGACGAATGCACCGAGTACCTTTATGAGGTTGATGAATGAAGTCCTAAAGGAGTTCATTGGGAAATTTGTCATCGTGTATCTGGATGACATATTGGTTTTCAACAAGACAAAGGCTGAACATCTGAAGCATTTGGCTATTGTGATGAAGATATTACAGCAAGAGAAGCTGCTGATAAATATGAAGAAGTCCTCATTCATGAAGACAAAACTCATTTATTTGGGGTTTGTTATATCTGCAAATGATCTAAGGATGGATCCAGATAAGGTGGAGGTAATCAAGAATTGGCCATCACCGAGGAACGTATTTGAGGTGAGGATTTTTCATGGACTAGCTAGTTTATACCGAAAATTCATCAGGAATTTTAGTGGAATTAGCGCAGCAATGATGGATACAGTGAAGAAAAGACATAAATCTTTTCACTGGACGGAAGAGGCTGAGAAGATTTTCAATTTATTGAAATGAAATATTACAGAGCAACCGGTGTTGGTGTTGCCGGATTTTCAAAAGACATTTCAGGTGAAATGTGATGCAAGCGGGTTTGCCATAGGAGAGGTCTTGAGTCAGGAAGACAGGTTGATTGCATATTTCAGTGAGAAGATGAATGAGGCAAAAGAGAAATATTCCACATATGATAGAGAGTTCTATGCCATCATACAGGCATTGAAGAAATGGAGACACTATTTGATTCCAAAGGAATTTGTTTTATATAGTGATAACCATGCATTACAATATGTGACTCAACAAGAAAAGTTGAATCAGAGGCATGCTAAATGGGTAGAATACATGCAAAATTTCACTTTTGTGATAAAACATATTTCTGGTACTGCTAACAAAGTTGTTGATGCTTTGAGCAGGAAGTGTTTGTTGTTGCAAGAGTTCAAAGTTAGGAGGTTAGACTTTGATGATCTTAAGGACATGTATGCAGATGATTTAGACTTTAAGGGAGCTTATGAAGTAGCTGATAATCCAGTTCTCAGAGACAGAAGCCAGTGGATAGAGTATGTGATCCAGGATGGATTGTTGTTCAAAGGCAATCAACTGTGTATTCTGAATTGCTCCATGAGGGAGAACTTGTTGAAAGAGAAGCACAGTGGTGGATTAGCAGGACATTTTGGCCATGATAAGACATTTGCAAAGCTGAGCGAGTCATACTTTTGGCCAGGGATGCGGTCAGAGGTCAAGAGGTTTGTAGACAGATGTAGGATTTGCCAGCATTCAAAGGGAAGGAAGTAGAATGCAGGATTTTATCAGCCATTGCCCATACCTGAGAAGCCGTGGGATGAGATTAGCATGGACTTAGTATTGGGATTGCCGAGGACACAAAGAGGTGTTGATTCCATCTTTGTGATAGTTGACAAGTTTTCTAAGATGGCGCATTTTATTCCATTCCAGAATACCAGCGATGCGACTCACATTGCAAGTTTGTTTTTCAAAGAGATTGATCGACTTCATGGATTGCCAAAAAACATAGTTTCAGACAGAGACACAAAATTCATAGGGCATTTCTGGAGAACATTGTGGAAGAAGTTGGGGACTAATTTGATGTTTAGTTCTACTTATCATCCTCAGACGGATGGACAAACAGAGGTGGTCAATAGAAGTCTGGGAGACTTTTTGAGAAGCTTGGTGACGGAGCACCATAGCAGTTGGGACAATATATTGCCACGGGCAGAGTTTGCTTACAATGATTCAGTGAACAAGAGCATAGGGAAAAGTCCATTTCATATTGTATATGGAATGCATCCAAGAGGAGTTTCTGAACTGAGGGATTTAGAATAGACTGATACTAGCAGTGCTAGTGCAGGAGAATTTCCTGAAGCGATGAAGGAACTTCACAGCCAGGTGAAGGAGTGACTATTGAAGTCAAGTCAGGAGTACAAGCGCAGAGCAGATCAACATCGGAGACAACTTCAGTTTGAAGTTGGTGATATGGTTCTAGCGCATTTGAGGAAGGAAAGGTTCTTGAGAGGAACATACAACAAGCTGAAGATGAAGAAAATTGGACCATGCAGGGTCTTAAAGAAAATGGGACAGAATGCTTATGAAATCGAGTTACCGAAGGGCATTGGAATATCTATGATATTTAATGTTTCGGATTTATATCCATATAAAGCAGATGAAGCAGGAGCATAAGGTGATGATCAACCAGAGATCCAGTGGCAGAAGAAAATGCCAGTTGCAGAAAATCCACAGATGGAGCAGATACTGAATAAAAGAGTGGGTAAGAAAACCAGGAGGAAAGAATATTTTGAATATTTGGTCAAGTGGAAGGGACATCCAGTTGAAGATGCCAGCTGAGAGACTGAAGCAGAAATCTTGAAGCATGGAGATACCGTGTAGGATCTCATGGACAGGAGACCATGCAAATTTTCAAGCGAGGGAGTATGATGCAGGAGCATCCCTCATGACAAGCAAAACCAACGTGGAAGCAGAAGCCAGCTGGAAAACACCCAGCGCAAGTTTTTGAATTTTTAAATTTTCCCTTGAAGTTGATGCACTGAACATAAATGAGATCATTTAATTTAGGCGCCTTGGTAAGAATGTAATCAGACCTCGAGCCATATGCTCTCGTCTGAGATAGACAGAGGCATTTATAGTAGTAGTTGCAGGTAGATAGAATTGAATTCTTAGATTAGACAGTTTTTAGAGAACAGGAGGGAAACCGGATATAGACACCCTCATTTGTATCATTGTAACATGAAGCAATAGGAGTTAGAAGAATCTAGAGCATAGGAGAATAGCAGAGATCTGTAGAAGAACACCCATGTATAGATCTTGAATTAATAGAAGAAGTTTATTCACATTCATGGTTGTTGTGTTACTCTCTGTGTATGTGTGTTGAATGCTCTAATGTTTCTCCCTGTTAGGCATTGTTGTTATGTTGTGTGTATGATTTCCTGTGTAGAAATTGAAATCTAAGAGGAAGTGGAATGAGTTTCAATTGTTTCTCTACTTGAGCAAGGATTCCTGCAAGGAGTGCAGTTGAAGTCGTCCGCAAGAAGTGCGATGACAGAAGGCTCAGAGAGTTAACTCTTGTTCTCGTTCGCTCAGGAGTGAGATTGGGTTATACAAGCCGTGCAAGGAGTGCGCAGGCTAAGGAGAGTCTCAGTCATGAAACTGAGCAGAAGTATTGAGGGACTGCTGCTACGGGAATACGCAGAGTCAAGGAAGCTCGAACAATTGAAGTGTTTGTAGGCTTGTCGCAAGTAGTGCGTGCAAAGAACCTCGTTGAGGTTGAAGTAATTTATCAAAGCTCAGGAAGGATAGGCCTCTGAGTCGTTGAAGATCAATGTAGACAAGTGTGACTTGAAGTCAGGAAGAAACATCGTAGGTTGGCGAAAAGGCGAAGGAATCTCATGGAGAGATACTCTTTTTCATTTCGTGGATTACCCAAGGAAGAACGGACGGTCGAAATCCTCTGAGGAGATTTCGCGAAGTTGTGAGGATCGTCAGATCTTGCAGAGGTGCAAGGAGGTTACGGAGAAAAGGTCCAAAGCGTTTGAAGCTCAGGAGGGGTAGGGCCGTCGATTCCGAGTCATAGGAGCTGTAGGATCTACACGTGGTATCGTGTATCGGGGACTCGCGAGTTGAAGCCCCAAAAGTTGTGCAGCAAGAGCAGCGATATCGTGAGACACGATATCCCTACAAGATCAGAGTCATTCATTGTGGAGGATGCGTGTAAGGAGATTCTCTCATCTCGAGGACTTAAACATTAGAGGACCGAAAGGGGAGTCCTTCAGTTTCGCGAGTGGCAAAGTGGCGAGAGATTTGAATCCATCGATCTGAGTAGGACAGGTGGTAGAGATCGAGAGATCTCGCAAACTTAGGAGTTCACAGAGTGAAAGCCCAAGTATTGGGTATTCAAAGTCGTGAGGCGCGAGGACGCAAAGTGGCGAAGTAGCGAGAGATTTGTAGCCGTCCATCTGAGGAGGACAGGTGGTGAGAGATCGAGAGATCTTGCGAACTCAGGAGTTCATAGGTTGAGAGCCCAGACATTGGGTACTCCAAGTTGTGAGGTCGCGAGGCGCAAGAGGAGGATAACCATTGGATCCAGATCGTAGGAGGACCATTGGATTTGCACGTGGGATCATGTATCGGGACCTCATGAGAAAAGACTCAATGATTTGGATGCAGGGATCGCGAGATTGCGAGAAAGCGACATCCCGACAGCTGGAGGATAGTGTGGGTCATAGCAGATTCGGCGAGTGGAGTACAGGTGGCACAACAAAAACCATCGAGATCTTGCCGCTAGAAGTCCCAAAATATTGGCGTCAGGATTCACGAGTTGCGAAGTGCCGAGGAGCCGAGATTTGTGTGGACGTGTGGCAGAGCATAAGGTGGGACCGCGCGGCCGACGGGTGGACACACGTTGCTTGGAGATAGGAGTCAACACTCCATTGAATTCTCGCATCTCGGGGATTTGTGGAATAGGAGTGTGAAAGTTTGACGGTTCAACCCGCGAGGTTGCGAGGTTGCGAAGAGGCGAGGTTGCGAGTAGTGAAATCCGCTGAGGGAGGAGTCAACTCAGAGTTAACCTATCACATCTCGGAGGATCGCAATGGGAGGCACAAGAATTTGCCTCACAAACTCACGAGGGTGCGAGTTGCGAGAGGCACTAACATTTAAGCCTAGCCTATGGTTGCATGTGGTGAGGATGCTAACAAGGAAAGGAGCTATACCCATATCGCCAGGTCAAGTATCGAAAGATTTTAAAGGAAGAGTTGGAGGTTTTAAGTCACGAACTCACGAGATAGCGAGATTTAGCTGATCTCCCGGTGGTAAAGGGGAGACCTCGGGGAGAGATTGTTGTGGGTGCAGATTTCCTGATAGGGAAATAGAAGGACCTTGGAGTTCTTCGGGCGAGAAGAAGAAGATCCTGTGAGAGAAAAGGTGCCTGGATGGCGTGCCCCTGCATTACTCAACAAAACAAATACTTCAACTTAGATTCAAAAAGATGTTCAAAATACTTTGCTCCTACTTAGTGATAATGATCAAGATAGATCTTTTATTTGCCTCATACATCCTCTATTTATATTACAAAATGGGTAAAAAACCTTACATCATGACTCAAAACCCTAATTCTAAGTGCTCTCCACTTGTCCACTTTCTAACTACCTTCTACGCTGGTTTTCGATCCAACCATTCCTTTCTTTGACTCTGCGTTGATCTTTCTTCTTTCGTGGCATGGTGCTTCCTTTGCCTTTTGTTGTGATGTTTTCATTCCCCTAAAAGCTACGAAGTCCAAGGGAGTGATATGAAAATTTGATCTCTCCTCTTTGATGTTAAATAAAAACATGAAGAAACCATTTCCATAGTAGAGAGCTTCAAAAGAAGTATTAAAATTTTATGTGGCCAATACCTCAACTACCCAAAAACTCGGCCATAAGCTTGTGAAATTTTCAACCAAGGCTTGTTCTTGAACATAATGGATTTATGGTTGGCTTCACGGGTCGAGATGTCTATATGAAAGGTATTGTTAGACCTTTTAACAAATTTATCCATTCTAGGGTGTTTTTTGTCGAGGGTTTCCATTGATCCGAGACAAAGAAGCAACATTTAAATCCATGGTGGCGGGCATCAAAGACTGCAAATATCACATCCAACATCAAATAAAATCAAATTCTTTAAGGCAGCGTAAGGCTCGATGACTATTATCGACTTCTTATGAGTGCAAAGGAGTAACAACGACAGCTAGGAAAACCTTAGCCACCTTAGGAGCTTGACCTCAAGCTCCATAATTTACACATAATTACAAAATTAAACTTTTATTAAAAATATAAAATCATATTATTTATGCATGACAATAAAACCAAAAATAAATATAGAAAAGGATCTTACACAAACTAGGCAATTGACGAGAATTCAAATACACCAATTACAATCACCGAAATAATCACCAAAACAATTCAAAATCTTGTCATAAACTAAGCACAAGAAATAAAAATCAATGAAAGTCCAGCTGATTCATTCAAGAACAAGCCTACAACATTTGTTAAATATAATGTAGCCTCAACAGTCTGACTGTACACTGCCAGTTGTACAATCATTTCTTGATGTTCTTGATTTGCTTGAGCCTATTTAGCTAAGATATTTTCCCTTTTCTCATTATAATCTTTTCTTAATATACCTAATATACTGAATACTATTTCTTCTCTGCTCTTTATCTATATTCTCTGCTTCTCATTTTATCATGGTATCAGAGCTTCAGACGTAAGCCTCTTCACATAGTCTGGAGAGAAACTCGATCCTCAACAGCGCAGAGCTTACACTGTGAACAAGAGAATAGGATGCGAGATTCTTCACAAAGCCTAGAGAGAAATCCATAGTGCACCATCCACTCAAAACATCATCGAGAAACCTCAGGAGGTATGTTTCTCTCATGTCACAAGTCTGAAGAACAACCAAAAGATCTCTGGTTGCTAGACAGTGGATGCAACAATCACATGACAGGTATCAAAGATTTACCTTCATGCATTGATTCTTCAATTTCATATGATATTACACTTGGAAATGATTCCTTAGTCAAAGTTCAAGGAAAAGGAACTGTACCTATTCTTACTAAACAAAATGTAAAGAAAGTCATAAACAATGTTTATCATGTTCCAGATCTGAAACATAATCTGCTAAGTGTAGGACAGTTCATTGAACATGGCTATAAGGTACTTTTTGAGGGAGCATCTTGCAGAATATACGATAAAACCCCCAGCAGAAAATTGATTTCTGAAATCCACATGACTCAGAATAGGATGTTTCCCCTGACCCTCAGAACTACAAATCTGATCCAAACATATGCACAAAGTGCATCCACCCCCAATGAAACTATGGTTTGGCATACAAGATTTGGACATCTACCCTTTTAGAGTCTAAGTCTTCTACATAAGCACTCCATGGTCAAAGGTCTCCCTATCTTCAAAGAGCAAAATTCCCCATGTGAGTCTTGCATACTTGGAAAACATAAGAGAACTAGCTTTCCACAGTCCTCCACTCAAGCCAAACAACATCTCGAACTTGTTCACACTGACCTATGTGGACCAATGCAAACAAAGTCCACAGGTGGTAGCTTTTATTTTCTAACGTTCATTGATGACTTTAGCAGGAAAATATGGATCTATTTTCTTAGACACAAGTCTGGAACTTTTGTAAAATTCAAAAAATTCAAAGCAGAAGCTGAAAAACAGAGTGGCAAATATATAAAATCTCCCAGGTCATATGGAGGAGGAGAATACAACTCCAACGAATTTGCAAATTTCTACAAATCACAAGGCATTATCATGCAAACTATAACCAGGTATACTTCACAACAGAATGGAGTGGCTGAAAGGAAAAACCAGACAATAATGAACATGGCAAGAAGCCTACTCAAAGAGAAATGTTTGTCAAATACTTTTTGGGCTGAAGTAGTAGCATGCTC
>JZKD02S1696671.1:42674-63673 GCA_000966675.3 Picea glauca
TGAAGGTATTTGGACATGAAGGAAAATGCACATGCAGATACAACACCCATGGATGGATAGTATACATCATGTTGTTTCCATTGGTATGTGGCACGTCACGTGGATCCTCATGGTTAAGGAGAAATGAATTTTTGAAGATGACAAAGTGAATTGAAGAAGGAAGTAAATGTAGGCTCTGAAGATAATTAAAGAAAAGAATTACAAAATAAGAAAGTGTCAGGTTGGCCCTAATGTTAAAATAAAGTGACATAAATGGTTTAAATAAATATCATTATACATTTATTTTATACACAAGTCGAATTTTAGAGGAAATCAGAAGTAAAAAAGGTCGGATTTCAAGGGAGGATGAAGTCGTTTGGTGATGTGTTCTAAGGTATGTTATTTTCAGGTCATCTTACCATTTTTGCTATAACTTTTTTTTCTAGAATGATTCAGATGGTGAAATTTATATGGTATTGAGAAGACATATCAAGGGACTTTTGGTAATAATTTTATCTCTTGATTCGCTATAATTATGGATATACACTCTATGGAAGATAGGGTTTGTGACCAGTCCTGAAGTTAGTCAATAAACATGTGTTCCGGGAAAAAAAATCATAAATTCTTCATCGAGAATCCAAATGACATGGGACAAATTTCATTAAAAATAGTACAGACTTTAGTTTCTTATAGGCGAGTTTCAGAATCAGATGTTAAATATTGAGCACGGGGCATTCTGTACAAGTTTGGTCTCTTGAATAAACCAGAATTGAACAAGGTCTACCATTCTCTCTATAAATTCTTTTGGGGAGGATTCAAGGAGTGAAAATTCGAGGAGTTTTAGAGAATACATTGAGTAATATTATCTACAGGATCAGAGTACTCCAATAATTGAAGAATTGCAGAAATTGAAGAAGTCTCGGGAAGCATTATCAGGTTCTATGTGATGATTGGTTGATGGTGATGATTTAATGTAAATTTTTATTATCTCTCATATATTCTTGGGTGGAAGGAAGGGGAAAGGATGGATATTTAAACTCTCTCTTGATATTGGAAGATTGTATCTTCCTCTTGGTTGTTTATCCCTCCCTTTACATTTGGAAGATGTAGCTACCTTTGGAAGTCATTACTTCCCTTGAACAATAACTATTGATTATTTCTCATATATTGTGCATGGTTTATTGTGGTATATTGGTGTAACTCTTATACTATTGTTCATTTCTCATTGGATATAATTGAATGGTTTAAGTATAAGTTGAAAAAGGTTTCAAATTGTACTTGATACTGATTCACCCCCCTCTCAGTATTAACAACATCTCTTTGAACCCCCAAAAATATGTTTGCACAGTTAATGAAAGAAAACTACTATCATTCATTGTATCCAAAGATGAAATGATGATTGAACCTGAGAGGACATAAACTATCTCAAACATCCCTCTTCCCCACATCAAGAAATCCATGCAATCATTTCTTGGGAAAAATCATCTTTGTAAGAAGGTTTGTCCCAAGCTTTGTTGAAACTATCAAACCTATTTAGGATATGATAAATAAAAATGCAAAGTTCAAATGGGGGCCTAAGGAAAATGAGTCATTCATAAAAATCAAGGAAGAGATAGCACATGATCCTACACTAATTAGTCTATATTTTAACAAATATTTGATACTCTATACCTTTTCTTTTGACATTGCATTTGCAGTTTTCCTCACACAAAAGAACAATGAAGGGAATGAATTCCCAATTGCCTTTATGAGTTGGAGGTTGCAAGGAGATGATTTAAACTATCTAGAGGTAGAAAAACAATCATATGCAGTCTTTAAGGTTGTCAAACACTTCATGCCTTATTTGATCAAATCCAAAACCAAAGTGATAGTACCTTACCTTGTTGTGTAAACCTCTTTGTACAAAAGGATTTGGGGGAGAAAAGAGCTAACTGGATAATATCCTTACAAGAGAATGATCTGGAGATAAGGCCTGCAAAATTTTTGAAAGGAAAAGGACTTTGCAAGATGGAAGAAGAACCAGCAAAAGAGAGAAAAGATGAAGATGAATTCTATGAGGACCATAGCCTATTAGAGAAGGAAGTATGTTATACCCCTGTCAACTATGATCAATGGTATTATGAAATGAAATATTATTTAACCCATGGTTGAGCTCCATAATACATGGAACCTAATAAAAAGAGAGCCTTGAGACTAAAATCATATCAATATCACCTAACTCCAGGAACATTGTTCAGAAAAAAAATATGATGGTGTTTTTCTAACATGTTTGGAAAAAGAAGAAGCAAAAAAAATCCTCTCTGAGTTACACAATGGTCCAACTGGAGAAAATTTTGGGGGAGATACCATTACTCACAAAATACTTAGAGTAGGTTATTATTGTCCCACTTTATTCAAGGATTCACATGCCTATGCCAGAAAATGTCAAGAATGCCAAAAGTTAACTGGGAAATAAAAGAAGCCTTATTTTCCCTTACAACTTTTCACAATTGAACATCCATTTCAATAATAAGGCTTGAATGTGATAGGAGAAATCAATACCAACTCTTCTCAGCTAAACAAATACATCTTCACTGCCACAAAGTATTTCACGAGATGAACTGAAGAAATACCTTTGAAGACTATCAATGAAAATAATATCATTAATTGATTCTTCTATTATAACCAAATTTGGTGTTCTAGAATTCTTGGTTTTTGATAATGCCAAATATTTCTCTTCTTTGAAATTAACTGAATATGCACTTGAAAAGAACATCAAAACTAAATATTCATCTAAGTATTATCCTCAAGGAAATGGGCTAGCAAAATCCACAAATAAAAACCTAATCAAAATTTTGAACAAAATTGTAAAATTACATCAAAGAAACTGGGATTTAGACCTCCCAAATTCCTTGTGGGATGATAGAGTAAAATATATGGCTTATTTGGGAAACTCCCCTTTCTTTTTGTTATATGGATAGGAATTTATTTTTCCTACCCATACTTTCCTACCTTTCCTGTAACTAGTTCAATCTATCCAAGATAAAGAGTGTCCAATTATACAATAAAGGTTGAATATGTTGCTTAATCTTGAAGAAGGAAGGGAAAAATATAAAAGGAACCTAATGCAACATTGGGAGTTGATTAAGAGATGGTTTGATAAGTCATCTATAGGAAACACAAACTTTGAGGAAGGTAACCTAGTTCTTAAATTGGACAAAGCCAATGAAATGAAAGGAAATCATACCAAGTTCCTGAAATTTGGCTAGGCCCTTATCAAATTTGTGAAAATATTGGATCAAGAACTTTTAGACTTAAGAAATTGGAGGGAGACATAGAAGAGATCCCTTTCAATGGAAAAATTCTCAAAATATACTTCTCCTAATCACCTTAGATGATCTAGTATTGTACATAGTAGGTTTCCTTATTATTTGCATTTTCTTTTTGAAGTCTTGCTTATTGCTTTCGAACACAATTTTCTTTTTTTAGTTTTCCTTTTTTTCTCTGATTTAGCCTATCCATGAATAAAGTATATACTAATAATTCTCAACTATCCTTGCACAAATTGGATAGAAATTTGAGGTTGTATAACAAAATCTGAACTTAGCTCCTATGTGAGTATCACTTCAAGTGGACAAATATGAGAAATCTACCTTGCACTCTTTCAGGGCTTACATGAACACAAAAAATGGTTGAGCTAAAAAAGAGAAACTTGTTCAGATATGTTTAAAGATAAAGCCTCAAATTAATAATTTAAAATTTTCATACTCTAGACATCAGAATGTCTACAGTTGTGTGATCAATCTCATACAAAGCTTACTAGTTACAAAAAGGTGACAGTCAAATATTTTCTATGCATGAATTTTGTGATATATTCCCCAACTCACATAAATGTATAAAATCCATGATTATATTCTTACAATGGACCCATGAGGACAAAGTTCTGGCTGAGGCTATCATATCAAAGAAACTCTTGTATCACCCCGCTTCTTGAAACACCCATGTTGCAAAAGAAATACATATATTACAAATCTTGAAGGGTGGATGAAAAACAAAAATCACAAGGAAGTTGAAAGCATTATTAATGGTGTGAGAAGTACAAGTAAAATCATTGGGGCTATGGATGCTCACTGGTATTGGTCCTATTCTTGTATGATACCAAGGAAACTATGTCATGGTTATGGAAACTCACTGGCAGTGAAGCAATGTCGGGAAAAGAGATATGAGGAACATACTTTAGTCTATAAACAATCAGGAATAATCCTTTGTGGTGTCTCATTCTTCTAAGATCGTTGTGTATGAAATAAGTTAATGAACTAGTCCCGTACATCTCACAGAAGTTATTCAAAGAATCATATTGACTGTCACTTTCTCATTCTTAAGATGAGACTTACATATGTGGGGTCCAATGGTGCAGGAACTTCTGTAACGTTTCAGATTGAAGAAGAAATAAGGTAACATGATTTGAGGGTGTATCTAAAAATAGAGATAATTGGTTCTTCCCAGTAATCCAACATTTGTTGTGCCTTTCACGACTACCCACTAAAATTCTCTGATTTAGAGAATTTCTATGGGTACCCCCCTAATAAAATTTTGGCAAGGTACTATATCACTACCTACTTGACTTGATACAAACATAGGAAACTATTATTTTTCTAATATAGTCTAATACTAACCCTGCAAGTGATTATGAGTATCAAATATCTTAAGATTTTCCACTTGTTTTTGACTAAATATTATCCGAAAGAACCAAAATTGAATCCACGCTCAACCTCAAGACAAATCCTTTCATGTTGAATCATGTTTGAGAGACATCGAGCCTTTCCCTTTGAGAAATTTCTCCTCGAAATAAATTGATAAAGAACACTAATTTATATTCTGACAAAAAATCTATGATAGTATTATCGGAAAGTGTTATTTTGAAATCATTACTTTCAGATAACCTTTTCACTCTGATAAAATTAGACCCCGACAAAGTTATTTTCGATAATCCTTTTTATTTCACACATATACTCAAGCTAAGTCTCTAAGATATTATATTGTTCCTACATGTCAGTCTGCTATTGGTTTATAAAACTTGTTTGAATAAAGAAATTTTAATGCATAAGTGGTTCCCTCACTAAACTAATGACAGTACTTGGCAAGCATAGATTGGTCAATTAATTATTTTATCCATAGGCTTCAACCTTATCGCAGTTAAAACATTGGTATATGCATGATTATCGAGAAAGGAATCTTCTTCTATACCTTTCTCATCAGAGCCTAAAAATGACTTAACATTTCCCCTTTCGATGAAAACACCATTGGAGAACCTACTGTCGGAGTTCAATCCCAAGCATGTCACTTACTCTATGATGAGAGCCTTGCTGATAGCATGATTGAATAACATAACTGGCCCATCTGGTGGAATTTACTCCTCAACACACATCCCAATGCAAGGAGGAATATTCTTCAATACCTTCTCATCAGAATGAAGATTTATCATGAATTTTCCTCTCTGATGGTAGTTCCCCCAGATAACACTTTCAGAGTTTTTCAAATCTTATCATTAATTAATATGCCCACAATACACATATATAAGTGATCTGTCCTCCTAGAACACATTAATGGTGAAGTGATGTAACTCCTACAAATGAAATATCACACACTTGACATTAATAACCAAGGATAGGGTAATTTATACCTGCATAAAACCTTGTAATCCCTAACTTACTCATGCATTCTCATGAATTTGCAAAAGCTTTATTATGCATACTATGGATATGAGTTGGCTTTTAATTTCAACTAAGCTCTAGGAATATAGTTATGCATCTATTTTAATTTTTGTACTAATGTATTTTTGTATCTATACTGTAGATTTGACTTAGAAAAGATGAAGTTATGCAAGTTAGAGGAAATAATGAAAGACTATGCACTCTGGAAGGGATATTGGGACTAGATGGAAGCATAGAGAGTCTCATGATTATGCTAATTTTGTAACTGATCCATTTTTTCTGTGTTTTTCAAATTCTCTTGATTGTGATCCGAATCAGAATATGAAGAGACATACCCTAACTGTCCTCTAACAATAAGCAATTTTAGAATGTAGACAATCCCTCTTGTTTTATAAAAGAGGAGACTACAAATAGAATGAGGATTTTGGATCTGTGTATATCAGAATAGTACTTTTGAAGTATGATTAATATAGAAAGAGACACTGATGGAAATTTTAGAATCAGATATGTGTAAATGAAATTATTGTTTTTTGTATATGTCTAGTATATGATGTATGGATTATAGTCTCTTGAATTTTTTCTTTACTATGCTATGTATGTTTATATCGTCTGAATTTCCCTATGGGTACAACAATGGTGTAATAAGTAGGTTAACCAATTAATTGTACTCTACTTACTTCATTGTCATATTAACCTATTATTTGCATAAAAAAACTCATTCTTTTACATATAGTATCAATTTTCATTGTACCCATCTTTATTAGTCCACTACTAATCGAGATAGGTTAGGATAGCTTAACATTTCATTTCAAATAGTAGTAGAAAACATTAGTTAGTTTAGTTTCATATTGTAATTCATTTGAGAACATTTTGTTCTCATATTGATATTAGTAATTAGTTTAGAGTGCCAACCAGGCCCACATACTGGTCTGAAATTCCATCCCAAACACGAGTAGGTATAAATGGGACCTGTCATCAGGCATTCTCCCTTACCTACTTGACAAGAAGATTTGGACCCGTCAACACAATGGATGGTGATTTATAAGAGAAATCAAGGTTAGTTTTTCATTTTCAATCATAAAAGACTATGTTGTGAAAAAATGTTTAATTTTTTCTTTACTATGTTGTGTATGTTTATATCGTTTGAATTTCCCTATCGATACAACAATGGTGTAATAAGTAGGTTAAATAATTAATTGAACTCTACTTACTTAATTGTCATATTAATCTATTATTTGCATAAAAAAACTCATTTTTTTACATATAGTATCAATTTTCACTATACTTATCTTTATTAGTCCGCTACTTATCAAGATAGGTTAGGATAGATTAGCATTGCATTTCGAATAGTAGTAGAAAACATTAGTTAGTTTAGTTTCATATTGTAATTAATTTGAGAAAATTGTGTTCTCATATTGATATTAATAATTAGTTTAGAGTGGCAACGAGGCCCACATATTGGTCGAAAACACCATCCCAAATGAGAGTAGGTATAAATGGGAACTGTCATCAGGCATTCTCCCTTACCTTCTTGAAAAGAATATTTGGACCAGTCAACAAAACAGATGGAGATTTATAAGATAAATCAAGGTTAGGTTTTCATTTTTAGTCCTAAAAGACTCTATTGTGAAAAACTAGGCAAGAGATTCCTAGTAAAACCCTCAAAATGCACATGTTTGTAAAAAGTAAACCAAGGTTGTATTGTACCTTAGATTTCAGTTGTGCAAGTTGTTGTGGGTGTGGTTAATCATAGCCTACCTATTAATGTTGTTAATTTTTCAATTTCAAGTTAAAAAAAGGTTGTTTTGTAAAAGAGGCAAAGTTTGCATTGTAATTTGCAAGGTAGAAATTGTACTAAGTGACAAAATTAAAATTCATGCCCAAGCTTCCCTGTAGCTCCAAAATTTGTTTTATAGGTTGTAATATGGAGTTATATATATATTGAATATATATATATGTCATTTAAGTGCAATTGAATAACATGATAGGTTGCTTTCATGCACCTATATTTGGGGTTTCATGTAAATTTGAATGCAAAATTACGTTAGAGTAAAATTCACACCATGGTCTCAATTTTGAGCCAAATTGAGTGGTTCAACTTGCATGAGGTGTAATTTGTGGTTTTACACCTATTTATAACATTGTTTTGAAATTTTCAGATAGAAACACACTTGATGTGTATAAAGGCTAAAAATTTCCTTGTAAAACCAAAGGGCCAAATTGTTAAAATTTCTATATAAATTTGCATGCCAAAAGTTGGATAAGCCTCCATAATTTAGGATTTAAGTTGTAAATTGATGATTAAAATATTTTTAACATGTTTCTACAAATAGTGTTGCATTTAGACTCCAAAAAGGGATGATTTATATGCACAAAGATTATGTTGGAATATTCACCAATACTGAGGGGGGGGGGTGAATCAATATTGAGCACTTTTTACCATTTTTAATCAAAACATGTAAAAATTAACATATCAAAAATGCCATTCACCAATGCATAACATCAAACTCAGTACTCAATATATTTTTACGTGGAAACCCAAATGGGAGAAAACCATGGAACGCTTTTAATACATATATCTTGAATATTACATTCATAAGAAGCACCAACTTCCAAGATTTACCAGCATCAACTGGAAGGAGGAATCAACCCCCTATTTTAAAGGCACAAACCTAAAGGAATATCCAACTCCCTCATTTACCATCATCGAATGGAAGGAGGCACCAACCCCCTGGATTTATCAGCACCAACTCAAAGAAAGCTGCAACTCCTCTGCAAGAACCAACTTGCTGACTGGAGACACCAATCTTCTTGTGCACCACCCAACCACCCTTGCTTCTCAAGAACCAACTAAAAGGAGACCTTAATATTCTTCCTTTCACTACCCTCATGACACCCTTGTTTCAAAATTATTCTCACAATATGATCTGGTCTAATATTATCTCTAGGTCCTCAATTAATCTACTCCAAATCCCTCACACAAATCTGCAACATATGTTGACATCAAGCTACTTGTTAGGATATTTAGACACTTAGGAGTTAGTTAATATCTACTTGGTATAATGTGTCGTTAGGTAAAAGTGTGTTTCTTAGTGTGTTTCTTTAGTATGCATTTGTAGTTAGGAAATCCGATGGTCACGATATGTTTCCGACATAGAGTGATCTGATAGTTCATTTTATCCTCGATCTTAACAGCCATTAATTCATGGCTTAGCACCCAATTGGTCCATGATATTTATTTAAAGAGCATGGAGGGTCATTTTACAATGATAGATTGTGAGAAACCCTCTTGTAAAATGTACTTGTAATCTTTTTCTTTTGCATTAATAAACTGCTCCAAGTGGTTGCGTTGGTTGGGGCCGTGAATGTTTCCCCGTAGGGGTTTTACCATGTCAAAAAATCGGTGCGTTGATATTTGATTTGTTTGTGTGAGTGGTTATTGAATGTGTTCATCCTCTGTTGGAATGCCTATGTTGTCGAACATGGTATCAGAGCCTCTTTGGAGACCCACTCCTGTTGTAGATCAAGATCGTGAAGACGAGTTTCCTCATATCCATTTTTTGTCATTTACATAAATTTATGGGTTGAGAGGAATGTTCCATTGTGTATGGAGCACTCGTTTCAATCAAGAACACTTTTCTTTTCACTCGATTTTTTTTTTGTTTTCCCCAAATACTGTCATTTCAGTCAGATCCGGAGGTATAAAGTCTGAATACACATTTTTTTAATTTTGCAGAGTATTATTTTGGTTTCATTTTAGTTTTATATTATTTTTTTATGGGTTGCTACTCTTTTAGATATGCATATTCTCTTTTCCCCACACCTTGTGCGATCTCGGAAAATTAGAAACAAATAGGAAAAGGTGCATCTTTCGGGTAAGCTAATCTACATCTAACCATTGTTATCATTGAGAAGCAAAATTTTTTTCTTTTGTGAAAATAGAATTTTTTTAGCACCGTATTCAACAACAAAAAAAACAACAACAAAAAAAATCCTCTTGTTAAACAATACAATATGTTTTGCTAGCCCATTTAGTTAAAAGTTTCCTTATTAAGTAAGAGGTCTTGAGTTCAAGTCTCTCTTTTTCTTACTTTTTTTGAAAAAGTTCATGCTCCATTGTATACTGTATTTCACTTCAAGTATAAAAGTGAATCACTATAAGTAGTTTTAATACTTTATTTTAGAGTTATTTGTTTTGCATGTTGTAACGACCCTCCTCATCATGCCGACAACGTCTTATATCAAGTGCATTTTTTTTTTGTTTAAAGGTGTGTGCGCGTGTGTGCAAGGGAAACAAACACATTTGACTCTGCGTCACCACCCGACGATGAATAAGATGCAACCATAATGAACATAACAAGATGACATAAGACGCACAACAAGTAATTGCATGCATTAACGACGATCAATCGACAATAAGTAAGACTGACTACCCATCCCCCTACCTTGCAATGATTAGGACCTCCAAGACACATAAGAAACGCTCAAGCCCAGGTTCCCATCAATTTTAACCATTTAAGGTCTCAGGGCTGGCGACTGTTCTGAGGAACATGGAGGCATCTACATCCCGCCCGACACAAGAAAACCAAGCAATAAAAAGTATACTTCCAAGTACAACAATAGTAAGAGGACCACCCCCCTTTTTTCATTTTATTTTACAAAATGACCAAATGACCATCATATTACATCTGATAATATACCTATAATCAATTACCTTTACCTTACCATAAAATGATAACAACATCACATTAACAGCTCCATAACCATTAGCATTAACATTTAATGTTTCATTTCACTATCACTACCTTAAAACAAATACATTAACATTAACCTTACCCTAAGCATTAACTTGAAGCATTATATTGCAATAATCATTCCATTTCGCACAAGTCTCAATCATCAGGAAACACATCATTCAATACTTAAATATTCATGGGCGCCAAAGTAAGTAACTTTAACGCCATCATTAAAATAACTAGATAAAAACTAAATATCTAAATCCACCATCTACTACCTAAATCCTCAATGCGTAAAAACTAAAATCTATGACAATCATTCACTACATACTAACCACTACTCAAGAAGCGAAAACTAAAACTATCGGTATTGCATCCATAATGCCTTAAGGTTCCATCTAAATCAACACTAAATACACACCAATAAGCCAGTTTGAACTTTGACAAGGTTAAAATTTAGTTAACATCAATTATAGTCTAACTAGCTTGACAATTTTATACTTTTATCCATTAGTCAACGAGACATTAAATGCAATTAATTTAGCAAAAACTTCTATCCAACCTGGCAATCAAAGACTAATCCAATCCAACCATAACAGTATGTAAGGATGCTAGCCACATCAATGTATTGGCTATCAACGCAGCAGTAGAAATCAACCTCCTTAAAATCATAGGTCACAACCTCTCGTCATTTTGATTACATCATGTTGTCTATCCATAAAAATTGTCGGCGATTAAATTGCGTCGTTATCTAAATTAAAAGGGGGTTGAGGTCAATAAATGTCTTTCAGAGCAAGTTTTATAGCCTCTTTAAGTGCTATCTTACAATTATGCTAAGTCTCTTAGTCAAGAAAATCAAGGCAATAATGTTATAAGAATATATTCATCAAGGTATTAGATATTTAGACGCTTCCTAACAATAATAAAACAGTAAAGACTTAATCAATAGTAATTATCAATTAACAAAAGAAGGCAAGAAAGGTAAGCCCGACAAGGATATAATTGTTGTATTTTAGGCGTAAATTCTAAATCACAACTTAAAGGCTTGACAGGAATTTAGTGGAGGTCATCAAGGGCGTAATTTAAAATTCGGAGAACTCAGGCGGGCCTGGCCGAATCTGGGGGTTGTCAACAGGGAGTCCATTAATACACTCTGCAACTAGGGGATACGCTTGGGAGAACACAGTGGTTATTGACGTTAGGGTGCAGCTTGAGAGCCCCAGTAAAAAAAAAAGGTATAGAAAAACAAGAAGACACAAGGCAATCCCCATTTCGACTCTAACTGCGGGGTGTATTGTTTCTTCTCACGAACCCGGAAGAAGACCCCCCTCCATCTACATAGAAAACACAGACAACACAGTGCAAGAATACTATGGATCGGTGAAGGCTTGTTATACTAGCACAAAGGGTTGTCGCCTTGAGGGTTTCCAACTATCATTGCCTGAACCGGCAAGGCTAGTCCTGAATTCACAGACCAAAAGAAGGAATCGGTGTACACTCTAACCACCAGCGGGGAGCATAAGGTGCGGTTCTACACAGTCGACTGCATAGGAAAATGAACGCATGGTATGGTCAACGCTCGAGCGAAATCGAGGTTAGTTCAAGGGAGAAGCCGGTGCTGGGATTGGCCCAACGCGGACAGTGAAGGAGGGCATGGTCTACAGATGAGTCTTGGGCAGGGACGCAACCTTGCCCAGCTGCCAGGGCACTCTCTACTAGGGTAGAACGAAGGGAAGACCACGTGGCCATAAACTCGGTGAAAATATTTAAAAATAAAGAAGAAATAGAAGGGATAGGACACAACCAATCACCCCGGAAAGAGAAACACACAGAAGTAAAAGTTGATGCCGCCCTTCATAGGCGCGATTCGGCAAGGGAAGGACCATTCAGTTGTTACCTAACATGTTTTTGCAGAGAAAACTAATCACAGACGTAGAGATATGCGGGCGAAAATTTGTGGTTTAATCATCCACCCAATCGCAAGACTTACTACCCCCCCAAAAAACGAAGAGATTGTGGTCGAAAATTCATGGGGGTACGCTAATACTAACTGTCTAAAATTAATCAACAAATTCTAACTGTTTGAAATAAAAATGAATTTTAACTGTTTGAAATAAAAATGAATTTTAACAGTGCACACACAGATTTGAATGGTGCACACGATTTGAACGGTGCACACTTAAGCTTAAAACACGAAGAGCCGACAGCTAGCAACCCCGGCATGCAAGAACGAATTTCTAGAACTAATTTCAGTAGCAAATTACCAAACAATTTATTTTTATTCTTTTTCTTTTTTTTCAGAAACAATGTCACGATAACCATATACAAAAACGAAATTGCCAGAAGAGTTTTCATCAGTAACCAATTACAAGGCAATTTGCCAGAACAATTTACAGTAAGAATGTACCACCCGAAATTGCCAGAAAGGAATTTTATCAGCGTGACATTGCACAGTAAAATTCGTCATTCAGGGGATGGAGACGCAAGGCTAGAGTTTACTCAGAATTTGCACAGTAAAATTTTACAACATTGATAATTACACAAATTTTTCTTTATCTATCTAAATATCAGAGGTAAATAACTTTATTAACAGAGGGAGGTAACAACGGTAATCCAATCAATCCATTTTCACCGATATACCGATCCTAGCATAAGTAGTAATGCATTCCAATCTACTAAAATACAAACATATCGTTGCCTTGTCACCTGCTTCGAATGACGGTCGGACGCTCCATGCCGCTCCCGCTTGCCGACCGTCGACACTACATCGGTACCTCCCAGCCAATCCCTAGGGGTACTCTGCTTCCCCCGTAGCCTCCTGAGCCGCAAAGGGGCCACACACTATCCAGATGGTACGTCTAGCTTCCTAGCTCGCCTCGCAAGGCTGAGCTACCACTCCTATCGAGCTGGAAAATCCCAACTCTGCATAAGTAATCAGTCAAGTCACAATTCCGGCAGCGTAACATTATGCTAACAGCCGATCCCCTTCTTCCTCATATTCCCTTTCTTTTATAGAGTTTTTATCACCTCCAACTTTCCATAAATCACATTTAAATTAATTTTTAATAAAAATATTCTAAATATTCTCCTTCGCACAAGTGTCGTCCATCCCCCTCTTTCCTCCAATAATTATTTTCTTTAAATTTATTAAATGTCTCACTTCCCTCGCCCCCTAGAGTTGCTCCTAAATTTACTCCTAGGTGTTCCTAGATCCCCTTAGATGTTTTAAATACTTTCCCTAAAATGATGTTTCTAATTTAGTTCATTTTAGAAGGTTCTTAATTGCAGATTCCTTACTATGTTAACCTCACTTTTTACCATAAGTTCCCTTCTTTCCTTTATTATGTTTCCTCAAATTCTTAGTTTCCTAATTTTTATTTTTCCCTTCTTTCCCCTTTTTAATAAAGCCAAAAAGGCAGTTGTGCTATTTAATCTTTTCCTTTTATTATTAATTTAATATCTTTTTATACTTTCCCAAGTTAAGAATTAATTTCTTCTTTGCAATTTTTAAATCCACTAGTTTTAATTAAATTCTTACTCTCTTCATTTACCCCAAGAATTTTATGAAGACTAAACTATTACTTAAGTGGGTTTTAGTTTAAATTTTTATTTTTATTTTTATAGGGTCTTTTTCTTAAGGTTAAACAAAATTTTACCCTAGAGAAGTTTTAGACTTAGATTTAGATTCTGAATAGGGCGACAATTATTTAGGGAAGTTGTTTAAGAATTTCTTAATGTGTTAAAAGTCTTAGGGCCATCTAGGTTTGTTCCTTCATCAACATCAATGCGATGTGCCCTTCAGGATGCACCACGTGCTCCAAGTGTGCCACTCACCTCATTCGTTTATTTTGCGCGACGTGCCCTTCAGGATGCACCACGTGCTCCAAGGGTGCCACTCGCTTCTTGTGTTTCTTTTGCGCGACGTGCCCTTCAATATGCACCACGTGCTCCAAGGGTGCCACTCACCATCTTGACTGATTGGTAGACATCAATAACCCCTGGAGTCAACACTCCGCCAGGTGAACTTGTGGGAGACTAAGGGATTCTAAGGAATAAGGCCCCCGCCGTATTGCGTGCCCCTTAGAGTCATCGTTAGTGACTATCGCAGTCTGCCCTCAGGGCATCATGGATCCTCTCGAACTAGGTAATCATTAACCTACAGTTCGAGCCATGGTGGGAGTGCTACTAGGCTGTGGCAGGGCTGTTGTCCACGCCTCTCCCTCAAACCCTCTGGAAATCGTGTGTGGCCTCTTTAATCCATATGTGAGTCTACTCAACAAGCTATCGTCAACCTGCATCATCAACAATCGTGTCAGAACATGTCCACATCATATCATCAAATCAATGAAATATCACAGTAAATAAATCAACCCAAATAGCACACTCCCTGACTCAATCCGGAGTCCAAGGGGTTCCATCGATGCATCTGCATCCTCAAGGTCCAAAACCCTGCACACTCACTAATATTGACTCAATAGCACCTGTCTATGTCAAGGCAGTAAAACATCATGTAATCTATCATAACGCATCATAATCAAGGACAAGAGTTTTAATATCATAATAGTCCAGATCACTTGCAAGCAAGTGTCCTCAAAGAATAAGTTTTTTCAGTGCGCCAGAGCGGGATGTTACACATGTGGATTTTGTTTTATAAAGTAACTTCATTGTAAAAGTGATCCCCACTTATTTTTATAAAATCGGGTCACTTCATAAAGAAACTTACATCACCAAGTGGTCATTTGGTTATCGTTTATGCCTTTTTTTTAAAAGGGCATAACTTTCACATCTGAAGTCCGTTTTTGGTGCCATTTTTTTAAAACTGCATAATTTTTCGAGATCCTTCCATCCAGATCATCAGTTTTGGTTTTTAAATCCATATTGTCTACATATTTAATATGGATTATTCCAGTAATATTTTTCTTACTAGCACCAACTACTTCCAATGGAAATCCCATATGGAGGATTTATTAAGAAGTAAAGGATTGTACCGGATTACCTTGGGAAAGGAAAAAGAACCCACTGATTCTAATAATAAATTAAAATGGGATAATAGGAGTGATGAAGCACGTGGACTAATCAGAATTCTCATCTCTCCTTATTTAAGGTTCTGCCTCAAATAATTTGATGACCCCAATGAATCTTAGGAAAATATTGAATCTATGTTTGGTAAACTCAATATTATTCGAGCACAACATTTAGAAAATCAAGTACTAACTTTAAATCCAAGTGATTTTTCTTTCAATGGGGACTATCTATCTAAGTTTAAAACACTCAAAATTTTATGTGAAGAATGTGAGATAAAGACAGAGGAAGAGCATTGCATCTATCTTATTCTCTCTACTCTAGGTAGTTCATATTATGTGTTTGTATCTACATTTGATGCCATGAGGGAGGATCTAGGGAAAACTTATAAAAAACCCACTCTTGAGTCCTTTTGTGCTTCTTTGATTAGAGAGGAAGATAAGCTTGTACAACTTGGAGTGATCATCATTGCAGGTACCTCCAACAAAGCCTTAGTGGCTCAGTAGAAATATAACCCCAAAAATCCCAAGAAATATCCTCACTACAAGAAGAAGAAACATAAGGGTCCCAAACCTGCTCAAACAACTTCAGCTTCTAATGGTGACAAAGGAGAAAAATATAAAAATAAGAAGACTGAAAGACATTGCAACTTTTATGATAAATATGGTCATGATGAGTCCAAATGTTTCAAGAAGATGGAAGATTTAGAAGCAACGATGAAGAAGCACAACATAAATATTGATTCTACTTCTTCTTCTTCTTCTTCTTCTCATGGACATGCACTTTGTCCTTTTGGTTTCTCCTTCAATACAAATTCTACTTCTTCTTCTTATGAGTGGCTTATTTATTCTGGAGCATCTTATCATATGGCTAAGGATAAAGACATATTTTCTTCTCTAAATGAATGTAACACCAAGAAAATATTTGTTGGTGATGATATGTCTCTTAGTGTTGTAAGATCTAGAATATTTCAAGTAGATAATGGTTATTTCAATGATGTATTATGTATTCCAAGTATTTCTTGTAACCTTCTATCAGTATATCAAATCACTCATTCAGGTGAAGGTAAAATCGTAGAGTTTTCACCTCACCAAGTTGTAATCAAGGATATAAAAGATCATAAGCATGTTCTTGCAATTGAAATTGTTGATGATATTACCATGTTGTACAAGTTTGACAACTTTGGGTCATCATCTTTTTCATCAGTGTTTGTTTCTCATAACGATGACTTGAGAAAACTTTAGCATGAGTGGTTTGATCATCTAAACTATCGCTCATTGCAGCAACTATGTAATCAAAAGATGGTAAATAGTCTTCCTCTTGTTTCATGCAGAGATGGTGTTTGTGTTGGTTGTGTTCTCGACAAACATCATCAAGACAATTTTGAAAAACGTGCCTCAGGCCCTTTGCAGCTTGTTCACAGTGATTTGTGTGGTCCACTTTCTTTTCCCTATTTTTCTAGGTGCAAGTATTTCTTAAATTTCATTGATGACTCTTCCAGACGTACTTGGGTTTACTTCTTAAAACTTAAGAGAAAAGTTTTTGACAAGTTTTTGGCCTACAAGGCACTTGTAGAGAAGCAATCTGGATATCAAATTCAAAAGTTAAGAACAGATAATGGAGACGAATATGTGAACAATAATTTTACAAGTTATTGCACTACACACGGAATCCAAATGAAACACACTATTCCATATACACCAAAAAAAAATGGTGTTGTTGAGAGAAAGAACCACACATTAAAAGAAATGGCTAATTTTATGATCCAATCTAAGGGATTAAGTCTAAAGTGTTGGGCGGAAGCAATCAACTTTGCATATTACATAGTAAATCACACTCCCACAAAGGCTCTTAAAAATATAACACCAAAAGAAGCTTGGACTAAAATTAAACCAGATGTAAGTCACTTCCGTGTATTTGGCAGTATAACATGGGCTCACATTCCTGATGAGAAAAGGAAAGCATTGCAGCTTAAAAGTGAGAAGTGTATATTTGTTGGTTATTCTAAAGATGTCAAAGTTTATATACTTCTTCAACCACATTGTAATGAAATTAGTATTCGAATAGATGTTAAATTTGATGAAAATATCTTGGACTACGAGCCTTTTTCGGTGATTGTGCCTTCTTTGTCCTGCGAGCCATCTTTGGAATTTGTGCATTCTTCTATTCCTATTTTGGTTTCTCCTTTAGATGATGACAATGAGGATGAAAATACATGTCCTCATACTCACCTTCCTCCAATGATTCCTTTGAACATGAACCAAAACCAGCTCCATCACTTCCTAGATGGGTCCGTTCAACACGGGAAGCAGTTGGTGATCTTTCATATCAGCGTCAAACACGTTCGCAATTACAACAATCGTCTTCTCTTTTGGATCAAGTTTCAAAGACTCATGATCCAAAGACATTTGTAGAAGCTTTAGGTCATTCATATTGGGATACAACAATGAATGAAGAGTATCATTCTTTAATGGAAAACGATACTTGGGATCTTGTACCTATTCCAAAAGGAATAAAACTTGTCAGATGTAAATTTGTCTACAAAACTAAGTATGCATCATATGGAAGTGTTGAAAGACACAAGGCTCAGTTGATTGCCAAAGGATTTTCCCAAGTTGAAGGAAATGAATATAATGAAACCTTTTCCCATGTATCCAAAATGAATTCCACCTGCCTTTCTCTTTCCCTTGTTGCCTCACATAAATGGTAGGTCCATCAGATGGATGTTAAATCTTCCTTCTTGCACGGAGATTTGCAATAATAAATCTACATGGAACAACCTCCTGGCTATGTCTAGAATGACTCTAGCCTTGTTTGTCGCCTTAAGAAATCTCTTTATGGTCTTAATAAATCTCCTCGATCTTGGTATGTCAAAATGGACAACTTTCTTATTGACACCATTCTGATCCTAATGTCTATACCAAGAAAGTAGGAAGCAATCTATTAAGAATTTTAATTTATGTTGATGACCTTATCCTTACTGGTAGTGACTCAAAAATTTTAAACCATGTGAAAACTAGCCTTAAGAAGAAATTTGAAATGACAGACTTAGGATTTTTACACTATTTCCTTGGCCTCCAAGTTTTGCAAACCAATGAAGGAATTTTTATTTTCCAGTCTAAGTATGCTTGTCACCTTCTTCGTCGCTTTCACATGGACAATTGTAAACCAACCCATTCTCCCTTCCAATTTGGATTCAAGATTACTACCACCTATATTTCTCCCAAATTTGATGCCACCCTGTACCATCAGTTAGTTGGTAGCCTCTCTTGACTCATACATGTCCTGATCTTTCCTTTGTTTTTGGTATTGTTTATCGATATATGAAAACACCCCATGAAATCCATTGGAAAGAAACTAAAAGGATACTTCGCTATGTCTGTGGTATAGTTCAATTCGGGATGCATTACAGTTCATGGGGGAATCCTTTATTGGTTGATTTCACTGATTCAGATTGGGCCAGTGACCCTCATGATCAGAAGTCTATTGGAGGTTATGTTTTTAGCATTGGTTCAAGACCTGTCACTTGGGCCTATAAGAAACAACAGGCTATTACACTTTCTTTAGCAGAATCAGAGTATCAAGCAGCAGTAAATGCAATTTAGGAAGCCTTATAGCTTCGATGGATTCTTTCAAAGTTTGGATTCTAGCAGCAACATCCGACTAACCTTTGGTGTGACAATTAGAGTGCCATCAAGCTCACCAAATACCGAGTTGAGAATCAATGCAACAAACACATCGAGATACACATACACTTCATCAAAAATCTCATTCATGATCAAGTTATTGAAGTTCTCTTTTGTCCTACAGATGATCAAGTTGCAAACATTTTCACAAAGTCTCTTATAGAAGCAAAGTTTTCCAAACTTCGATCTATGTTAGGAGTTCAAGAAGCTGTCATTAAGGGGGGATAGTCTCTAATTCCTCCTTCCTTCTCCTATTGTGTCATTATTGTAAATCCTTCAATCATATCCCAAGTTGTTCTTAAGGGGGGATGTTAGGATATTTAGACACTTAGGAGTTATTTAATATCTACTTGGTCTAATGTGTTGTTAGGTAAACATGTGTTTCTTTAGTATGCATTTGTAGTTAGGAAATTTGACGGTCACGATATGTTCCCAACATAGAGTGATCTGATGGTTCATATTATCCTCGATCTTAATGACCATTGATCCGTGGCTTAACACTCTATTGGTCCATGATCTCTATTTAAAGAGCATGGAGGGTCATTTGTCGTTGATCGATTGTGAGAAACTCTCTTTGTAATATTTTTCTTTTGGATTAATAAACATCTCCAAGTGGCCACGTTGGTTGCGGCCATGGATGTTTCCCCGTAGGGATTTTACCACGTCAAAACATGAGTGTGTTCATATTTGAACTGGTTGTGTGATTGGTTACTGAAGGTGTTCATCCTCTATTGGAATACCTGTGTTGTCGAAAACTGCTCAGACTCTCACTAAAGATAAGTTATGTCACTATCTCTTTCACTATCATTGATACATAATCATCAAAAAATTGGGTCCACATAAATATCCTAGGTCCACTTGGATCCACATATAAACCCCAACATCACTTCTTAAATTTATTTCAAACACCTTTTTGCCTTGTAATTTGCAAGGTCAAAATTGTACTAAGTGACCAAATTACAATGCATGCCCAAGCTTCCTTGTAGCTCCAAAAATTGTTTTATAGATTGTAATAAGGATTTAGATATATTGTGAATTTACATTTTTCATTCAAAGTGAAACTGAAGGACATTAGAGGTTTCTTTCATGCACTTAGATTTGGGATTTCATGTAAATTTGAATGCAAAACTACCTCGGAGTAAAATGCATGCCCTAGTCTCCATTTTGACTAAAATTGAGTGGTTCAACTTGAAAAAGGTGTAATTTTTTATTTCACACCTATCTATAACCTTATATTGGCATTTTCAGACAAAAGAATATATGGTGTTCATAAAGGATAACAATTGTTTTCTCTTTTTCTTTAAAGAACAAGTGTTTATTCTTATCACAAATTCTTCTTTCTCAATAGAATTTAAAATTACTTATAAAAAATTATCATAGTATAAAATCTATATGAGTGGAAATATAAAATTCCACATTGGCTTAAGTACATTGAAATGAAGAAATAATAAACAAAATTTATTGCTAACATATCTTTCAAACAAATGTTTCTTGTAAATATCCTTTAGATAAACATAACACACATTAGTCAAATAAGAGATGATTCATTAAAGGAACATTACAAGTAATTTATATTAAAAATGAGATATACAAAGTATTGGGATAAAATCCTAGAATTATCAAAATTACAAAAGATTCATTAATCACATCCTCACACACAGTAATTAATATGAATAACATATAATGATCTAAGTCTATTTAGGCATCACCCGTTTCTGCATCTTCTCTAATGGAGACATTATGCCCAGAGAAAGATGAACTAACGTTGTCAACTCCATTATTTTTCTCATCTTGGCATCTAGCACATTTTAGAACATGATGTTCATGTTTAATATTGATTAAATCCTTCATAACTATGTTCAGTTTGTTCTCAACCATAAGTT
>JZKD02S1696671.1:86726-99760 GCA_000966675.3 Picea glauca
TATGATAAATATAAAATACTTATATTAAAATAATAATAAAATTACACTCTCTTCTAATAATATCAATAAAATAACAATAAAATTATACTTTTTCCTCAAATAATATCAAGCTACACGTTCTCTTCAAATAATATCAAGCATAGTAAAGGAAAATTTATGGATATCAATTATTTAACCATTGATTCATTATTATCATTGATCATCCCCAAACTCTACATTTATTTTCATAAGTTTAGCATTCTTTTAGGTTGTTGAAATAACTAAGACAACTAAGAGAGGGTGTGAATTAGTTGTTACTGTGCTTAAACAATTATATGCCTATTAAAATTATTATTAATCTTCTCCATGTGATCATCAAGATTATGCAAGACACAAACAACAAAAATAATAAACATCAATCACACATATGATATACACAGAGACAAATATTCATGAGGAAACCCATAAAATGAGAAAACCTCTTCTTCTTAGAATGATAGGCAGTCTTTTATTTTATTTACATCATCTATCTTTGAGCACCAACTGAATGTGAGGCTACCACCTTTGTTTTACAAGCAGCAACTTGCTGAGAGCACCAACTCTCTAGTTTCTCTAGCACCCACTAGAAGGAAGCACCAACTCCCTGAGTGTTCCAGCACCAACTGGATGGAAGCACCAACTTATTGAGTGTTCTAGCACCCACTAGATGGAAGCACCAACTTACAGTCACACAGGCACCAACCTATATAACAGAGAACAATGGTTCTCCCTTGCACCACCCTACCACCCTAGTTTTTCTGGCTGCAACCAGATGGAAGCTACAACTCCCTGTGTTCAAGCACTCACTTGAAACTCTGAGGACAACAGTCCTTCCTAGCAACACCCTACCACCCTAAGATATAAATATTTCCTTTCTGAAATTTATTACAGTGATACAATATTTATCAATGGCTTACCAGTCTCATCATTGTTCTTCTACACTGCTCTGCTCTGCCTGCATCAATATGTTCCTGCTCGCATCTTCTTGCGCTTAAGTTCTCGTACAGTCTGTAATTTTAACCATTTATGCTCTGTCCAACTTATGTTCTTCATCTCTACATCTTTCACACTCTGTTCCTACTATCCTCTTGATCACATACAGTTCAACTTGTTTTACCGAGAAACATCAACCTGTATCTGTCACGACATTTTTACTTTATTCCTTCTCTCATCATTCATTACACTTGAGATCTCCAACGCCCGAGTCGACAATCTCAAACCGCTCAAGAACAATGATTCTAATGCCCGAGAACAATGATTCAGTTAGTATAACTGAATCGTAACTGATCAATAAACCATGAAGTGAAACAATAACCCTTCGATCAAATTTTGTTTAATCAACGTCGTTGGATTATACACATAGAGGCTTTTTGATTTTTCAATACATAACCTTCGATGTGGAGCCTAGCAATGCTAGCTTCTTCCCCTATCATTTGCTGATGTGACATTGGGTGATGATCTCATGTGACCATGTGATTGCAGGCGTGACCAAAGGTGCTTTGAGGTCAATCCGCTTTTCACCCCACAATTCACTATAGAGCTCCATGTATGATTTCTCCAAAACTGTGGTTTCGATTGAGCCACGCCTTCAACGTTTTAAAGTTCGCGCACCTTCAATCCCCGCAATGCGACGAGACCATCAATATCACGATATTGACAATGCTCCTGAACTGACGGATCATATTTAACTTTCTTAAATCAACAACTGTGATCTGTTTCATGATCCGGGATACAGGAGTTTCAAATCTCAAACCCTTCTTTCTTCCATACACCAATCTTCCAGAGTCGATGATCTACAGACACCTATCCTTCTCAATCGATGACTCTGCCTCCACTTCAGGAATTTGACCTTTCAACCAGATCAACGGTTCTGTGGCCCCTTTCTCGATCAATAGTCGAGATCTCCTTCGGGTCTCTAGACATCTGAAATCTCAAATCTCAAACTGATGCTCTGGATCAGACAACCTAGATTCACTTCGGATGATCTGACGCTTGAGATCTGCTTCAGATGATCTAGTGATGGAGATCTACTTTGGATGATCCGGCAGTCGAGAATGTATTTTAGCTCTCTGACTCTTTGAGCTTCGAAAATTTCAAAATATCAACTTTGCTTCCTTCACTTTCTCCCGGAGTGTTTTTCCCTGAACTGCATAAATTTCTACCACACGTCCTTTTGGAAACTGACGGCCTGGATCTTCTTCGGCCCTTGGGTCTTCAACGATCTCATTTCCTTCCCAACCAAAAACTCCCGAAGTGATTCGATCCGTAGTTGTGGATCGTGCACCACCTGTCAATCTTGACTATGGATGGTCCCTTCTTACTTTGGGACTTTGACAAGTCCGCTCTCCTGCACTCATCCAAAGGCTTAAACTTCATGCATTTATCTCTAAATCCAATGATTGTTGATCCTCGATGCTCAGATCCAACGAATCAGATCTGTACTTTTCCTGGATCTAACGGTTGTCATAACTCCCTACATGTATCTTAGATCAATGGCTGAGAGTGAATTCAGACCTTCATCCTTTGGGACTTTTGACATTTGTTGGTGATGAAACTCCCAAAGTAATTCTCCTGGAGTGACATAGCTTGCTTACATCTCTTGTTAACATGGAACGAGCCAATTTCCTCTTAACACTTGTCATCATCTGATTATGCCATGTGTACTTGCTAATGTGGTCTACCACATGTCCTTGTAGATGAGGTTTGCTGACGTGGTTCTCTCTGATCTAACAATCATCGCATTTTCTCTAGATCCGATGGTCCTTATTCATTTCGAATTTCAGGCTTTGACTAATTTGACTTTCAAATTGCCAATTCTTCCAAAGTGAGATTCCCTGAACAATAACCTCCTCACAACTTTTGATGTGAGCCAAATGTTGTTTGTCAATCATGTTCTTAGATCGATGACTCGATCTATCTTCAGTCATGCTCTTCTAGATTAACCTATCCTTCCACTTAAAGTGATCTAACGATCATGAAGACTCTCGAAGCAGATCCACGATCAAGGATTTGATCCTGATCACGTTTATGTACTATGATTTCCCTTCTGAGGTTTGATCTCTGCATATTGTTCCCTTCTCCTCCTAAGCTTATTCTTTTCCTTTTTTTCATCGTAGTTGTTGTTCTTTCCATTAATGACAAGCACACGCTTTCTGTAAAACATGCCAACAATCTCCCCTTTTGGCATTGATGGCAACCTGAAAGGCTACACTATTATGTGTAGACCTCCAACTGTTGCATCCATACCACACCTTTTTTCCCCCTTTGACATCAATGTCAAAGAAAACATTCTCCCCCTAAGTTGTTGCAGTGATTTTTTGGAGGTATCAGATATTCAGCCAACACATACTCCCCCTGACAGGATGGACTCTCTTAGGTGAGAGAAGGGATGACACCCAACTTCTGACAGAGATATTCAAATGGTGTCATGGCTAGGGGTTTAGTAAAGATGTCTACAATTTGTTCTGTGGAAGGAATATAATTTAGCTGAACAACTTTTTTTGTAACCTGCGCTTTTAGAAAATGATACTTTATTGGTATATGATTCATTTTTGAATGGAGAACAAGATTCTTCGAGACACTAATGGAATTGGTGTTATCACAGTGAAGTGGAATGGGATCAATATAAGTTACCTTCAAATATGCAAGGGTTTGTATCATCCATAAGATCTGAGTGCAACAGGTAGCAACAACAATGTACTATGCCTCTATAGTTGATAATGAAATAGACCCCTGCTTCTTACTAAGACATGCTACTAACGAAACACCTAAGAAGAATGTGCCTCCACTCGTGCTCTTTCTCTCATCGAAATAGTTTGCCCAATCAACATCTGAATATGGAGTTAATTGAAAATTCTGATTTCTAGGGTACCAAAGACCATAAGTCATTATACCCTTCAAATATTTGAATATCCTCTTGACAGCTGCTAAATGACTTTGTTTAGGAGTAGACTGATAACGACCTACCATTCCAACAACTTGCATTATATCAGGATGAGATGATGTGATGTACATAATACTGCCTATCATTGATCGATATGTTCTTTGATCAACATAAGGTGAAATATCATATTTACCGAGCTTGCAACCAACCACCATAGGTGTACTAATAGGGGAGGAATATTCCATTTGAAACTTATTCAACATCTCTTTCAAATACTTTTCTTGAGAGATAAATAGCCCTGCAGAACTCTGGTTGATTTGTAAACCAAGAAAATATTATAGTTCTCCTATCAAGGACATCTCAAACTCAGTCTGCATTGAATTGGCAAACCACTGAATTGAAGGGTCATTAGTGCATCCAAAAATCATGTCATCTACATAAACCAAAACAACTAATAAATCATCACCTTCAAACTTAATGTACAAATTGCTATCAACAATACCTTTCTTGAACCCTTTTTCCTATAGAAATTTGTCAAGTCTATAATACTAGGCTCATGGTGCATGTTTCAGTCCATATAATGCCTTTTTCAAATTATAGACATAGTTAGGATTATATGTCAGTGAAAATCCTTTAGGTTTCTCCACATATACTTCTTCTTCTAGATCTCCATTAAGAGATGTTGACTTAACATCCATCTGATATACTTTAAATTTCTTATGACATGCATAGGCAAGAAATATTTTGATGGCTTCCAATCTTGCCACTGGTGCGAAGATTTCATCAAAATCCCATCCTTCAACTTGTGCATACCCCTTACAGGCCAATCTGGCTTTATTCTTAACAATTTGGACTTGTTCATTGATTTTATTCTACACCCATTTGGAGCCAATTACATTCTTATCTGTAGGTCTAGGAACAAGCTCCGAAGTATTGTTCTTCTCAATCTGATCTAGTTCCTCATTTATTGATTTTAACCAGTTTACATATTTACTAGATTCATTAAAGTTTTTGGGTTCCACCATGGATATGAAGGCTCTATGTGATTGCTCAATGTATTTGATTATCCTTCTCTTGGTTTGTACACATTTGTATTTCTCACCAATTATCTGACTTGCAAAATGATTCTTTTGAGTAATTATGGAGGGAGGATTTGATATTATTTGAAGATTTGAGTCTACCTGAGTATTTGTATCTTCATCTGAATCAGAGTCTTCTTTTTCTTATTCTTGGACCTGTTCATCTTCAACTTCAACTATATCCTCTATTGTTGATTTAGCGTTGCTTACATCTCATGCCGATATTTCTTCATCAACTTTAATGTCAATACAATCAACCAACTTATGCAACCTCTTATTATAACATCTATATCCTTTACTGTTTGTAGAATACCCTAAGAATATACCTTCATCACCCCTGTCATCATATTTTCCAATATTTTCATCATTACTCTTGATATAACACTTACTCCCAAAGACTTTAAAATGCTTGATTGAAGAAAGCCTTCCAAAACATAGTTCATAAGGAGTCTTGTCACTTTGTGGCATGAGATGAGATTTGTTAAGAATATGTATAGCTGTATGAATTGCTTCTACCCAATATCTCTGAGAAATATTCTTTTCATTTATCATTGTTCTTACCATCTGCTTAACTAATCTATTCTTCCTCTCAACTACTCCATTTTGTTGTGGAGTCCTTGGAATAGTATACTCTCCTTTGATCCCATGTTTATCACAAAACTCTTTGAAGTCTCATGAACTAAACTCTCCTCCTCTATTAGACCTTAAGTTACTCTCTTCAATCGTTTTCCTATTTGATTCTCAGTCAAAGCCTTAAACACTTTGAATTTTTCAAATGCTTCACATTTTTCTTTAAGAAAGGCAACCCATGTAAGTCTAGAATAATCATCAATAATCAACATGAAGTAATTTTATTTTCCTATACCTTCCTTCCTTGATGGTCCACATAAATCCATATGTACTAACTGAAGATATGTACTAACTGAAAAGGTTTCTCTATTGATGCAAAGTTCTTAGATTTAAACTGTGTCTGAGTAAGCTTTCCTATTTGGCAAGGTTTGCATACAGAATCATATGTCTTTGATATTTTTGGAAGATCTTTTACCGCCCCATTGTTTATAAGTTTGACTAGATGATCAAAATTTAGGTTTCCAAGTCTCCTATGCCATAACCAAATATCATCATAGTTTCTTAGGCGACATTCTTCATTTTCTTCTTTCAAAACATAGGCATTGTTTTCTGTTCTTATGCCTTTTGCAATCAACTGTCCTGAATTCATAGATTGTATTTTACAATCTTTAGAAGTGAAAAAAACTTTACATCCTCTGTCACAAAATTGAATGACACTAAGCAAATTATGTTTCAGATCATCTAAAACAACACATCTTGAGCTTTCCCTTTGCCATTAATTAGACTTACCATTCCTTTTCCTTTGATTTTTCCTGGTGCATCATTTCCAAATGTTACATTTCCTTATTTGCTTTCACTTAGAGACAAAAAATTACTTTTCTCTCCAGTCATATGTTTGGAACATTCACTGTCAATATACCAGGGGTTCTTTTGTCTTTGAGATGAAAGTACTAGACCACATTTTTCACTGTCTTTGAGCTTTGTGGCCGAAGTTATGACAATTATATAATTCAAGCTCATTGTTTAATAGGTCAAAGTGATTGGTGCAATTTTTTCTACTCATTTGTTGTTTAGTTCTATGTTGAAAAGATTGTTTATTTCTTGATATCCTCAGTTGTATTTTTCTAATCTTAACTTGACAATTTTCAATCTTATGACCAAAATTAGAGCAGTAAAAACAGTAACCATGGAAGAAATTTTGGTACCTGAAGGATGGCCTTCTTCTTGGCATTTGTTGCTCCATATTCTGATAGCTTTGTTTTTTATCAGGGATCATCTTGTCTTTTTTAGCTTTTGGTGGCAGAGTACTCACATGGTCTGATTGTCTGCTGACTTGGAACTTGATCATCTTTACTGGCTCTTTTCTTTCTGTATGTTTGTTGCTTGAACTACATAGCCTAAACTAGTCTTCAACAAAGGAGATCTTTGTTTTCTCAAAATGTCGTTTAGTTCTGCTAAGGCTTAAATGCTTGGAAGATTTTGGAGATACAATTCTTTAAACTTCTCCATCTCTTTTCTGTTTTTTACTACCTCTTCTTTCAAGGCTTCACATCTTGTCTTCTTCTTTGATAACCACTGTTTCATAATGTCCTCTATTTTCTGTTGATACTGAGAGGGGGGTAAATTAGTATCAAGCACAATTTAATACCTTTTTCAACTTATACTTAAACCATTCTATTATATCCAATGATCAACGAAAAATAGTATAAGAGTTACACCAATACACTACAATACACCATGCACAATATATGAGAAATAATCAATAGTTATTGTTCAAGGGAAGTAACAAATTCCAAAGGTAGCTACAACTTTCAAGTGTAAAGGGAGGGATAAACCTCCAAGAGGAAGATACAATCCTCCAATATTAAGAGAGACTTGAAATATCCATCCTTGCCCCTTCCTTCCACATAATAATATATGAGAGATAATAAAACTTCACATTAAATCATCACCATGAACCAACCATCACATAGAACCCGATAATGCTTCCTGAGACTTCTTCAATTTCTACAATTATTCAATTCTTGGAATAGTATGATCCTGTAGATAATATTATTCAGTTTATTCTTTGAAACTTCTCCAAGTTTAAGTCCTTGAATACTCCCCAAAAAGAATTTATAGAGAGAATGGTATACCTTGTTCAATTATGGTTTATTCAGGAGACCTAACTTGTACAGAATGCTCCGTGCTCAATATTTGACATTCGATTCTGAAACTCACAAAAAATAAACTACAGTCTGTACTATTTCCAATTCAATTTGTCCCACATCATTTGGATTCTCTATGAATAAATTATGATTGTTTTACCCAGAACACCTGTTTATTGACTAGCTTCAGGACTGGTCAAAAACACTATCTTCCACAGAGTGTATCTCCATAATTATAGTGAATCAAGAGATGAAACTTTTACCATAGGTACCTTGATATGTGTTCTCAATACCATATCAATTTTACCATCTGAATCATTCTATAAAAAAGTTATGGAAAAAATGGTAAGATGACCTGAAAATAACATACCTTAGAACACATCACCAAAAGACTTCATCCTCCCTTAAAATACGGCCTTCTTTACTTCCGATTTCCTCTAAAATTTGACTTGTGTATCAAATGAATATATAATGATATTTATTTATACCATTTATGTCACTTTCTTTTAACATTAGGGTCGACCTGACACTTTCTTATTTTGTAATTCTTTTGTTTAATTATCTTCAAGGCCTACATGTACTTCCTTCTTCATTTCACTTTGTCATCTTCAAAAATTCATTTCTCCTCAACGATGAGGATCCACGTGACGTGCCACATACCACCAGAAAAAAAATGATGTATATTATCCATCCATGGGTGTTTTATCTACATGTGCATTTTCCTTCATGTCCAAATACCTTCATCAATCTTGTGGTGCAAAACCCATGACTATGGTTGAAATCAATTACACAACCAATCTTCCAACAATCTCCCCATTTGTCATTGATGGCAACACTCATGCTCCCCCTATCATCATGATCCCAATTTCTCTCCCCCTTTGACATCAATGGCAAAGGGTAGGGCTTCTCCCTTGAGTTTAATGGCAAAAGGTAACTCTCTTCTTTGGGGTTTCTCCCCCTGAACATATGGCACTTAATAATACTTCATCCTTATTTTTGGTATTTGGGACTTTTTATTCCTTGGAATCATTTTGTGTGGATTATGTTTTCTCTCTCTTCTTCATGTCTAGGATGTATATTTTGTTCGGTTTTCTTTTTGCAGTTGCAACCAATCTTCCTGAGTTATTTTCTCTAATTTTACATTTTCGGGAGTCAAACGTAAGAATGTATCCTTGATCACACATTTTACTAACACTGAGTATATTATGATTCAATTCTTCAACCAATAGGACATTCTTTGCTTTTACATTTTTTCTTCCAAGTTCTACTACACCTCCAAGTATTTTGGCAGATGAGTCATTTCCAAATGCAACATTGCCACCCTTTCTCTTCAAGCTGATAAATTTGTCTTGATCCCCGGTCATGTGTGAAGAACATCCAGTGTCTATATACCATTCATCTTCTTCTTTGCATTCTTCAGCGGTTAATGTTATTCAACAACATTCATTGTTTGGAATCTCTTTCCTTCTCCATGCCGCGGTTAGCACAGAGACATCTTCATTCATATATCTGCAATCTCATGCTTTGTGTCCAATATAATTACATTTGTAGCATACAATATTTTTGTCCATCAATGGGGAAATGAACTATAACTTTTGTTGACAAATCCAAAATTATTTCCATATCTTCTATTTACACCATTCATGTTTCTTGTGTATTTGTTCCTTTCATTGATTCTGCAATTAATTGCCTTATGTCCAAAATGTTTGAAAGTATAACAATGGACAAGAAAGAAATTTTGATACCTTGGAGTAAGTGGGTTTCTTTGTGATGTAGTCCATCTAGGTTCATGATCTATTCTTCTGTAGTTTCCTTCATACTGACTGAAGCTTTGTTGATTTCTTAAGGTAGGAGGTCTTCTTGGATATTCATCTCGTTTGTAATCATTCCTTCTTTCTGGAATCCTGGTCCACTTCTCATCAATTGTCTGTGTAGCTCTTTCTTCAACCTTCTTGTTGGTATTTGCATCTTCTTTGTATGAAGTTTCACCTATGCATCCAATATGTGTTAATTCTTTTGGCACTTGAGAGTTTCTTAATCTCTTCTTCGTTGAGACAAATTCTTGTTCAAGTTTCTCACAATCTTCTCCTTTCTTCATCATTTGGACATTCCTTACTTCTCCTATTCTTATTTCTTCTTCAAGTAACGTTTTCAAGGAAATAGTTTCTTCTCTTAGTTTCTCAAAGTCTTCTAATTGTTTCTTCAAACTTACAACTATCTTTTCACAACTACCCAATTCACTTATTAGTTTTCTTTTTGTGTCTTTGAGCTTGCTATTTTCAATCTCAGCATGCTTCAATTTTTTAAGATTCTCATCTTCTTGTTGAATAATTTTTTCTTCATGATTTTCTTCTTCTTCATTGGAATTTTCTTCTTCAGTGTCATTTCTTTCAATCCTTGGATGAGCACATTCAAATTTAACATGACCTACTCCTTCAAAATTAAAGCAAAAGAACTGACCTCTAATTTCTTCTTTGAAATCTAAGATGTTGTAATTTGTTTCAACTTCTTCTTCTTCTACTTCTTCCCTTACATAAAGGTCTTGTAGCTTTTCCCAAAGCTCTTTTGATGATGCACATGATCCCACCTTGGATTTCATTGAATCTGTAAATCCATCCAGGATGGTATCTATTGCCAATTTGTTGTTCATTTTTGCTTCCTTCTAAGCTACAGTATTTGGTTTCTTCAAAGAATTGTATGCTGAAACAACTGAGAACCAAATATTTTCCCCAAGAGCTTTCAAGTAAGTTTCCATTCTATTACTACACTATTCAAAATTGCTTCCATAAAATGGTGGAATCCCATTTGGAATTTTGTCTTCCATTTCTTCTTAGGATCTTCCTTCCAGTGGTTAAATTGTACTAAAGGTAACCTGCTATGATACCAATTGTTGATACTGAGAGGGGGGTGAATCGATATCAAGTACAATTTAAAACCTTTTTCAAATTATACTTAAACCATTCCATTATATCCAATGATCAATGAACAATAGTATAATAGTTACACAAATACACCACAATACACCATGCACAATATATGAGAAATAATCAATAGTTATTGTTCAAGGAAAGTAATGACTTCTAAAGGTAGCTACAGCTTCCAAGTGTAAAGGGAGGGATAAACCTCCAAGAGGAAGATACAATCATCCAATATCAAGAGAGAGTTGAACTCTCCATCCTTTCCCCTTACTTCCACCCAAGAATATATGAGAGATAATAAAACTTCACATTAAATCATCACCATCAACCAACCATCACATAGAACCTGATAATGCTTCCTGAGACTTCTTCAATTTCTACAATTATTCAATTCTTGGAATACTCTAATCGTGTAGATAATATTATTTAGTTTATTCTCTGAAACTTCTCCAAGTTTCACTCCTTCAATCCTTCCCAAAAATAAGTTATAGAGAGAATGGTAGACCTTGTTCAATTCTGTTTTATTCATAAGACCGTACTTGTACAAAAATCCTCGTGCTCAATATTTAACATCAGATTTGGAAACTTGCATACAAGAAACTACAATCCGCACTATTTCCAATGCAATTTGTCCCCCATTATTTGGATTATCGATGAAGAAGTTATGATTGTTTTAATCGGAACACCTGTTTATTGACTAGCTTCAGGACTGATCAAAAACTCTATCTTCCACAGAGTGTATCTCCATAATTATAGCGAATCAAGAGATGAAAATTTTATCATAAGTAACTTGATATGTATTCTCAATACCATAGCAATTTCACCATCTGATTTGTTCTAGAAAAGCATTTATAGAAAAAATGGTAAGATGACCTGAAAATAACATACCTTAGAACACATCACCAAAAGACTTCACCCTCCCTTGAAATCCTACCTTCTTTACTTTTGATTTCCTCTAAAATTCGACTTGTGTATCAAATGAATGTATAATGATATTTATTTATATCATTTATGTCAATTTCTTTTAACATTAGGGCCGACCTGGCACTTTATTATTTTGTAATTATTTTCTTTAATTATCTCCAGGGCCTACATGTACTTCCTTCTTCAATTCACTTTTTCATCTTAAAAAAATCATTTCTCCTCAACCATGAGGATCCACGTGACGTGCCACATACCACTAGAAACAACATGATGTATACTATCCATCCATGGGTGTTTTATCTGCATGTGCATTTTCCTTCATGTCCAAATACCTTCATCAATATTGCGGTCCAAAACCCATGACTAGGGTTGACATCAATGACAACAATCAATCTTCCAAAATTTTCTATGCCTCTTCTAATTCCACTTTTAGCAGGGCGAAGTCTTCATCAGGTTTTTTACTGTCTTTCTTTAACTGCATCAACAATTTTTTTTTTTGTTTTTTTTCTTAAATCCAAGTCTAGCAATTTCTTCTAGGGCACTGATCAGTTCTCCTTCCAGGTCAAACACAACTTCTTCATCATTAACATCACTTCATGTTCTTTTATTATCATAATCTTCTTTGGCCATAAGCATAAATTCATTAACCTTATCTTCACAAGAAGAAGCATTATCTGTGTCTCCTGAAGAGTCATCATTGTTTACACATAAACTTTTCTTTTTACCAAATCTCTTGGATTTGTATCCCTTCACCTTCAAAGTTCTGGTCCTTCTTCTTGTGTGGACACATAGATGCAAAGTGACCTATATTTCCATAGTATTTGAAGGGAAACTTGCCTTGGTACTTGCCTGATCCTTTATTTAGACTTCTCACAAATTTTTCTTCAATTTCATCAGGCTCAGAATCCTCATTCTTATCTGCTTTAAATGATGCTTCTCTAGAGGTAGATTTATCTTTACTAATCCTCATTTCATAAGCAATTAGAGTTCCTAGAATTTGATCAATAGAAAAAATATTAAGATCATTCAGTTCTTCTATTTCATAAACTTTTGGAATAAATCTATTAGGCAAAGATCTTAAAATCTTCTGAACTAAAAATGCATCTTCAATCTTATCACCAAGACCCTTCATGAAATTCACAAGCTCCTCAACTCTTAAGAAATATTTACTAATTGTTTCGTCCTCATTCATTTTTAGTTGTTCAAATTTAAATCTATATGTATGGAGTTTGGCATCTTTTACTTTCTCACTTCCTTCATAACTGCTAATGAGTTTATTGTTGGTTGTGGAGAATGATTATCTTCCTGATGCAGAGGTCCTTTGATTTCAGCCGTGTCTATACCCGATGAAGTATTTACACCCCAGAAGTATGTATATTGTAATTTCATTGTAAATCTGGACCGTTCATTATAAGGTCGCAGATCTAATGGTAAAGATTATGTTAGGGTTTTTTTCCCTAGAAGGAAACCCTCTTTTATGAGGGAAATGTATTGC
>JZKD02S1696671.1:115612-129562 GCA_000966675.3 Picea glauca
TTTTAACAAATTTATCCATTCTAGGGTGTTTTTTGTCGGGGGTTTCCATTGATCCGAGACAAAGAAGCAACATTTAAATCCACGGTGGCCGGCATCAAAGACTGCAAATCTCACAACCAACATCAACTAAACTGAAATTCTTTAAGGCGGCGTAAGGCTCGGCGACTATTCTCGAATTCTTCTGAGTGGAGAAGAGTAACAACGACAGCTAGGAAAACCCTAGCCACCTTAGGAGCTTGACCTCAAGCTCCATAATTTACCCATAAGTATAAAATTAATTACCCATAAATATAAAATTAAACTTTTATTAAAAATATAAAATAATATTATTTATCCATGACAATAAAACCAAAGATAAATATAGAAAAGGCTCTTACACAAACTAGGCAATCGGCGAGATATATAAAATTATTAGTAGTAGCCGTGGAATTGACCAAATACAATCACCAAAACAATTCAAAATCTTGTCATAAACTAAGCACAAGAAATAAATTTCAATGAAAGTCCAGCCGATTCATTCAAAAACAAGCCTACCACATTGCCGACCTAAAAAATAAAGCGCCAACCTAAAAAAAGATAAAGCATGCAAGCCTCTTTGTGTAACCAACTTTTCTTATACAACACACACTTTTCTTAGGAATAGGCAGAGTTAGCATACTCCAACTCAGTAGCAAACAGATTTGAACAGACCTCCTTTTTAAGGAAAAAAATAATGGGCTTGAATCCTGTCAGATTTTCAAGAGTAATCTGAGTTTAACATGGATCAAAGTTTCATGCATTTCATAACTTTATTTTAAGAATTTTGCCCATTTTAAACCAACCTAGATGCTTAAAAAATCGATCAAAATTTTAGATTAACCCAAAATTTAAGAAAAATTGCACCTAATTAACCCATTCCCTTTTCTTATACAAGATATCACATCAGTAACAACATACTACCTGTCAAAAATACCTAGAAGTATTTGCATCAGCATGTTAATTTTTAAAATCCTTTGAAGTATTTGGCCCAGAAGGCCATACAGCCGTTAAGCTTATGAAATAAAGACCAGCAAGGTGATACTAGTGGCAGCAGTGGACGGTATGATGTTGTTGCTTTTCCATTCATGCATGGAATGGAGATGGCACAGAGAAGAGGCAATAGGCCAGCAGACACCATTACAACAATAAATAGGTTTTGCCCCTTCTCGCAGTTGCCAAGAGCCCCGCTGATGAAGTAGAAGGGACCAGAATGGTGCAACTTGATGACAATATTCCCATCGTATTAATATGCAATGGGAATATAAGTACTATAAGTATGGTATATTTCTTCGGTCAGCATAAGCACAGATTCCTCCACTTTCTTAAATTGGAAATCTGCCCAGAGGAGCCATGTGATCTTCAAAACAAAAGAGAGATTTCCATGGTGATGGTAGCTTGCCAACAGATAACAGATAATTTGTTATTGAGACACCGACACCGCCAGCAATTCGATTTCACCTTCCTTCGCAGTTCTCTCTCTTTCGCCCGGGGAGAATCTAGGTTAATGCATTTCTCTCTCTTTCGCGAATCTAGGTTAATGCATTTCTCTCTCTTTCGCCCATGCTTTACCTCAATCAAGACCGTTTCTGCGTAATTGTTGGCAGCAACAGAATTGAGCACTACACAATGCACGATGTATGCACAAGCGGTGCAATATTTCGGTACCTCCCTCTGTTATGTTTAATCGTCCTTGTTGAATACTCTTCTAGCTTAAAACACAATCATGACTCGTCACTGATTCGCAAGGTATTTATATCGGCAACCCTAAAATTTCGGATTTCCGATGCACAGCCATGGCATATTATATGTTGCATGTCTGGATGTACGGAAAAATATCTTCCCGTTATAAAATAATTAAACGAAACAGTTAATTAAATCCTAGTTCACATATTGCTTAAAATCTTTGCAGGAAAAATGGGAAGTAACCTTGTGAACACATTGCATTAGTCTTATTAAAAAACATATAAAATTAAATCCTCGTTTGTTTGTAGATTGTTGAGATGAATCTTCAATTGATTGCAATAACTAGAATATAGTTATTTTTTTATGTTTGAGTTTAGGAAGGTGTTAATTAGTTGGCAATCATTTAGATAACATTATAAATTAGATAAATTGTGAAAAAGTAGATATTATTATAAATAGAATTAGGTGGTTATTGTACTAGAGTAAAACAAGTTGGTCATGATGAGATTGAATCATCTCATGACATATGTGTCATCTAAAGAAATTATATTGGATAGAAGTAGAGCAAATTTAGAATAAGAATTTATAATGAAGGTTAAAGTTGGAGAAGAAAGTGACAACATTATTAGAAAATGAAAGTCAGATTTTGTAGAAAATGAAAGTCATCAAATTATTTAAAAGGAAAAGGTCATGGAGTTCATGGACATGGTAAACATTTATAGTCTCAAAAAAAAATGAAAATCATCAAATTATTCAAAAGAAAGAAGTCATGAAGGTCCATGCCATGGACATGGTAACGTGGATAAGAGGTATATTCAATGCCATCACTCTAAAATAGTCGATCTTTTTAAGCAAGCATAATCACATATAAAACAAGAAGGAAAATTTCATCCACAATGAAAAGGATTCCATATCTAATGTGTTTTTTTTGTCAAGTGGCAATGATAGAAAGTGAAGGATCATGTTTGGTTCCTTGCATCTAGTTGCTACAATCATATGAAATGCATCAACAATTTGTTTGTGAGAATTGATGGAACCCTATAAAGTGAAGTGAAACTTGGAGAAAATGGAAATTTTTTGCTCCAATTAATGGTGGAAATTTAGTGGTAGTAGTTCCCATGGAAAAAAATAGAAAGTTTCCAAGAAATTTTTAGGGGATAACTTTTACCATTGAGATAATTTTCCATTTAAAAAAAAAGATTTGCTAATTTCCATTTTGTGTTTGATTAACAAGAGTATATCCACACAAGTTGAACACCTTAAGACAACCACTCACACAAATATATCAAAGATCAATACACCGATGTATTGTGTGGTTAAAAACCTTAAAGATGGAAAGAGTCCAGACTCCAAGCTAGTGTGACCACTTGAGACAATATATTAATGCAAAAAGAAAATATTTTGCATATAAATCTCTCATAATTGATCATCAACAAATGACTAGGGCGCCATGCTCTTTAAATAGAGATCATGGAACAATCAAGTTTTAAGCCACACATCAAGATCCTTTAGTACTGAGGAAAAGATGAACCATTGGATTACTTTATGTCTATAACGTAATCATGGCCATCAGATTAGATAATCACAAAAACAGACTAAATAAACACACTTTACCTAAAGACACATTAGACCAAGTTGAACTTAACTAACTCCCAAGTGTCTAAATATCCTAACATCCTCCCCTAAGAACATATTAGRMTATGATTGGAGTATTTACAAAGGTGAAACAATAGGAGCATGATGTATTAGTGCCTATCCCCCCTTAATSATGACTTCCTGAACTCCTAACATAGATCAAAGTTTGGAAAACTTATCCTCTATAAGATTCTAGGGAAGTAGAGCACTTCGAGAATGCAATCTTGAAGAAGCTTTCCGATGAAGTGTATGTGTACCTCAATATGTTTGTTGCGCTAATGTTGAAATAGATCTTTGTTGAGCTAAATGACACTATGATTATCACACCAGAGTGTGGTCAGATGTTGTTGTTGGTATCCAAATTCTAAAAGGATTTTCCAAATCCAAAGGGCTTCTTGACTTGCACTAATTGTTGCTTGATACTTTGCTTCTGCTAAAGAAAGAGTAAGAGCACGTTGCTTCTTACATTTTAAAGTGACATGTATGGAACCAAGAATAAAAACATAACTTGTAGCATGCTTCTAATAATCAATGTTTCGAGTCCAATTAGAATTAGTGAAATCAACCAACAAAGGAGCTCCCCCTGAACTATAATATCCCAAACTAAACTATACCTATGATATATGAAATTGTCATCTTTTTTTCTTTCTAATGGCTCTAATTAGGTGTTTGCATATAAGGGTAAACAAGACAAAAAATAAAGGAAATATCGAGGTGAGTATGAGTAAAAGAAAGACACCCAACTAACTGGTGGTACAAAGTGAAATACTTTGAGTGTGGTACATCTGTTTCGCAGTCATGTTTGTGCCACATTTTTCCTTCACTTCATTTGCAATGACATTCTCCTTTGTTTTATCATCGAGGTACTACTCTGGCTTTACCCCATATGTCGATAGTCATGTTAGCTTAACAATTAGGTTGACATCGATCGAGACAGGTTTGTCCATCCATAAAAACCCTCCATGTAAGCACACCAAAAGTTTTTTTACTCATGCATTTACATCTTCCCCCTGTCGAAGTGAGGGATTTCCAATAGATTCATAATTCCATAGTTGTAAAGCCCAACTATCCATTGCTTGGGATCCATTATTGAGATTCCTTTCGAGGTTGACCACCCATTTTCCATATAAGCCTCCTACGCAATATCTGGAAACTTGGCTACTTCTATCACATCATGATCTGCATATCTTAACTTAGGAACGCATCCCAACATATATTCTACAATGATTACTGAATCCAGAATGTTGGGCACTGACATCAAAATCTGTGTTTGTGTGCACGTTGATGCCACTGCTACCCTTTTCCTCGACAACCCTATTGTTGTTTCTTCTAGGGATTCTTCTTCCTGTATTTCTTCATCTGTGTCGCAGTCATCCTTGACCTCTGGGTTTTCCTCTGCTGCAGATTTATCTGAATCTATTTTATCATTGTCATGTTCACCTTTTCTCCTTCTGTGTGTGTCGCTTCTGGGTTTTATGTGATAGGGTTTGCTTTTGTCCTAGGGTTTCGTCCTTGCATTGCTTGGTTAATTTCCGTTGCTGCTTCTTCTGGGTTTTCTTATCCGATCTGCGTTGGACTGATTGATTCAATCTCTTTCGTCGGAATTTCATCCTCATCGACGACCTCACCTATCTCTTCCATCGATCTATTAGTGCTTCTGGTCCTTCGTGCAAAATGACTGGGTCCTCCAAATTTTGGCAGTGCCATTTTCTTAACTCGGGAAAAATCTATTGTAGATCTCGGTTGGCTTCTTCACAAGTTCTTAATCAATCGCACCTTGTTTTCTCTGTCGCTCCTTTGCTAAAAAATCACACGTGTTTTGACTTTTCCATGCTTTTCCCTTTTTATAGACTCTATCATAAATGCTCCGACGCATCCTTTATTTTTTGTTCACCAGTTTTTCACTTTTCTGGTCACATTCTCTTTAGTCATGAAATGTTTACTTTTCTTGCGCGCAATATCATGAGTTATGTCACACCAATTTACTGTCTGTTGCACACTGTCATTATTTTGTCTCCCACTTATTCCTCTAACTATTTCATTTTGGTTTTTTTCTTCATTTTTCTTCTTTTTCTACTTTTTATTTTCTTTTTCTTTTTCTTTTTTTTCTTCCTACTATATACATTATGTACAATTCTACTTTCTTCACTATGATTACTAAGGGTTGGTAGGTCGACTATCCTTATAGATTTTCAGTCAACTACCATTCACCATTCCTTGCATTTCCTTTCCTGTTGAGTCCTTCAGCTGCACAACAACTCCATTGGTGACAGACTTTATCGCATATGGCCCATTTGTTAGATGTATAGGTTGACCCGAGTTCTACCTTAGTTCACCAACAAAACCCTAGAAACCATCGACATTTCTGGTAAACCAAAAGGCTACACCAAACAATGTCTGTAGTCATGGAAGGGATCATAGATGTTTTACTTCTTATACTTTGACATGCATCATAGCATATACTTCACAATTCCATTCGTCTATATCTAACAATTAATTCATTCTACATTAATGCATGCTACAAAATACTATTCTATCCATTCATCATTCATTCACAATTGCAGAAACAACAAAAACATCATTCAAACACATCACACCACATGATTTTTGATGCAGCGAGGATCACGACCACCACCTCGTTGCGCTCTCCTGCTCACAGGATCGTTCAATTTCCCTTTGAGCCGAATTATCTCACTTGATTCCCTGCTGGAATCTCGGTTGAAAACCCGATCCACAAGTCCTTCTCTTTTCCCTGTCACGACCTCTGCACGTGCCTGTGACCTTTCCCCGATTCAGTTTCGGGGTTACGCGACCCTTGATGTCACGAAACTCTGTCCACGGGATCTCTCGATCATTGATATGTCGATGCACTCTCTTGTGGCCTTAGCCCCTCCTGGATATGCCCTGGTCCATGTGACCACTATCTCATAAGACCGCAGCCTTATATCCTCCTATCGGGGTTTCGCGACTTCAAATGTCGAAGTTCTTTTGCCCATGACTTCCCCGATCTCTCGAAATTCGATTCTTCGCTATGCTAACAGTTGGCCCCACGATGGAGCTTCCTCCTTCTTATCGGGGTTTCAGACTTCATGATTCTGAATTGCAATGACACTTTGTCCACGGGATTCCCGATATCTCGACTCGCGATTTCTCGATTGACAATTCCCCTTTGGGGACTTTTCCCGATATCGCTCAATCGTTTCCACGCGTACCAAGAATGGACGGTTCAGATTACCCATCGCGTTTTCGAGACTTCTAATGTCCCAACTTTCACGACCTCGAGAACTCTGATATCCCGAGTGTCGATATCCCGATGTCTAGTGTCCGGACCTCCGGAATGGATGATCACGTGACACGCGTCCTCTCTCTGACGGATGGCCCAGATTTGTGTCGGGGTTTTCAAGGTGGACTTACACGATCTCCTATCCATGGGAATGTCTATATCCCGACTCCCGACGCCTTGATTTTTTCCACGTGTCTCCACTAACGGATGGTCCAGATCGTTCTCGAGACTTTTCTCATGGGGATTTCCCGATCTCCTGTCTTCGAGACTCCCGATATCGCGAACACCGATATCCCGATGCCTTCGAGACTCACCTCTACGAACCAGTGCCTAGATCTCTGAAATGGATGACCTCGTGACACGCGCCCTCCCTCAGACAGACGGCTATGATTCTTTCATTTTTTCGGGACTTGAGATGTCCTGGATTCCTCGACCTCAGGACCTCTGATATCCCGAGTGCCGATATCCCGATGCCCAAATGCCCTTCGGGACTTTCGCACTGGCGTGAGAAGGGTTAAACCCTGTGCTCCTCCTGTCCGATCCAACAGCTGACGGGATTTCTGAATGAGATCCAATGCTTCGCGATCTCCCCCTTTTGTGCACTTCTCCTGCTCCTTCTTGGATGTGAAAACCCACGGTCCAAATCTTCTTCTCCAACGATCTGACGACGACTGTGCTCCCTCCTGAGCTTGTGCACTTTCTTCCGGTGCTTGGAAGAATTCCAAGTCTCCCAAAGGCCTCAACCTTTGTCTGTCTCCTCCTCTTACGAACTCTGGACTCTGAGCTTCGTTGCACATGTAGAAACGTTGTTCCTCCTGAGCTTTGCTCCCTTCAAATCCTCAAGGGACTCTATGACTCCTACGCCTCTGTAGACACACTGTGTTTCCTCTCCTGAGCTTCTCACACGCTCAGACCCCTAAGGGATTTTGTATTTCTTCCTTCTCCCACAGATGGAGAATATAATGCCCTCTTGGCTATCCTTCTACTCAAGCAACCTCTTGCTGAGCCTTTCAGGGTATTCAACAACCCTGTGAACATCCTTCAATGGATTCTTCCTTCAATTATAGAACTCAAAGAGTTCTCTTCTGCTGTGCCTATCTGCACACTTACTCAATGCCCACCTGGCAGAGTATCTTTCCCTTTCACTCGCTCAATGCCCACCTGGAAGAGCTCTTAGAATCATCAGTGATTCTGTTTCTTCTTGAACTTCCCAACAGAAGTCTTTCGTTGTGCACCCCTTGCACCTGCTCAATGCCCACTTGGCAGACCTCCTCAGAATCCTTAGTGATTTTGTTCCTCCTTTCTGAACTCACAACAAAGTTCTCCCTCTGTGCACCCCTTGCACCTGCTCAATGCCCACTTGGCAGAGCTTCATAGAACTCCTCAAAGCTTCTGTCTGCAACTGTGTCTCTCCTACACAACCTTGCCTCCAAGGTGTTCAACAACCTTGAGGTATTTCTCCTGAGTTGTTGACTCCAGTTCCTGTGCCGCAGCACGTCTTTGTCTAAACCCACAGAATTCAGAAGTGCTTCAGTGCACTAGTATTCAGAGACCGCAGTACCATGTCACACCCTCGTGGCATGAAACCTCAAAGACCTTCACCTGAAATCAAAATAACCTGTGAATGCCTAGCATACATTCACAGCATATAAAGAACACTCACAGACATCCATTCAACACAAAATAATGCAGGAAAAACTGCTCTTTTTATTAAATATGGCAAATGCCTGTATTTACAAGGTGTTCCTGAGCACGGCCTGTAACAAGGTCTCAGCTCCTTCTCTTCTGCTCTCTACTCGCAGATTCTCTTCTATCTCTCTACAACTCAACTCCTCTATTCTATCCACTTTTACAACTACCAAAATGAGATACTAGAAATCTCTTTTACCTGAGGGGGCTCTTAGAGCGCTTCCCTCCAACCTACCTACCCTATTCAATTACATTGAATAGCTGTCTAGTCCATAATCGGATCTAGATATCAACCATACAAACATTAATGGTTGATCTACCTAATGCCTGCACAAAGGCATGGCTCTATGGCTCACCAGCCTACAACATTTAATTACATTCAATTCAGATTTTAAATGAGGATTGTGCCTCTCTTTTCATCTTGAATGCACGCGCTTAACACAACTGGCTAGCTGGTTGATGTGGAGAGATGCTCTTGCATCAATTTTACCATGGTTCACCCCTTGGGCTACGTTCACAAATATCTATTTCTTATTTCTTATTCTTCATCAAATAGCGTTGTGTGCATTACATAATAGGTTTATGACTGGTGAGGTTGACCAACATCACACCAAGCTCCACAACTTGCGACTTGGCCCTCAATTACATCTCAACACTAACTCCATCTGATCTCCGCAACTCTCAACAAAACATATACTTCAACTTAGATTCAAAAAGATGTTCAAAATACTTCACTCCTACTTAGTGATAATGATCAAGATAGATATTTTATTTGCCTCATACATCCTCTATTTATATTACAAAATGGGTAAAATCCCTTACATCATGACTCAAAACCCTAATTCTAAGTGGACTCCACTTTTCCACTTTCTAACTACCTTCTACGCTAGTTTTTGATCCAACCATTCCTTGCTTTGACTCTGCGTTGATCTTTCTTCTTTTGTGGCATGGTGCTTCCTTTGCCTTTTGTTGTGATGTTTTCATTCCCCTGAAAGCTATGAAGTCCAAGGGACTGATATGAAAATTTGATCTCTCCTCTTTGATGTTAAATAAAAACATGAAGAAACCATTTTCATAGTAGAGAGCTTCAAAAGAAGTATTAAAATTTTATGTGGCCAATACCTCAACTACCCAAAAACTCGGCCATAAGCTTGTGAAATTTTCAACCAAGGCTTGTTCTTGAACATAATGGATTTATGCTTGGCTTCACGGGTCGAGATGTCTATATGAGAGGTATTGTTAGACCTTTTAACAAATTTATCCATTCTAGGGTGTTTTTTGTTGAGGGTTTCCATTGATTCGAGACAAAGAAGCAACATTTAAATCCACGGTGGCTGACATCAAAGACTGCAAATCTCACATCCAACATCAAATAAAATCAAATTCTTTAAGGCAGCGTAAGGCTCGGCGACTATTATCGACTTCTTTTGAGTGCAGAGGAGTAACAACGATAGCTAGGAAAACCTTAGCCACCTTAGGAGCTTGACCTCAAGCTCCATAATTTACCCATAATTACAAAATTAAACTTTTATTAAAAATACAAAATCATATTATTTATGCATGACAATAAAACCAAAGATAAATATAGAAAAGGATCTTACACAAACTAGGCAATCGACAAGAATTAAAATACACCAAATACAATCACCGAAATAATCACCAAATACAATTCGCCAAAACAATTCAAAATCTTGTCATAAACTAAGCACAAGAAATAAAAATCAATGAAAGTCTAGCCGATTCATTCAAGAACAAGCCTACCACATTTGTTAAATATAATGTAGCCTCAATAGTCTGACTGTACACTGCCAGTTGCACTATCATTTCTTGATGTTCTTGATTTTCTTGAGCCTATTTAGCTAAGTTATTTTCCCTTTTCTCATTGTACTCTTTTCTTAATATACCTAATACACTGAATACTATTTATTCTCTTCTCTTTCTCTGTATTCTCTGCTTCTCATTTTATCATGGTATCAGAGCTTCAGACATAAGCCTCTTCACATAGTATGGAGAGCAACCCGATCCTCAACAGCACAGAGCTTACACTGTGAACGAGAGCATAGGATGAGAGATTATTCACAAAGCCTAGAGAGAAATCCATAGTCTGCCATCTTCTCAAAACATCATCACAAAATCACACACGAGGAAGAAGAGCGCAATGTGCTCAAAAGATTGAGGAGTCAGAGCTGCAGGAGGCAGAAACCTTTGAAGAATTCAAAGAAATTCTTTCAAAATCATGAAAGATTGCTACTGAAGGTAGAAACATCTAAAGATCTCGTGAAAATTCTTTCAAATTAGTGAAATATTGTTGCAGAGGGCAGAAACATTCAAAGAATTCGTGAAATTCTTTCAAATTTGTGAAAGATTCACGAATTTCCTTCCTCATGAGAAACTCTTTGTAGAAGCAGCAAAGAACATGCTAAAGGAGCAAAGGATAGACAGACACAACTGTAAGATCAGTCTTGCTAACAGATCTGAGGCATTAATCGAGTTCAGAAAGGACGAGGAGAGCGCAGAAAAGACAAAAGATTTTCAGCTGTTAGATTTTTCACAGAGGACCAATAGCCGTCGGATCCAGGAAAAGTGCATGAGGTTTAGTCCTCTGAAGCCCACAGAAGAATAGCCGAATCACGAAATTCCAAAATCGCGGGGTGAAATTTCGGCATTTCGGAGTTCGGGACTTGGAGAAATAAGGGGTTGTGAAGTCACTGCCTCACGAAGTCCCGATTCGTGAAATCTCGAAGGAATCCAGACCGTTGGATCTGGAGCATGGTGGCCTGAGAGCCACTGGATCAAAGCAAAGGAAGAAAGATCTGAACCGTCAGATCTAGCACTAAGGATCGTGAGCCGTCCATTTTGGAGGACATGTGTCGAAGATCTATATCTACCAGGAATTCGGGTATCGAGAGATCAAGGAGGCAGGAGTCGTGAGACAAGAAGTCCTGATTCCCAAAATCGCGAAAGGAGATCTAAATCTACTGGGACTTCGGGTACCAGGAGATCAAGGAAGAAGAGTCAGGAGACAAGAAGTCTTGGCTCACGAATTCCTGAAAACATCGTGACCATCAACAAGGAGGACACGTGGCAGCATTTGAGGTTTCGGGGAAATCCCCAAAAGGATCATTTCGGCAATTCGGCTACCGGGGATGCAAAGGGTAAGAGTTTGGAACTCTTGACCCATGAAATCCTGAAAGGATCTAAGTCGTCGGATCAGGGGAGGCTCACAGTCATTGATCTCCCGCAGGAGTGGAGTTTCGGCATTTCAGAATTCAGTACTTCGGTATTTCGGATACCGGAAGTTCGAAGGGTCAGGAATTGGAGCCGCAGGATTCGCGAAGTCCCAAATCGTGAAATCCCGAAAAGGCATTCGAGAAGGATTGGCACTGGGATATTTCGGGTTTCGACATATTGAGGGATAGAGAATTGGTGGAGTGCCTGCATCACGAAGTCCCGAATCGCAAAATCCTGAAAAGGCGTTCGAGAAGGATAGGTGCCAGGATATTTCGGGTTTCGGCATATTGAGGGACAAAGAACCGACGGAGTGCCTGCATCGCGAAGTCCCGAATCGCGAAATCCTGAAAAGGCATTCGAGAAGGATAGGCGCCAAGATATTTCGGGTTTCAGCATATTGAGGAAAAAAGAATTGGTGAGGTGCGTGCATCGCAATTCCCTGAATCGTGAAAAGTCAATAGCACTTGAACGATTAGGTGCATGGTCACTAGTCGTGGTCACATAGACGAAGGCTAAGGTCCAATACAGGGTTGTTAAGCGCCTTTCGGCGTTTCGCCAACTGGGAGTTGGGGAGAAAAGACATTGGAGGACCCGTATACAGGAGTCCCGAAGTCCCGAAGTGTGAAAGGCCAAAGTCGAGACTCGCGAAATCCCGAATCGCGAAGTTCTGAAGTCACTGCAAGAAATCAGTTTACGCGCAGGAAACAGGTAAACACAAAAATTTTCTAACATTTTTTTTTCGATTGTGTTCAATTCTTTAAATATGGCCACATCTAGCAATTTAGGACCAACTCAAGGCTCGATTCTTCTTGGAAAGAATTATGAGTTTTGGTCTCTTCGAATGAGATCCTTCTTGCAAGCACAAGAGTGTTGGGATCCAGTGGATCTTGGATATGTGGAACCATATCCAGCAGATCTTGCCGCCATGTCAAACCCACAGATAAATGATCAGGCAACACAGAGGAACAGAGAGAATAAAGCCAAATTTGGGATTCAAAATTCAGTGGATGACTCGATTTTCTCAAAAATCATATGCGCTGTTACTTCAAAACAGGCCTGGGAAATCCTTAAATCAGCCTACCAAATAAATGACAGGGTCAAAACAGTGAAACTGCAGACCTTGAGGACGCAATTCAAGACTTTAAGAATGACAGAGTCTGAAAATGTGGATTAGTTTATGACCAGAGTCATGGGAATCGTAAACCAGATCAGGTTGACTAGTGAAGCCATCTCTGATCAATGCATTGTTGAGAAAGTCCTTAGAAGTTTACCAAAGAAATTCAAAATGGTTGTTACAACAATCCTTGAATCCAAGGATCTGTCACGTTTTTCAACAGATGAACTAATTGGTTCCCTGTTGACACACGAGACTAGACTACATCTCATAGATGAGTCAATCTCCAATGCCTTCAAAACTCAATTCTCTTTCAACAGAGGGAGAGGCAGAGGGAGAAGTAGAGGTCACTAAGGAAGAGGGACCAATCCCAGTAACCCTCACTCCAGTGGAGGACACAGAGAATAGATCCCAAATCAAAATTTCCAAGGTCACAGACAACAAAGTGAGAATCAGAGTTTCCAACCTCAAAGAGGCAAAGGGAGAAGATCAAATGATAAATCAAGCATACAATGCTATTACTACAAAAAGTATGGGCACTATGAATCTGAATGTAGGAAGAAGCAAGCAGATCAACTCTCAAGTAGAGCACATGTGTCAAATCATACAGGAGAAACCTGAGGATGTATGTTTCTCTCATGTCACAAGTCTTAAGAACAACCTAAAGATCTCTGGTTGCTGGATAGTGGATGCAACAATCACATGACAGGTATCAAAGATTTACTTTCATGCATTGATTCTTCAATTTCATCTGATATTAAACTTGGAAATGATTCCTTAGTCAAAGTTCAAGGAAAAGGAACTGTACCTATTCTTACTAAACAAAATGTAAAGAAAGACATAAACAATGTTTATCATGTTCCAGATCTGAAACATAATCTGCTAAGTGTAGGACAACTCATTGAACATGGCTATAAGGTACTTTTTGAGGGAGCATCTTCCAGGATATACGATAAAACCCCCAGCAGAAAATTGATTTCTGGAATCCACATGACTCAGAATATGATGTTTCCCCTGACCCTCAGAACTGCAAATATGATCCAAACATATGCACAAAGTGCATCCACCCCCAATGAAACTATGGTTTGGCATACAAGATTTGGATATCTACCCTTTCAAAGTCTAAGTCTTCTACAGAAGCACTCCATGGTCAAAGGTCTCCCTATCTTCAAAGAGAAAAAATCCCCATGTGAGTCTTGCATACTTGGAAAACATAAGAGAACTAGCTTTCCACAGTCCTCCACTCAAGCCAAACAACATCTCGAACTTGTTCACACTGACCTATGTGGACCAATGC
>JZKD02S1696671.1:168949-184180 GCA_000966675.3 Picea glauca
ACAGTTAATGAAAGAAAACTACTATCATTCATTGTATCCAAAGATGAAATGATGATTGAACCTGAGAGGACATAAACTATCTCAAACATCCCTCTTCCCCACATCAAGAAATCCACGCACTCATTTATTGGGAAAAATCATCTTTGTAAGAAAGTTTGTCCCAAGCTTCGTTGAAACTATCAAACCTATTTAGGATATGATAAATAAAAATGCAAAGTTCAAATGGGGGCCTAAGGAAAATGAGTCATTCATAAAAATCAAGGAAGAGATATCACAGGCTCCTGCACTAATTAGTCTAGATTTTAACAAATATTTGATACTCTATACCTTTTCTTTTGACATTTCATTTGCAGTTGTCCTCACACAAAAGAACAATGAAGGGAATGAATTCCCAATTGCCTTTATGAGTTGGAGGCTGCAAGGAGAGGATTTAAACTATCTAGAGGTAGAAAAACAATCATATGTAGTCTTTAAGGTTGCCAAACACTTCATGCCTTATTTGATCAAATCCAAAACTAAAGTGATAGTACCTTACCCTATTGTGATAAACCTCTTTGTACAAAAGGATTTGGGGGAGAAAAGAGCTAACTGGATAACATCCTTACAAGAGAATGATTTGGAGATAAGGCCTGCAAAATTTTTGAAAGGAAAAGGACTCTGCATGATGGAAGAAGAACCAACAAAAGAGAGAAAAGATGAAGATGAATTCTATGAGGACCATAGCCTATTAGAGAAAGAATTATGTTATACCCCTGTCAACTATGATCAATGGTATTATGAAATGAAATATTATTTAACCCATGGTTGAGCTCCATAATACATGGAACCTAATAAAAAGAGAGACTTGAGACTAAAATCATATCAATATCACCTAACTCGAGGAACATTGTTCAGAAAAAAATATGATGGTGTTTTTCTAACATGTTTGAAAAAAAAGAAGCAAAAAAAATCCTCTCTGAGTTACACAATGGTCCAACTGGAGAAAATTTTAGGGGAGATACCATTACTCACAAAATACTTAGAGTAGGTTATTATTAGCCCACTTTATTCAAGGATTCACATGCCTATGCCAGAAAATGTCAAGAATGCCAAAAGTTAACCGAGAAATAAAAGAAGCCTTCTTTTCCCTTACAACTTTTCACAATTGAACATCCATTTCAATAATAAGGATTGAATGTGATAGGAGAAATCAATCCAAACTCTTCTCAGCTAAACAAATACATCTTCACAACCACAAAGTATTTCACGAGATGAATTGAAGAAATACCTTTGAAGACTATCAATGAAAATAATATCATTAATTGATTCTTCTATTATAACCAAATTTGGTGTTCTGGAATCCTTGGTTTTTGATAATGCCAAATATTTCTCTTCTTTGAAATTAACTGAATATGCACTTGAAAAAACATCAAAAATAAATATTCATCTAAGTATTATCCTCAAGGAAATGGGCTAGCAAAATCCACAAATAAAAGCCTAATCAAAATTTTGAACAAAACTGTAAAATTACATCAAAGAAACTGGCATTTAGACCTCCCAAATTCCTTGTGGGATGATAGAGTAAAATCTACGGCTTATTTGGGAAGCTCCCCTTTCTTTCTGTTATATGGATAGGAATTTATTTTTCCTACCCATACTTTCCTACCTTTCCTGCAACTAGTTCAATCTATCCAAGATAAAGAGTGCCCAATTATACAATAGAGGTTGAATATGTTGCTTAATCTTGAAGAAGAAAGGGAAAAATATAAAAGGAACCTAATGCAACATCAGGAGTTGATTAAGAGATGGTTTGATAAGTCATCTACAGGAAACACAAACTTTGAGGAAGGTAACCTAGTTCTTTAATTGGAGAAAGCCAATGAAATGAAAGGAAATCATACCAAGTTCCAGAAATTATGGCTAGGCCCTTATCAAATTTGTGAAAATATTGGATCAAGAACTTTTAGACTTAAGAAATTGGAGGGAGATATGGAGGAGATCCCTACCAATGGAAAAATTTTCAAAATATACTTCTCCTAATCACCTCAGATGATCTAGTATTGTACATAGTAGGTTTCCTTATTATTTGCATTTTCCTTTTGAAGTCTTGCTTATTGATTTCGAGCACAATTTTATTTTTTTAGGTTTCCTTTTTTTCTCTAATTTAGCCTATCCACGAATAAAGTATATACTAATAATTCTCAACTATCCTTGCACAAATCGGATAGAAATTTGAGGTTGTATAACAAAATCTGAACTTAGCTCCTATGTAAGTATCACTTCAAGTGGACAAATATGAGAAATCTACCTTGCACTATTTCAGGGCTTACATGAACACAAAAAATGGTTGTGCTAAAAAAGAGAAACTTGTTCATATATGTTTTAAAGAGAAAGCCTCAAATTAATAATTTAAAATGTTCATACTCTAGACATCATAATGTCTATAGTTGTGTGATCAATCTCATACAGAGCTTACTAGTTACAAGAAGGTGACAGTCAAATATTTTCTATTCATAAATTTTGTGATATATTCCCCAACTCACATAAATATATAAAATGCACGATTATATTCTTACAATGGACCCATGAGGACAAATTTCTGGCTGAGGCTATCATATCAAAGAAACTCTTGTATCACCCCGCTTCTTGAAACACCCATGTTGCAAAAGCAATACATATATTACAATTCTTGAAGGGTGGATGAAAAACAAAAATCACAAGGAAGTTGAAAGCATTATTAATGGTGTGATAAGTACAAGTAAACTCGTCGGGGCTATGGATGCTCGCTGGTATTGGTCCTATGCTTGTATGATACCAAGGAAACTATGTCGTGGTTATGGAAACTCACTGGCAGCGAAGCAATGTCGGGAAAAGAGATATGAGGAACATACTTTAGTCTATAAACAGTTAGGAATAATCCTTTGTGGTGTCTCATTCTTCTAATATCCTTGTGTATGAAATAAGTTAATGAACTAGTCCCGTACAACTCACAGAAGTTGTTCAAAGAATCATATTGAATGTCACTTTCTCATTCTTAAGATGAGACTTACATATGTGGGGTCCAATGGTGCAGGAACTTTTGTAACGTTTCAGATTGAAGAAGAAATAAGGTAACATGATTTGAGGGTGTATCTGAAAATAGAGATAATTGGTTCTTCCCAGTAATCCAGCATTTGTTGTGCCTTTCACAACTACCCACTGAAATTCTCTGATTTAGAGAGTTTCTATGGGTACCCCCCTAATAAAATTTTGGCAAGGTACTATATCACTACCTACTTGACTTGATACAAACATAGGAAACTATTATTTTTCTAATACAGTCTAATACTAACCCTGCAAGTGATTATGAGTATCAAATATCTTAAGCTTTTCTACTTGTTTTTGACTAAATATTATCTGAAAGAACCAAAATTGAATCCACACTCAACCTCAAGAAAAATCCTTTCATGTTGAATCATGTTTGAGAGACATCGAGCCTTTTCCCTTCGAGAAATTTCTCCTCGAAATAAATTGATAATGAACACTAATTTATATTCTGACAAAAAATCTATGATAGTATTATCGGAAAGTGTTCTGTCGAAATCATTACTTTCGGATAACATTTTCACTCTGATAAAATTAGACCCCGACAAAGTTATTTTCGATAATCCTTTTTCTTTCACACATATACTCAAGCTAAGTCTCTAAGATATTATATTTTTCCTACATGTCAGTCTGTTATTGGTTTATAAAACTTGTTTGAATAAATAAATTTTAATGCATAAGTGGTTCCCTCACTAAACTAATGACATTACTTGGCAAGGATAGATTGGTCAATTAATTATTTTATCCATAGGCTTCAACCTTATCGCAGTTAAAACATTGGTATATGCATGATTATTGAGAAAGGAATCTTCTTCTATACCTTTCTCATTGGAGCCTAAAAATGACTTAACATTTCCCCTTTCGATGAAAACACCATTGGAGAACCTACTATCGGAGTTCAATCCCAAGCATGTCACTTCCTCTATGATGAGAGCCTTGCTGATAGCATGACTGAATAACATAACTGGCCCATCTGGTGGAATTTACTCCTCAGCACACATCCCAATGCAAGGAGGAATATTCTTCGATACCTTCTCATCAGAATGAAGAATTATCATGAATTTTCCTCTCCAATGGTAGTTCCCCCAGATAACACTTTCAAAGTTTTTCAAATCTTATCGTTAATTAATATGCCCACAATACACATATCTAAGTGATCTGTCCTCCCAGAACACATTAATGGTGAAGTGATGTAACTCCTACAAATGAAATATCACACACTTAACATTAATCACCAAGGATAGGGTAATTTATACCTGCATAAACCCTTGTAATCCCTAACTTACTCGTTATGCATTCTCATGAATTTGCAAAATCTCTATTATGCATACTATGGATATGAGTTGGCTTCTAATTTCAACTAAGCTCTAGGAATATAGTTATGCGTCTATTTTAATTTTTGTACTAATGTATTTTTGTATCTATACAGTAGACTTGACTTAGAAAAGATGAAGTTATGCAAGTTAGAGGAAATAATGAAAGACTATGCACTCTGGAAGGGATATTGGGACCAAATGGAAGCATAGAGAGTCTCATGATTATACTAATTTTGTAACTGATCCATTTTTTCTTTGTTTTTCTCATTCTCTTGATTTTGATCCGAATCAGAATATGAAGAGACATACCCTGACTGTCCTCTAACAATAAGCAGTTTCAGAATGTAGACAATCCCTCTTGTTTTATAAAAGAGGAGACTACAAATAGAACGAGGATATAGTACTTTTGAAGTATGATTAATATAGAAAGAGACACTGATGGAAATTTTAGAATCAGATATGTGTAAATGAAATTATTGTTTTTTGTATGTGTCTAGTATATGATGTATGGATTATAGTCTCTTGAATTTTTTCTTTACTATGTTATGTATGTTTATATCGTCTGAATTTCCCTATGGGTACAACAATGGTGTAATAATTAGGTTAACCAATTAATTGTACTCTACTTACTTCATTGTCATATTAATCTATTATTTGCATAAAAAAACTCATTCTTTTACATATAGTATCAATTTTCATTGTACTCATATTTATTAGTCCACTACTGATCGTGATAGGTTAGGATAGCTTAGCATTGCATTTCAAATAGTAGTAGAAAACATTAGTTAGTTTAGTTTCATATTGTAATTCATTTGAGAACATTTTGTTCTCATATTGATATTAGTAATTAGTTTAGAGTGCCAACCAGGCCCACATACTGGTTGGAAATGCCATCCCAAACACGAGTAGGTATAAATGGGACCTGTCATCAGGCATTCTCCCTTACCTACTTGACAAGAAAATTTGGACCCGTCAACACAACGGATGGTGATTTATAAGAGAAATCAAGGTTAGTTTTGCATTTTCAATCATAAAAGACTATGTTGTGAAAAAATATTTAATTTTTTCTTTATTATGTTGTGTATGTTTATATCGTTTGAATTTCCCTATGGATACAACAATGGTGTAATAAGTAGGTTAAACAATTAATTGAACTCTACTTACTTAATTGTCATATTAATCTATTATTTGCATAAAAAAACTCATTTTTTTACATATAGTATCAATTTGCATTGTACTTATCTTTATTAGTCCGCTACTTATCAGGACAGGTTAGGATAGATTAGCATTGCATTTCAAATAGTAGTAGAAAACATTAGTTAGTTTAGTTTCATATTGTAATTCATTTGAGAAAATTGTGTTCTCATATTGATATTAGTAATTAGTTTAGAGTGGCAACGAGGCCCACATATTGGTCGAAAACACCATCCCAAATGAGAGTAGGTATAAATGGGACATGTCAGTAGGTATTCTCCCTTACCTTCTTGAAAAGAATATTTGGACCAGACAACACAATAGATAGAGATTTATAAGATAAATCAAGGTTAGGTTTGCATTTTTAGTCCTAAAAGACTCTATTGTGAAAAAATAGGCAAGAGATTTCTAGTAAAACCCTCAAAATGCACATGTTTGTAAAAAGTAAACCAAGGTTGTATTGTACCTTAGATTTCAGTTGTGCAAGTTGTTGTGGGTGTGGTTAATCATAGCATACATATTCATGTTGTTAATTTTTCAATTTCAAGTTAAAAAAAGGTTGCTGTGTAAAAGAGGCAAAGTTTGCATTGTAATTTGCAAGGTAGAAACTGTACTAAGTGACAAAGTTAAAATGCATGCCCAAGCTTCCCTGTAGCTCCAAAATTTGTTTTATGGGTTGTAATATGGATTTATATATATTTTGAATATATATATGTCATTTAAGTGCAATTGAACAACATGATAGGTTGCTTTCATGCACCTAGATTTGGGGTTTCATGTAAATTTGAATGCAAAATTACGTTAGAGTAAAATGCACACCATGGTCTCAATTTTGAGCCAAATTGAGTGGTTCAACTTGCATGAGGTGTAATTTGTGGTTTTACACCTGTTTATAACATTGTTTTGGAATTTTCAGATAGAAAAGCACCTGATGTGTATAAAGGCTAAAAATTTCCTTGTAAAACCAAAGGGCCAAATTGTTAAAGTTTCTATATAAATTTGCATGCCAAAAGTTGGATAAGCCTCCATAATTTAGGATTTAAGTTGTAAATTGATGATTAAAATATTTTTAACATGTTTCTACAAATAGTGTTGCATTTAGACTCCAAAAAGGGATGATTTATATGCACAAAGATTATGTTGGAATATTCACCAATACTGAGGGGGGGGGGTGAATCAATATTGAGCACTTTTTACCATTTTTAATCAAAACATGTAAAAATTAACATATCAAAAATGCCATTCACCAATGCATAACATCAAACTCAGTACTCAATATATTTTTACGTGGAAACCCAAATGGGAGAAAACCATGGAACGCTTTTAATACATATATCTTGAATATTACATTCATAAGAAGCACCAACTTCCAAGATTTACCAACATCAACTGGAAGGAGGCATCAACCCCCTATTTTAAAGGCACAAACCTAAAGGAATATCCAACTCCCTGATTTACCATCACCGAATGGAAGGAGGCACCAACCCCCTGGATTTATCAGCACCAACTCAAAGAAAGCTACAACTCCCCTGCAAGAACCAATTTGTTGATTGGAGACACCAATCTTCTTGTGCACCACCCAACCACCCTTTTTTCTCAAGAACCAACTCAAAGGAGACCTTAATATTCTTCCTTTCACCACCCTCATGACACCCTTGTTTCAAAATTATTCTCACAATATGATCTGGTCTAATATCATCTCTAGGTCCTCAATTAATTTGCTCCAAATCCCTCACACAAATCTGCAACATATGTTGACATCAAGCTACTTGTTAGGATATTTAGATACTTAGGAGTTAGTTAATATCTACTTGGTATAATGTGTCGTTAGGTAAAAGTGTTTTTCTTTAGTATGCATTTGTAGTTAGGAAATCCGATGGTCACGATATGTTTCCGACATAGAGTGATCCAATGGTTCATTTTATCCTCGAACTTAATGGCCATTAATTCATGGATTAGCACCCAATTGGTCCATGATATTTATTTAAAGAGCATGGAGGGTCATTTTACAATGATAGATTGTGAGAAACTCTCTTGTAAAATGTACTTGTAATCTTTTTCTTTTGCATTAATAAACTGCTCCAAGTGGTCGCGTTGGTTGGGGCCGTGGATGTTTCCCCGTAGGGGTTTTACCGTGTCAAAACATCGGTGTGTTGATATTTGATTTGTTTGTGTGAGTGGTTACTGAATGTGTTCCTCCTATGTTGGAATGCCTATGTTTTCAAACATGGTATCAGAGCCTATTTGAAGACCCGCTCCTGTTGTAGATCAAGATCGTGAAGCCGAGTTTCCTCATATCCATTTTCTGTCATTTACATAAATTTATGGGTTGAGAGGAATGTTCCATTGTGTATGGAGCGCTCGTTTCAATCAAGAACACTTTTCTTTTCACTCGATTTTTTTTTGTTTTCCCCAAATACTGTCATTTCAGTCAGATCCAGAGGTATAAAGTCTGAATACACATTTTTTAAATTTTGCAGAGTATTATTTTGGTTTCATTTTAGTTTTATATTATTTGTTTATGGGTTGCTACTCTTTTAGATATGCATATTCTATTTTCCCCGCACCTTGTGCAATCTCGGAAAATTAGAAACAAATAGGAAAAGGTGCATCTTCTGGGTAAGCTAATCGACATCTAACCATTGTTATCATCGAGAAACAAAATTTTTTTCTTCTGTGAAAATAGAATTTTTTTAGCACCGTCTTCAACAAAGAAAACAACAACAACAACAAAAATCCTCTTGTTAAACAATACAATATGTTTTGCTAGCCCATTTCGTTAAAAGTTTCCTTATTAAGTAAGAGGTCTTGAGTTCAAGTCTCTCTTTTTGTTACTTTTTTTTAAAAAGTTCATGCTCCATTGTAAACTGTATTTCACTTCAAGTATAAAAGTGAATCACTATAAGTAGTTTTAATACTTTATTTTAGAGTTATTTGTTTTGCATGTGGATTTTGTTTTATAAAGTAACTTCATTGTAAAAGTGATCCCCACTTCTTTTTATAAAATCGGGTCACTTCATAAAGAAACTTACATCACCAAGTGGTCCTTTGGTTATCATTTATGCCTTTTTTTTTAAAAGGGCATAACTTTCACATCCAAAATCCGTTTTTGGTGCCATTTTTTAAAACTGCATAATTTTTCGAGATCTTTCCATCCAGATCAACAGTTTTGGTTTTTAAATCCATAATGTCTACATATTTAATATGGATTATTCCAGTAATCTTTTTCTTACTAGCACCAACTACTTCCAATGGAAATTCCATATGGAGGATTTATTAAGAAGTAAAGGATTGTACCAGATTACCTTGGGAAAGGAAAAAGAACCCACTAATTCTAATAAGAAATTAAAATGGGCTAATAGGAGTGACGAAGCACATGGACTAATAAGAATTTCCATCTCTCCTTATTTAAGGTTCCGCCTCAAAGAAATTGATGACCCCAATGAATCTTGGGAAAATATTGAATCTATGTTTGGTAAACTCAATATTATTCAAGCACAATGTTTAGAAAATCAAGTACTAACTTTAAATCCAAGTGATTTTTCTTTCAATGGAGACTATATATCTAAGTTTAAAACACTCAAAATTTTATGTAAAGAATGTGAGATAAAGATGGAGGAAGAGCATTGCATCTATCTTATTCTCTCTACTCTAGGTAGTGCATATTATGTGTTTGTATCTACATTTTATTCCATGAGGGAGGATCTAGGGAAAACTTATAAAAAACCCACTCTTGAGTCCTTTTGTGTTGCTTTGATTAGAGAGGAAGATAAGCTTGTACAACTTGGAGTGATCATCATTGCAGGTACCTCCAACAAAGCCTTAGTGGCTCAGCAGAAAGATAAACCCAAAAATCCCAAGAAACATCCTCGCTACAACAACAAGAAACATAAGGGTCCCAAACCTGCTCAAATAACTTCAGCTCCTAATGGTGACAAAGGAGAAAAATACAAAAATAAGAAGACTGAAAGACATTGCAACTTTTGTGATAAATATGGTCATGATGAGTCCAAATGTTTCAAGAAGATGGAATATTTAGAAGCAGCGATGAAGAAGCACAACATCAATATTGATTCTACTTCTTGTTCTTCTTCTTCTTCTCATGGACATGCACTTTCTTCTTCTAGTTTCTCTTTCAATACAAATTCTACTTCTTCTTCTTATGAGTGGCTTATTTATTCTGGAGCATCTTATCATATGGATAAGGATAAAGACATATTTTCTTCTCTAAATGAATGTAACACCAATAAAATATTTGTTGGTGATGATATATCTCTTAGTGTTGTAGGATCTAGAATATTTCAAGTAGATAATGGTTATTTCAATGATGTATTATGTATTCCAAGTATCTTGTAACCTTCTATCAGTATATCAAATCACTCATTCAGGTGAAGGTAAAATCGTATAGTTTTCACCTCACCAAGTTGTAATCAAGGATATAAAAGATCCTAAGCATGTTCTTGCAATTGAAATTGCTGATGATATTACCATGTTGTACAAGTTTGAAAACTTTGGGTCATCATCTTTTTCATCAGTGTTTGTTTCTCATAACGATGACTTGAGAAAACTTTGGCATGAGCGGTTTGGTCATCTAAACTATCGCTCATTGCAGCAACTATGTAATCAAAAGATGGTAAATAGTCTTCCTCTTGTTTCATGTAGAGATGGTGTTTGTGTTGGTTGTGTTCTCGACAAACATCATCAAGACAATTTTGAAAAATGTGCCTCGGGCCCTTTGCAACTTGTTCACAGTGATTTGTGTGGTCCACTTTATTTTCCCTATTTTTCTAGGTGCAAGTATTTCTTAAATTTCATCGATGACTTTTCCAGACGTACTCGGGTTTACTTCTTAAAACTTAAGAGCAAAGTTTTTGACAAGTTTTTGGCCTACAAGGCACTTGTAGAGAAGCAATCTGGATATCAAATTCAAAAGTTAAGAACAGATAATGGAGACAAATATGTGAACAATAATTTTACAAGTTATTGCACTACACAGGGAATCCAAATGCAACACAGTGTTTCATATACACCACAAAAAAATGGTTTTGTTGAGAGAAAGAACCACACATTAAAAGAAATGGCTAATTGTATGATCCAATCTAAGGGATTAAGTCTAAAGTGTTGGGCAGAAGCAATCAACCTTGCAAATTACATAGTAAATCACACTCCCACAAAGGCTCTTAAAAATATAACACCAAAAGAATCTTGGACTAAAATTAAACCAGATGTAAGTCACTTCCGTGTATTTGGCAGTATAACATGGGCTCACATTCCTGATGAGAAAAGGAAAGCATTGCGGCCTAAAAGTGAGAAATGTATATTTGTTGGTTATTCTAAAGATGTCAAAGTTTATATACTTCTTCAACCACATTGTAATGAAATTAGTATTAGAATAGATGTTAAATTTGATGAAAATATCTTGGCCTGCGAGCCTTTTTCGGCAATTGTGCCTTCTTTGTCCTGCGAGCCATCTTTGGAATTTGTGCATTCTTCTATTCCTATTTTGGTTTCTCCTTTAGATGATGACAACGAGGATGAAAATCCACGTCCTCCTACTCACCTTCCTCCAATGAGTCCTTTGAACATGAACCAAAACCAACTCCATCACTTCCTAGATGGGTTTGTTCAACACGAGAAGTAGTTGGTGATCTTGTTGGTGATCTTTCATATCAACGTCAAACACGTTCACAATTAAAACAATCCTCTTCTCTTTTGGATCAAGTTTCAAAGACTCGTGATCCAAAGACATTTGCAGAAGCTTCAGGTCATCCAGATTGGGATACAACAATGAATGAAGAGTATCATTCTTTAATCGAAAATGATAGTTGGGATCTTGTACCTATTCCAAAAGGAATACAACTTGTCATATGTAAATGGGTCTACAAAACTAAGTATGCATCATATGGAAGTGTTGAAAGACACAAGGCTTAGTTGATTGCCAAAGGATTTTCCCAAGTTGAAGGAAATGAATATAATGAAACATTTTCCCATGTATCCAAAATGAATTCCACCTACCTTTCTCTTTCCCTTGTTGCCTCACATAAATGGTAGGTCCATCAGATGAATGTTAAATCTTCCTTCTTGCACGAAGATTTGCAAGAATAAATCTACATGGAACAACCTCCTGGCTATGTCTATAATGACTCTAGCCTTGTTTGTTGCCTTAAGAAATCTCTTTATGGTCTTAATAAATCTCCCCGAGCTTGGTATGTCAAAATGGACAACTTTCTTATTGACACCATTCTGATCCTAATGTCTATACCAAGAAAGTAGGAAGCAATCTATTAAGAATTTTCCTTTATGTTGATGACCTTATCCTTACTGGTAGTGACTCAAAAATTTTAAACCATGTGAAAACTAGCCTTAAGAAGAAATTTGAAATGACAGACTTAGGATTTTTACAATATTTCCTTGGCCTCCAAGTTTTGCAAACCAATGAAGGAATTTTTATTTTCTAGTCTAAGTATGCTTCTGACCTTCTTCATCGCTTTCACATGGACAATTGTAAACCAACCCCTTCTCCCTTCCAGTCTGGATTCAAGCTTACTACCACCTGTACTTCTCCTGAATTTGATGCCACCCTGTACCATCAGTTAGTTGGTAGCCTCTTATACTTGACTCATACATGTCCTGATCTTTCCTTTGTTTTCGGTCTTGTTTCTCGATATATGAAAACACCCCATGAAATCCATTGGAAAGCAACTAAAAGGATACTTCGCTATGTCTGTGGTATAGTTCAATTCGGGATGCATTACAGTTCATGGGGGAATCCTTTATTGGTTGATTTCTCTAATTCAGATTGGGCCAGTGACCCTCGTGATCAGAAGTCTGTTGGAGGCTATGTTTTTAGCCTTGGTTCAGGACCTATCACTTGGGCCTGTAAGAAACAACAGGCTATTACACTTTCTTCAGCAGAATCAGAGTACCGAGCAGCAGTAAATGCAAGTTAGGAAGCCTTATAGCTTCGATGGATTCTTTCAGAGTTTGGATTCCAGCAGCAACATCTGACCAGCCTTTGGTCTAACAATCAAAGTGCCATCAAGCTCACCAAATACCCAGTTGAGCATCAACGCAACAAACACATCAAGCTACACATACACTTCATCAAAAATCTCATTCATGATCAAGTTATTGAAGTTCTCTTTTGTCCTACAGATGATCAAGTTGCAAACATTTTCAAAAAGTCTCTTATAGAAGCGAAGTTTTCCAAACTTCGATCTATGTTAGGAGTTCAAGAAGCTCTCATTAAGGGGGGATAGTCTCTAATTCCTCCTTCCTTCTCCTATTGTGTCATTATTGTAAATCCTTCAATCATATCCCAAGTTGTTCTTAAGGGGGGATGTTAGGATATTTAGACACTTAGGAGTTAGTTAAGATCTACTTGGTCTAATGTGTTGTTAGGTAAAAGTGTGTTTCTTTAGTATGCATTTGTAGTTAGGAAATCCGATGGTCACGATATGTTCCCAACATAGAGTGATCTGATGGTTCATATTATCCTCGATCTTAATGACCATTGATCCGTGGCTTAACACTCGATTGGTCCATGATCTCTATTTAAAGAGAATGGAGGGTCATTTGTCGATGATCGATTGTGAGAAACTCTCTTTGTAATATTTTTCTTTTGCATTAATAAATTGCTCCAAGTGGCCATGTTGGTTGGGGCCATGGATGTTTCCCCGTAGGGGTTTTACCACGTCAAAACATCAGTGTGTTCATATTTGAACTGGTTGTGTGATTGGTTACTGAAGGTGTTCATCCTCTATTGGAATACCTGTGTTGTCGAACACTGCTCACACTGTCACTGAAGATAAGTTATGTCACTATCTCTTTCACTATCATTGATACATAATCATCAAAAAATTGGGTCCACATAAATATCCTAGGTCCACTTGGATCCACATATAAACCCCAACATCACTTCTTAAATTTATTTCAAACACCTTTTTGGGACTAGTTTCTAGATTAGTCACAAACCCTAACTTCCAACAAGTATAACTCCATACCTATAATGAATCAAGTTATGAAACTTTTACCCAATATTCTTTGATATATTCTCTGAAATTCCTCCAAGTTTCACTCCTTTCTTCATCACTGACAAAGAGATATAGTGAAAATGGAAGGCCTTCCTGAATTTTTTCCTATTATGGAGAGAGAACTTGTACAACATGCCACGAGCTCAATTTTGATATCTGATTCTGAAATTCACACCAAAAATACTAAGGATTGTAATCTTTCCAATTCAAATTGTCTCACATAATTTGGATCCTTTATGAAGAAGTTATGACGTTTTTACCCAGAACATCTGTTTGAGACTAGTTACACGACTAGTCAAAAACTCTATCTTCCATAGAGTGTATATCCAAAAGTGAAAAGACCTAGAAGTTTAAATTATTACCATGGGCACCTTGATATGACTTCTCAACAACCTCCAATTTTCACTATCTGAATCATTCTATAAAAAAAACTAATAGTGAAAATTCCAAGATGACCTTTAAAGAACATACCTTAGAACACACTATCACAAGACTTTATCTTCCCTTGGAATTCCGCCCTTATTCACTTCATATTCCCTTTGAAATTCGCTACCAATATTGTTTTAAGATATCACAAGATTTAATTATGAAAATGAGAGGTTGTTAATGTGTATTTACACCCTTCCAAGTGCTTCCTTTACTTAACTTTAGGCCCGACCTATAACTTCTTGTTTGCAACACTTTTTAGGGGCATATTTTACATGATCATATTTAAGAGGGCATATCTTCTCAACCATGAGGAACCATGTGGCATGCCACCTACCATTTGAAACAGATGACAAGGACTATCAATCCATGAAGTATTTCCATGCATTTAAAATGTCTTTAATACTCATTTTCTTCAATCAACTTCGAGCTTCATGACCACACATTTGGGGCTTCGTAAACATATTTTCAGGGCTTCTTGACCATACATTGTAACTTATTTTATTAAAAATTGTGGATGCTTGTAGGATTCTTCAAAGTGTCTTCTCATGAGGGCCATTCTTAGAGCTATGCCATAAGGGTACCACTTTGGATACTCCTTCAAATAAACCCATCACTTCTAAGGGATTTTGGACTTGCTTCAGGGGTTCTTCTAGAGTTGACATCAATGAAAACCAATTTTCCAACAGATTCAAGAGATTTTAATGAATCAAAGGATGGTGGGTTATGAGATCAATCATGGTCAGTTTTTAATTTTCATTCATAAAAGTCTTTGTTGTGCAAAATTAGGCAAGAGATTCCTAGTAAAACCCTCAAAATGCACAACTTGTTTGTAAAAAGTAACCCAAGGTTATATTATACTTTATATTTGATTTTTTCAGGTTGTTAGGGGTGTGTTTTATCATATTATACCTATTCATGTTGTTTATTTTTCAAATGCAAGTTTAAAAAGGGTTTTTGTGAAAAAGAGGCAAAATTTGCCTTGTAATTTGCAAGGTCAAAATTGTACTAAGTGATCAAATTACAATGCACACCCAAGCTTCCTTGTAGCTCCAAAAATTGTTTTATAGATTGTAATAAGGATTTAGATATATTGTGAATTTACATTTGTCATTCAAAGTGAAACTGAAGGACATTAGAGGTTTCTTTCATGCACTTAGATTTGGGATTTCATGTAAATTTGAATGCAAAATTACCTC
>JZKD02S1696671.1:185571-204843 GCA_000966675.3 Picea glauca
TCTCTCTCTCCCCCCCTCTTTCTGTTTACCCCTCGTTCTACCTCCCTCTCTCTCTCTCTCTACCTCCTCCTTCTTGCTCTCCATCTCACTCTTGGCCTTTCTTGTGCAATTTTTTTCTCTTTCTCTCCCTCCCCTTCTCTCTCTAAAATTGGTCCGTAGTCTATTGAGCCATGATTGTATCACATTGTCCTGCCCACTATGCCAACTATTCTAGTGAAAACCTTCAACCATATTTCTATTATCAACACCCTTGGATTATAGGGGATGGTTATCATGGGAGGATCCATTCCCTACCACCTAAAATCTATATATGATATTGATTCCATTCATGAATTTTCTCATAAATAAGAAGAATATCGAAAGTAGAGTCTACGGGGCCGAAATTATCAATGTGCCACCATTCGGCTAGGGATAACCATTGATCCCATTGATTTTTCCATTGAGATGAAAAACACCTCAAATATGTTTCCAAACAATTGTTGAAAAATTTAGTTTGACCATCATTCTGGGGATGATAGGCAGTGCTGAGATAAAATTGTGTGCCTTGTAAACTGAACAATTCTTGCCAAACATTGCTGATGAAAGTGGGATCTCTTTCAAAAACAATAGAATGAGGCATGCCATAAATATTGAAGATCAGATCCATGAAAATTCGAGCCACAATGGACGCAGTGAATGGGTGTTGAAGAGCACAAAAATGAGCATACTTGGAAAGATGATCAAATAACACCACGATGACTAGCTTATTCCCCAATTTAGGTAAGCCAACAATGAAATACATAGAGATATCCCTCCAAATAGAGGGTGGGATCATAAGCAGTTGTAGTGTGCCTGGGGATTTGAATTTGTATCCCTTGTTTCATTGAAAAACATCACATTCCTCCAAAAAAGTGTGAATGCTCTATTTCATACCATCCCAGAAAAAAGAATGTTTGACCCTGTCATAGGTTTTGGTAAACCCCGAGTGCCAAGCTATGGGTGTAGCATGAAGCTCAAAAAGAACCATGGATTTAAGTTGTGATTGTTTACTTAAATATATATGACCTTTGTAGCGAATCTCATCATTATGCCAAGATTACCATGGGGAAACTGGAGAATTGGCTTGCAATTGTTGGATCAGACTCGAAATTTTGGGATCTTGCAGTCATTCTTGGTGATCATCTTGGATCGAATTTGGTACAATGAAAGAGAGGGAAAAAATGGACCCTTCATCTTCATATTTTCTTGAAAGAGCATTAGCAACCAAATTTTCTTTTCCTTTCTTGTAAATTATCTCATAATCATATCCAAAGAGCTTATTCACCCATTTTTGTTCCTCCAGGGATGAAAGATGTTGCTCCAGAAAATACTTGAGGCTCTAATGATCTGACTTAATTTGGAAGCATTTCCCCAATAGATAAGGGCACTAGATATCCACTGCATGTAGAATAGAGAACATTTCATTTTCATAGATTGATTGGACCAAATTTCACTCTAACATTTGTTTTCTAGTAAAGGCCAAAGGTTGACCATCTTGCATAAGGACTGCTCCAATTTATCTACTAGAAGTATCACAATTCCAGGACAAAGGTCTTTGTGAAGTCAGGAAGGGACAAGACCGACGTGGTGCACATAGTCACGTTCAAGGATTGAAATGAATGATAAGTTGTTGGAATCCAAGTGAAAGAATTATTTTTAAGGAGAGCATTGAGAGGCGTCACAATATTTCCATAATTCTTAACAAACTTGTGATAATAGCCTATTAAACCCAAAAAACCATGCAATCTTTTGAGAGTCTTAGGGAGAGGTCAATCCTGCATAGCTTTAATCTTCTTAGGATCGACACTGACAATTGCCTTTCCAACAATATGACCCAAGTAATCGACTTTCAAGGCTCCAAAAGAACATTTAGATTGTTTGAGGAAACTTTGATGCTGAGATAGTAGCTGAAGAAATCAATCCACATGAGAAAGATGGTATGTCCAGGGTTTACTATATATGAGAATATCATGAAAGAAAACTAAGACAAAATGATAGAGAAAATGATAGAAGACATGATTCATGAGGCTTTTGAAAGTGGAGGGAGCAGTACACAAGCGAAAGGGAATGAACAATAACTCATAGTGGCCCTCATGAGTTTGAAATGTAGTCTTAGGAATGTCTTCCTCGTTCATATGTATCTGGTGGTAGCTAGAATGAATATCAATTTTAGTAAAGAACTGGGCACCATTTAATTCATCCAAGAGATCATCAATGATAGGAATGTGAAATTTGTCTTTGATATCGAGTTTGTTGAGGGTGCAAAAGTCAGGACACATGCACCAAGATCATTCTTTTGTAAGTGATCCAAAATGGATCCAGGAACCAAAATGGGTCTAGCAAGGCCTAAAAATAAAAGTGCTCAGAATCACTTCAAAATGGATGTGTGCATAGCCCTCGTCATTATGAACCCAACACAACTTGAACAAGCTCAAATAGACACCGTATGTGAAATATATTGCGTTCTATTCATTTTGCCAAACAGGCAAGATTTTTGCTAAATGTACAGTTCGTACACTGCTGACATGGAAACTGATCGTACAGGTCGTATGGCCATACAATGACATGGTATATGTGTTGGCATGTTGACTGGGTAGTTGATGGATGACAGGTGGATGAGTTATATTGTGACACATTGCACCACTGCAAGGCTGACACATGGCACATTTGTACGGTTGAGATGGCATGGGACGACGTGGAAAGGTAGACACGTGGATAAATTGGACAATGAAAAGTGTGATTTGCATGGAAACATTATATGGTGCCAGGTGGCCCAGTCATGGGCTGCCACTTGGAACCCCTCCATTGGTTGGCAGTGTGGCAAAATTTTATGGACTCCACACAAGTCAAACCCGCGACCTCCAAGCAAGGCAGAGCACTTTGGCAAGGGTGGGCTACTAGCCCACCCATGATGTGACTTGTTAACTATAGTCCAAACATTATATTTGAATGTGAATAAAAATATTTTCAATGGATAAAAGGGTTGGGTCCTAGCCCCAGCCCCTGGTGCACACAACATACGCCCTAACCACATGTCCATACCTTTTATGTTTAGCGCGGTGTTTCTATGGGTATATCCCAACGCATTCAACGTTCCATATTCCCATTACATATGACCCATACCTCCCACTTTTGGCACGATTTCAGGATAAGCCCCGGTCGGCGAGGGCCAACCCCATCTAACTAGGAGCCAGTCTGTAGTTTGGGCACATGGAGCATAAGGGTCTTGTCCACATGGGCCATAGCCACATGACTAGGAGTTAGAACCAGAGGGGCCAACCCAGGGCCACATGGACGACGCGCATATGACCAAGAGCTCGGGAATTCGGGGGATGCTCCCAATTTTAGCCCAAAAGTGGGTTTTGAAACTATATATTATATTTTTTAGTTATTTTTCAGCCTGTTTGGGGGGTTCAAAGAAGGAGAAATGTTGAGGAATTTGACAGTCAAAGCCATTTTTATGTAGGGAAGCCATTGAGGAGAGAAACTTTGTGGGCCATTTTTGGGAGCTTCGTTCATCCATTTTCAGTGTCGTCAGTTGTGTTGGGTTCATGAGCTCTAGCAGAACACAACCAGATCATTTTTTATTCCATTTGACACTCTTATGATTTACTTTTGAATATCTGAAGAGAAATAAGAAATCCTCACCCACTAAGACAAAGGCCTAGAGATATAGGCAATATTGTTGAACTCCGTTAACAACTTTTGTTGTTATGGTTTGTTGATTCTTGTGCTTATTTCCAGATCTGTATATCTTAATATGGATGCCATGTTAGATCATTAATTCTTCCTCTTTCGTCAATTTCTTTAATGGTTAATGAAATCATGTTTTAAAACTCAACCATATTCTTTAAAATATCTTTTTGGATCAAGTGGTATAAGAGCCATTTGACGGTTGGTTTTTGAGTTTGCATGATTACCAGGGAAAAGTTGAATCTTGGTGAAGGTGAGCTTGTTGAAGGGAATATTGAGATTAGATCGAGAAAGAGAACTTCTCAAATTGAGAAGATGACATCAGAAGAGGGACTTTCTCATGAGGAGAAATAGTTTCGAAAGAGTTTCCTCACCATGTCAGAGATGGTGAAGGTTCTATATGATGATTACTTAGAGTAGAAGAGACTAATTCTAGGTGAATCTTCAAAGGTCAAAAGTGAAGAAGGAAAGTATCCTCCTAAAACTCTTCCTTCACCTCCTTCTTCTCCATCAACTACTTCTTCTTCTTCAAGTACAAGTTCCAAATCCACCGCAAGAAAACATTCCCATAAACATAAACAAGATATGCCTTTACTTAAGCTTGATGTGAAATTTGAATTACCCATGTATAACGGTGAAGTTAATGCAGAGAGGCTTGATAACCAGTTCAGACAGATGGAGGTTTATTGCAGTGTGCAACAAATCAAGGATGAGGCAACTCAAATCAAATTGGCATGGCTTCGACTTCTAGGAACAACACTCATCTAGTGGCAAAGAAAGTTGCAAAATGACACACAACAAGTGGGTAATGTATTTAAATCATGGAAAGTTTTTATTTCTATACTTAGAAAACAATTTTATCCTTTGGGTTATAAAGAGAAGGCTTTAATTGAATGGCAAGGTCTTAAACTAAGAAAGGGACAAAGAGTGCAAGAATACACAGATGAATTGCATAAGATGGAATTAATGTTAGACATTCCATTACATACCCAAGAAACTCTTATGAAGTATATAGGAGGTTTACCTGCACACATTCGTAAAACTATATTTATTTTTGGACCTACTAATATTGATGAGTTTTTTATTCAAGAAACATACATTGAGGTAGGGAAAACTAGAGTTGGTGTATCAAGGGAATCATCTTAGAGAAAAGAGGACAAAAGAAAGTGGAATGGAAAGAAAGAAAATTTAGTGGCAAGAAAGGAAGAGAAGCTCTCTTGCAAGCACTGCAATAAAGAAGGGCATGATGATGATCACTGTTGGAAATTGCATCTTGAGAAGAGACTAAAGTGGTTCAAAGAGAGGAAAGGGAGGAAAACATTTGCAACAACATCACAACCAATAGACTTGGGATCAGATTCAGGTGATGAGTCTAAAATCACAGTGGTTGGTTTGACAGGTAAAATTGGTGATGGATATGATTCTAGTAGTAAATTGTTTCACCTATGGGTCATAATGAGGCATACTAAGGTCGGCACATTGATAGATAGTGGATCTTAATCTAACTTGATTTCAAAGGAAGTGGTTAAAGAATTGGGATTAAACAGTCAGATGCATCACAAACCTTACTCACTTAAATGGATAAGAAACAATCATAAATGGAACATAACAAAGCAATGAACTTTAAGGTTTGCAATTTCATCTAAGTTTGTGGATGAGGTAACATGTGATGTGGTTCCACTAAATGAATGTGGAATGGTCTTAGGAAGTTTTTATTTGTATGATCGCAAAGTAATCTTCTACAGGGAACATAATCAATATCACTTAATCAAATCATGCAAGAAATATGTTGTATATGCTCATCACTTGAAAGCAAATCAATCTCTTCAAACAATGGAACAATTAAGGAAGGAATCTCATACAAGAAACACACCTATAATTGTGCCAAATCAAGTAATTGATCTTAAGCAAGAACATGAGATGATTGAAGAATGGAAGTTAAATCATACTTTTCTTCAAGATAATCTAATGTCATGAAAGTATTACAAACATATTAGCTCATTTGCAGTCATATTTTTGACGTTATCTTTTCTAATGCTTTCAACATGGATGGTAGTGGCTTCAATAAGATGCGAAAGAGTACAAGTGGCTAACAATATGTTGTCAGTTATCATGGTTGTTTTACAGTTGATCTTGATGAGACAGGTGCACAAGACATAGTTTAAGAACAAAGAACAAGTGGGGTGGCCTATCCTGTACTTGTTGACTGGTTAGTATCCTTTTGGAGGAAAAAAAGGTCTTAGTGGAGAGGTGTGATCCAAAATGGATCGAGGAACCAAAATGGGTCCAGGAAGGCCTAAAAATAAAATTGCTCAGAATCGCTTCAAAATAGATTTGTGCATAGGCCTCATCATTACAAACCCAACACAACTTGAACGGGCTCAAACAGACATCGTATGCAAAATATATCATGTTTTGTTCATTTTTCCAAACAGACAAAAATTTTGTTGACCGTATAGTCCGTACAATGTTGACGTGGAAGTTGACTGTACATGTTGTATAGCCATACAGTGACATGGCAGATGTATTGGCATGCTGACTGGGCATTTGATGGATAACAGGTGGATGAGTCATATTGTGACACATGGCACCACTGCAAGGGTGGCACGTGGCACATCTCTACAACTGAATTGGCATGGGACGACGTGGAAAGGTAGACACGTGGATGAATTGGACGATGAAAAGTGTCAGTTTCTTGGAAAAATTATATGGTTCCATTGGCCTAGTCATAGGCTTCCACATGGCACCCCTCCATTGGTTGGCAGTGTGGAAAATTTTTATGGACTCCACAGGAGTCGAACCTGCGACCTTCGAGCAGGGCAAAGTGCTTTGGAAGGGCTGAGCTACCAGCCCTCCCATGATGTGACTTGTTAACTATAGTCCAAACATTACATTTGAATGTCCAAACATTATATAGTCCAGCCCACCCCTAATGTGCACAACATATGCCTTAACCACATAGCCCATACCTTTTATGTTTGGCGTGGTGTTTCTATGGGTATAGCCCGATGCATTCAACATTCCATATTCCCATTACATATGACCCAGACCTCCCACTTTTGGCGTGATTTTGGTATAATCCTCAGTCGGCGAGGGCCAACCTCGTTTGACCAAGGGCTATGACTAGGAGCTAGTCTGGAGTTTGGGTGCGTGGAGAATAAGGGGATTGGCCACATGGGCCATAGACACATGAACATGAGTTAGAACTGGAGGGCCAGTGCATCAGCCATCCTAGGGCCACATGGAGGGCGTGCAAATGACCAGGAGCTTGAGAATTCGGGGGTTGCGCCCAATTTTAGCCCAAAAATGGATTTTGAAACTATATATTATACTTTTTAGTGATTTTTTAGCCTATTTGGGGGGTTCAAAGAAGGAGAAATGTTGAGGAATTTAACAGTCAAAGACATTTTTATGCAGGGAAGCCATTGAGGAGAGAAGCTTTGCAGGCCATTTTCGGGAGCTTCGTTCATCTGATTTCAGTGCCGTCAGTTGTGTTGGGTTCTTGAGATTTAGTAGAACACAACTGGATTAGTTTGTAATCCATTTGACACTCTTATGATGTACTTTTGAATATTTTAAGATAAATAAGAAATCCTTACCCGCTGAGACAAAGGCCCGAAGATGTAGCCAATATTGCCAAACTCCGTTAACAAATTTTGATGTTATGGTTTGTTAATTCTTGTGCTTATTTCCATATCTGTATATCTTAATATGGCTACCATGTTACATCATTAATTCTTCCTCTTTCATCAATTTATTTAATGGTTAATGAACTCATGTTTTAAAACTCAACCATAGTCTTTAAAATATCTTTTCAGATCAGTAAGTACCATAACCATAGGAGAAGAGTAGGGGCTAGTACTAGGATGGATAACGCTTGCGGCAAGCAATTCTTGAAAATGTATCTCAATTTCATTTTTTGGGGGAAAGGGATGATGATAGGGATGAACATTGGGAGGAAGGATTTCGGGTACGAGGGGATTATAATGATCATGAACACCACAGGAAGAAGGAAGTCCCTGCGGAATGGAAAAAATAGCTTGATATTTGGAGAGGATGGATTGGAGGTCAAGAGGCACATAGGGTGTCTTAGTGGCTTGAATGGAATGGAGTTATGCAATAATGTTAGAATGGGATTTTTTTAGGATCTTTTCCATGCGATGGGAACTGATGATCTCAGGGGAACCTATTACGATTCCTTGGAACTTATACTATTGGAACTCATGTTTGAATTGCATGGTTAATTCCTTAAAATTCATGAGAATGGGGACCAGAGTCCTTAACCATTCATCCCCCAATAAAATGTCACAACCACCCATGTCGATAGAAAACATATGAGATTCCATGTGGTACTGACCAATTTTGAGATGCGCATTTTCACAACACCCCCCATATTTCATGGACCCATCATTGGCAATCATGATTTGAAATTTGTTGATTTCTCGTATATAGCAATTTGTTTCTTGGGAAATGCAGAGATGAATAAAATTATGGGTTATGCCACTGTAAATGAGGATGATTACCTTTCGATGCTTATTGTAACCAATGAGCTTGAGGGTTTGGGGAGTAGAGAAACTAGTGAGAGCATTCATGGAAATGACCGCTTCAACTTCTGTAGGGTCTAAGGGTGGAGTCAAGTCAGTGGGTTCAGGTGACTCTGCCACAGGGGGAGCCTTAACCTCTTCTTCAGAAACATCCTCATAGATGGCCATAAAAAGATTTTTTTCCTTACACTTGTGCCCAGGAAAATATTTTTCATCAAAATTATAACAAAGGCCCTTGAGTTGGTGTTCATCCATTTATTCCCAAGCCAATTTTTTTATCTTTAGTGAAGTGGAAGGAGGAGTGGGAGTGACTAGATTAGGGTGAAGAATAAAGGAGGGTTTTGAGTTTGAGAAGATACAACCTATTGTGATTCCTTATCTCTTTTATTAGCTTCCAACTAACTCTAGGGACGAGCCATGAGGACGTGGGAACATATCACATATTTGAGGCCACTGATAAATCATTCTCAGAAAAAATCATCAGACATCCCTCCATGCAAAAATTCAATCACACAAAAGAAACTATAAAGTATTCCACTGCGCCAAATTGTTTCAACTTTGTCAAATGACCTAAATGGTGGGTGTCATTGTCAAAGAGTTCATAAATCTATGCAACAAATTGTGTCCAAGCCACATACCCTTGGCGGGATTTTTTTATCCATTGCCACAATTGCCAATGTTCTTGATCTAGATGGAGAACACCATACCAGAGTTTGGCCAACTCATCTATAATGATGTGCAAAGAGAAATAGTGTTCCATTTGAGTTACCCAACGGGTGGGATTTGAACCATAAAATTTGTTCACATCCATGCACGGAAGGTGTAGGTCACACTGAAAGTGATGGGGCTGAAAATTCTGGGCATTGGATGAAGTTTCACCTCCAGGGTGCAAAGGTGGGTTAGAGGAGGTAATGTCTCTAGTGATATTCAGCTTGGCATAGATATGTCCAATGAAGGATTCAAGCTTGGTAAAGAGGTCATTTTTTAGGGTTTCCATTTTGGCATCTATGGTGGAATGCATGTTTTTATTGATGGTGGTAATATTGGCACTGAGCTTCTGCACTTCATGTTGGGGCATTGTGAAATCAGAGGACAAGGAATTGAGGTGGGATTCAAGTTATTGGATACAAGTGTGGGCCATGATGAAGGGACAAAAGGGATAGGTGGGACCACATAGAAAATGGGTTATGGGTTAAGGGTATCAAAAACATCAAGGCGATGAGGGGAATCCAATGGGGTAAGTCCCAAATAAGGGGGTCAGGTCCACAGAAAAAAAAAACATTGTTGAAAAATGATAGGTATGATTGTGATCAAGGAAAAGAGAGGAATCCAATGGGATAGGGATGAAATAATGGTGCAAGAAGTGTTGAAAGGCCCAAATTCTTAACAAGAAAAAATGTGTAGTAATTTTGCAACCAGAATGCAGGGGGTGAAGTTGTGCAACAATAAAAAAAAAATGTTCTATTTCTTTTTCCATCCCAAGGGTTAGGGTATTTAAGGTTTCTATAGACAAGGGTTTTCCCTATGCTATAACTCTCTGATATTCGTGCGCGGTCCAACAGTAGTAATCGACCCAATATCTCAGGGAACTAACTAAGGATGCTAGATTGTGCCCTTAGTTGTACTACTTGACTACCCAGGTACTAGAGAGTATCTTCCCAAATGTTGTTCTTGTTGGCACTATAATAGTCATGAGGTCGATCGGTTTATCTACGGAGGGATTTGGGAATGTAGGCCAATCTGTATACAGGTGTTGTCGGATGCACTACCACTCAAAGGGGTACCAACATGGGTTACAAGGGTGATCAATAATATGTGTTTAAGTACCACTTGTAGTTCCTACGTGTATGCTTCCCGACCATGGATGTATGCATTGAAAAAAATATCTTTGTAGCTTTAAGACATTGGAATGCGTCTCTACCCTAAAAAAATAACCCACAATTTTCTACCAAGGAAAGTGCTCTAATACCACTTGTAAGGTACTAGATCTATTATAATAGTTGAAAACAAAAATATTGCAGAGAATAGCAGTGGAACAACACAATATATGAAACCACAGCACCAAAATAATACCTTTATTGATAGGAAACAATGTTCATTTGCCTCTTCGAGGGGGAAACCTCTAGCATAAAAAAGCTCTATTACAATAATTCTCAAGACAAGAATTTTTATGCCCTCGACTCCTATTTATAATAAATATATCTATCAAAAGAAAAATCTGGAGAAATATCTTCTAGAAGCGAAAGCTTCTATTAGGTCTTCTTACATTTGACTTATTCTTCCTTATTACTAGGACTTATTAATATTGGTTTTTATTACATGGAAAATATATTATTCTACCTACTTGAGGGGTTAGGGAGTTAGTTCCCTAACAAAGATATTGAGTGGGAGATAAATAAATAGTGAAAACACAATGATGGATTGAATTAAAGGGATATATAATCGTTTGTAGGTGCGGATGCAGTGAAATCATGGTACAACTTTTTGGAGGGGGGGTAGTGGGGGAGAGAAATGGGGAGAGTGGGGGATTGGGGAAAGTATTAGAGGGGTAACTATCTACCCTTGGTCCCTTACCTTTGCTTGAAAACTATCCCCCTCTATGCATAGGAACCTACCTCCACTTCATCCCTAGACCCATCTAACCCTAGGCCCCGACATATACCTAACCCTTAACCCCCTCCACAGTCGATCCCTAAGAGCCTTATGATTGTACCTCTTCCCAAGGTCCCCACAACCCCTACACCTTCAAACTAGTGCTCTAACGACTACCCTATGCCTCAAATCACTTTCAATTATAATCCCCCAGGTCCTAGTTTTTCACCATGGGGCCTGCATAATCTTAACTGGGACAAATATTAAGAGACCAACCATAATCAAAACCTCAATCGTGGCTATACTTAGATGTGTTAGACACAGAAGATGAAGAATTTGAGCAATATATAGATGAAAATGTTCTCGATGTTTATATCAACAATGAAGTTATTCAAAAATTACACTAATGATGATGTTGCTATGGCCAATCCTTTCAACGTTGATTTTGAACCGAATGATACAAATGTGGAGTTGGACAAAGAAGAAGATCGATGATATTGAATTGTTGAAATGTTGGTAGAGGTATGTGATTATGAATTTTCTATGATTAATTCTATTCAAAGTATTTTATTATATGGGTTAAATATGTGTTATTAATTCTTATGTCATTTTCTATGTATCATTGGTTGGTTAGAAGTCATTGACCTTGATTTCTCTCATAACCCACCAACCTCCTAATCCATATTGAGCATGTGTTGAATGATTTTAACTATTATTCAATATTGATAATCTACCACAATCGTTTAACCCTCCACATAGTAACCTTGGTAACTTTCTACACCTCCACCCTCATATTCCACCATAAGAACCATGTGCATGCTCCAAAACCACTACCTAGGGACTAAATGGAATATTTGAGTTGCAAGTGTCATATGGTATCCATTACTAGGTTTAACACATAAAATATGTCTTTGGGATTTGGATGTGGTTTAGGGTCAAGGATTAGGAGTTAGGGATTGAGGAGTTGGGGGTTTTAGGGAGTAAGGGGGTTATATATAACTATATAACACATATTATATACAAATATAAATATAAATTATATTACAAATAAATAACAAATAAATGAAACAAACAAAACATAAACAGAAATAAAAAGAAACATAAAAAACATAAAAAACACTATGGAACCAAACCCCGACCAAATAAACTCACTCTCAAACTGGTTGACCACTACATTGTTAGACCCCACCTGCTAGTAAGGAGAGTGCGTAGAGGAGAAACCCACTGATTTTTTCATTGGATCAACCCCACCTGCTAGTATGAATATTGCACAGAGGAGCAACCCGTTGACATTTTCATTGGATCGACACCTACCAATAAGGAAAGTGCATAGAGGAGAAGAGAAGTACAAGGAGAGACTAACCCCACCTATGCATCCAAGGATGGATCGACCCCACAATGTATTTGGTATGTATCCTTGTTGATGATGTAGATAGAAAATGTAGATCCTATAGTTGTTTTTTCAATATTAAATGGTTGATAATGACTCTGTTTGAGTTCCACTCACTTCAATTTTTCCTTATCATTCAGTCATTATTTTAGGTTTGATACCCTGTAAACTACATCTCTTAGCCATATTTTTTTATGCACAACAAATAACAAATAGGGTTTGAAATGAAAATTCAATAGACACGATCGGACCATTCATATAGATCCAATATTGACGATATCAACTTATTTCGTCTAGTGAAAGTGCATGTTGGATAACAAGGGGTTAGAGGCCTAAATTCTAAACCATGGTACTAACGGGTGATAATGTTTCATAACCTTATTCATTTCAATATGCAAGGTTTGTATTATGAAACCACTTAAGATTTTCCTTGAAATGCAAGAGTGGATGAAAAGTGCCACAGTGATGTAAGCCAAATCAAAAAGGCGTTGGGTCGTTGTAATCTGAAGGATTTAAAAATAAAAATAAAAAAATTACCCCCAAATCAAATGAGGTAAATGCGCACAGTAAACATTGTTACAAGTACAGTAGAGTCCAGTAAAAGCAATCAAATTCTCCTTCGAAAAATAGTTTCGAGTAATGTTCTCATTTCCTTATTTCAAATATGTTCTTATTGTTTAAAATAAGGATAGATGGAGAAAGGTAGTCAGTCTAGCAACGATCATCCTTTGATGAAAAAGTCTTAATCGACCGTGATTGTGAAATTTTTGAAACCATTCTATCATAGTTTGTTCACTATGAGTTAAAGAATTTAGCATGTGATAGATTTAGGGATTTGCATGATTATTTACATATCTAGGATTCAAACTTGGCTAAATTCAAAAATCCCCAAACCTATTATTTTCCCGAGTTTGTGTCCTAGTGTGCTGAGAAATATCTTTCTAAGAAAAGGGTCGTGGTATCTGAAAATGGGTCCATTATATTCTATATCAATGTCGAGTCTATTACAAAAATGTTATCTCTTCCCCAAATCCTTGAAGGTCAGACCCTACATGAAGAAACCTTATATATCAATTACAATGCTTTAAAGTCAGATGAAAAGGTCACATTGTTACAATCACATATGGATAAATATGTTGTTATTCCCAACACTCCTCCTCCATATAAATCCAATATTTTACCTTAAATTTCTAGACAATCCATAAAAATGATGTGTCTAATTTTACGATATGATCATGATAGAACTATAAATGAATCTATTTTAGGGTTTGTGTTAGCTATTTGTCCTCCATGTGAGAATTACATTACCAAATTTCATTATTCTCAATTCTTTGTCGATATCATTCACTATATGTTGACACAGTTTCATGCAAGCGGAAATTTTCGATATCAATCATATCTTGTCTACTTGATTCTATATTTTCAAGCTTCTCATTTTCAGAATATTCAATTGAAAATAGAATATGAACTTGGTAATCCCCGATCAATCATTGAATGGACATAATTAGTCAGAAAGAAGAAAGAAAACAAAGGTTCTTCTAAGTTTGTTAATAAATTTATGTCGATTGCATATATTTTTTTACATGGGAGTTTAGCACCAAGGATATTCCCAGAAGCCAGAAGGATTTTGCAGCTGAGTCCTGACACCAAAATTGGATATTGGTTTTTGTTTGAAAATCATACAATCATAAGGATATTAGGGATTATTTTAAGGATGGAAATTTATTTTAAAATGTAGAAACCTTGGTGAATCTTACTAATCCTGCATATGCCAACTATAAAATGTTTGGAAATATTTTTGTAAAAATTTTCAAATTTATAAGAATTTTATAGAGTTTATATACATTTGTGGTGATTTTTAAGGTAAAATAATTTTATCCTATAGAATTTGGGTGAATCATTTTTAGAATAGCGAATCTATTTTTGGGAAAACCATGGAAAATTAGCCCATGAGAAAAATTTATACCCTAAAATCATCCCTGAATGATATATGGTTCAGCGTTGAATATTTTTTTGTTACCAGTGTTTTTGACACTTAGGATATTTTCCTTAGAATATATAAGATAAATTCTTGATTCATATTATGTAATTTTGTTTCCAAGACACATCAAGTCACATTCTAGTTAAAAAAGGAAGTTGGTCCTTTTATGGTAATCACAAGAAAAACTCAAGGAATAATTGAAAAAATGCTTTTGGACTTGAACTTCCAGCTAGGAGAAGAATGGAAGTATGATCCTTATCAAATAATCTCAAATAAAATGGTGCAATTTGGATCTTCTCCATATATTCATCATTCAAAGCCAGAATTGGAGAAACTTACAAATCAAGATAGTTGGTATCATGTGAAACACTTATTAAACGGAGGTGAGCCATCATTGTTACAAAATCAAATTCCAGTTCTTCAAATAGATAATCCTGGAAAGAATGAACAAACAACTCAACCATCAATAATTGAGACTCCAAAAAAATGGGATAAATCTAATAAAAGAATATATCTAGAGTCATCAAAAACTATTTTTGATATGGAGGAAGATGAACACCAAAGTAAAAGACAGAAGATAGAGGATCAAGAATGGGGAAAAGGTAAATTAATACAAATTCCAGAGAAGATTCCTACAAAAAGTGAGCATGTATTTTATGTAGAGCATATCCCTTTAGTTGTTATAGAAAGTTCAAATACCCATGAAGGACAAGAAAACACTGCAGATTAAGGACAAAAAAGTCAAAACATTCTCGTTTCTCAATTTATGGAAATAAAGAACCAGAATATTGAAATAAGGAGAGATATTTGTCCTCAAAATTGGAAGCAGGGATTTTCTCAAACAAAATTGTTATTAGCCTTTGATTTTAAAGAAGGGTATTTGAATATGGCCATAATGGAACCTGAAGCTCAAATAGTTAAAAAAGATTAGGATTATAAATCCACCAGGTTTAAATTGAAATTACATGGAATAAATATGGTGGATAAAATGAGGTTGCACAGAAAGAAAGGTGATATGGTATTTAGAGACTTGTAACAGACCTCAACCAGTATGGGAATAATTCTAACAATGGCTAGTAATATTGAGAAGTAATGAAAGCAGGAGAAGGTATCCACCAAAACAGAATAAATAAGGATAAATGAATTAGAGAAATGTATAATATAATTGGGTGTAGATCCTCATGATGCAAAATATGTACATACTTTTATTAAAAAAAATAAGAACACATAAATTCAAGTGTTAAAAAATAAGCTTAATATGCCTGATATCGATCATGTATAGACACCAGAACTTCAAGAAATGCCATAGGAAAAATATCAGTTATTATGTCAAATGGTTCAAATGAATAATCATCTTGCTTCATATCAACAACAAATTGAAACATTGGAAAAGGAGAAAAGTGAACTTAAGTCTTTAAATCCTTCATCAATTCAATCATCCACATCATCATATCCTTCAAAATATTTGGGCAAAGTTGTTATCTAATTTAAACATTAAGGAAATTGAATTTGATGATCTAATAAGAATGATAACATGTAAAAATGATGAAATTGATATTTTCAAAGATCAATTGAAATAAAAAGATGGATTCGTTGCTAATTATCATACATTCAAAGAAAAGTTGCAAAAATATTTAGAACAAGTTCATGGTAAGATAATTGGTAAACCATATTTAATTGGAGAAGTATATATTCTTTGGGGTTGTATCATCTCGGAGATACTTAAATCATGGAATTATTTCACATTGGTGGTTGATGAGTCTAGCTTGGCTTCACAAACTCAAAAAAATATAAATAAAATCCTAGAAGAACTAAGTGATAAACCACAAGTGGTCAACAATGTTATAAAAAAACTTTAACTCTAAGAGTTGGAATCAGTTAAAGTATTTGGGTGTCAATGATCATATGTTACATACCCACTATGGAAATCAAATTTTTCGTCGCTTTCTCAATGATCAGACCCCCAAAATGTCTACGGAGGTCTAGCGTAAGATAGCTCTTCCCTCGTCTATTCCCATAGGGTCATGGGTCATGACCACAGGTCAAACAAAGATGGCGTTTGTTTTCTCTTCGTGACTCAGCGCTACCAGAGCGTCGAGTCTTTCGACTCTGCAAACCCCGACACAACGAAGCGTCGAGCCCCGAAAGGGCTGGCGAGTACAAGTTTCCTGTTTGGGTCTTGTCCTCGTGACCACGCACTTAAACTGGCAAATCCCTTACCGGCCTTTCGTGATTCGGGAAATCATGATGCATGACTTCTTCCTCTCCCATTCAAATCCTCGAAAACCACGAAGTATCCCAAGTTTCCCTCCAAAGGGAGATCAACGATTGTAAGCCTCCCCTGATATGACAGTGTGGATCCTTTCGGGAGTTCGAAATGCAACGAATCCAAGACTCCTTGTCATCTAAATCTCTGAATTCCAATATGGAAGTTTGTGTAAGAGATCGACGAATCTTAAGAGTGTGGATCCAACAGTCCACGGGATTTCGGGACTTTTCCCAAAAACTCTGACCGCTGATCACGCGTCTCCTCTGATGGACGGTCCAGATTCTTTCGGTACTTCTCCTCTCCACTATGGCGTGTATCAGGATTTCAGGCATCGGGATTTCATGAATCGCGGGGGCAAGGTTTTCTAGCCCTCTGGTTTCCTAGATGCTAAAACGTCGAAACGTCGACCGACAGCCACGTGTCCCTCCGATGGACGACGGTGACCTTCAGCCAAGATCAATGGTCATGATCAAATCCCAACTTTCCTTAACCTCATTCACACCTCTTCACCATTTCGGGGTTTCAGTGATTGGGATTTCGTGAATCGCGGAGGCAAAGTTTTCTAGCCCTCTGGTTTCTCGGATGCCGAAATGTTGAAACATCAACTAGCAGCCACGTGTCCCTTCGATGGACAGCGGCGACCTTCAGCCAAGATCAACGTTCATGATCTCTTCGGGATGATCAACGATCGTGATCTCTTCCCAGCTTTCCTTAACCTCATTCACACCTCTTTGCCATTTCGGGGTTTCGGTGATAGGGATTTCGTGACTCGCAAAGACAAGGGTTCTTGCCCTTTGGTTTCCCGGGTGCCGAAACACCGAAATGTCGATTGGTAGCCATGTGTCCCTCCGATGGACGACTGCGACCTTCACCCATGATCAACCATTATGATATTTTCAGGATGATCAACGGTCACAGTTAAATCCCGCCTTTCTCAAACTTATTCACACTTAAACCGATTCGGGGTTTCGGTAATCGAGATTTCGCGACTCGCGAAGACAAGAGTTCTTTCCCTTTTATTTCTCAGGTGCCAAAACACCGAATAACTTACCAGTAGCCACGTGTATTCTATAGATGGATGGTCCTCGTTGTTTCTTGATTTCGTGACTTGCGACCCCCGAGTGATGCAAATCCTTTGTCAACTTGAATCCCCAGTATCCGAAATACCGATGGACTCTCAATCTCCGCCACGTGTCCTTCACAGATGGACGGTCTAGATCTATATCGGGATTTTCACCATGGAGTGTCATGATCTCTTGTCATCAGGACTCCCAGAATCTCGAACTCCGAATCCCCGATACTGACTCCTCTCTCGGGACTTTCTCCCTTGTTCACGAGGGCTTAACCCTCATGTATATCCTAGTAGATCCAATGGCTATCGGGTTTTCTAGATAAGATATGACAACTTATATCTATCCCATGCCATGTACCGACTCCTCTTTCGGGACCTTCACCCATGTTCACGAGGGCTTAACCCTCCTACATCTCCTAATAGATCCAACGGCTATCAGGTTTTCTAGCTAAGATCCGATGGCTCAGACCTCTCCTACATCATGCACTCTCCCACTACTCTCTGAACATGGGAAAAAAACCAACGGTCCAGATACTCCCATAGACCGTGGGGATCTATGGTCCCGATTTCCTTGCTACTCCCGAAGATAGAAGAAAAGGGGTAAGGCATGTAATGCCCTTGTTTCTTCCGCTAATCTAATGGTCATGAATGACCACAGATCTTCCGACGGGATCTCGTCCATCGATCGATACTTATCCCTATGTTGCTACTTCAGGATTTCAAGAGGATCATTCTTCCTCGTACAGGGTTGCTAAGACTTGTGCATTCAGGTCCTTTTTCAAGGCTCTTGGCAAACTTTTCCAAGAAGGGTATCTCTGTGGAGGGTTCTATTCTAGGGCATTCCTGGAGATAGATAAGGGGAAAAAAATTATCGAGAACAGACTGGAAGTCTAACTTGGTTCAACTTTCGGATAATTAAATTTATCTATCAACACAAGCCATGCGTGGTTTTTCTATTACAAGCATACATCTACCCTTTCTTATCAAACACTGCACAGACAGTCTTTATACTGTAATCATTCACAATTTCACAGTTTATGAGCATATACGTCAGCATATGAATTTCAATATGCAAGATGTAAAACACTTATCATAAATAACACCAGAAGTGAGTGCAACTATTGAGAGGGGTGATTGTTTCCACCCAACCGTAGGCTCAGCTATTCCGATAGGATTTACAACTAGCCACCCCCGAGTTGAGACCACGATGCTGGGAGACTGTGTCTCGGATTGCCAGTGATCAAGAATGAGGGTTACTCTCCCCCTTCTCTGCTATCACTCACTTTGTGTATCTCCATAGTTCTCTTCCTCCCCTCGTGTCTGCCCCCAATCGCTTCTCCCTCACACCTTATCCTCTTGCGAGGTTTTGTGTGGTGCGATTTCTCTCGCACAGGTCAGGCCTGATGTGTCTATGGATGGGCAGTTCATCCCCCCATCCCTCATTAATTACTGAGGAGCCATCTACCTACCAGCTTGCGAGACATTTAATTCGGGGCCAGCGAGCCGGTCTTGGTTCTTCGGGCCAGTGAAGTCCAAATACGGTATTGTTCTCGGTGGAAGTTAACGCCACCATTCTAGGTGCCTTCCACCGCCTTTCTCCAGCCATCATGGTCTCTTTTTTAGCATATCCCCTCTCAGCAGTCCTGTAATATATATATATATATATATATATATATATATATATATATATATATATATATATATATATATATA
>JZKD02S1696671.1:253878-278666 GCA_000966675.3 Picea glauca
AGTCTAACTGACTCCAAACAAATGCTAAACTTTGAATTATTAAGATTAGTAAACAACAATGTTCTAACTACCTAAGGTCAAAATATGGGGCGTTACATACACCCACCCTTCAAGAGACTTCGTCCCAAAGTTATGATCATTCACAATATGAGGAGAATTTATGACACAACTTCTATTTATCTTTCACGATAGCAAACCTCACATTATATTGATCTCATTGGACAATGACTTGATTAAAACATGTCGAGGCTATTAATATATTGATTGCAACTACGCCAATTTAGTATGCACCTTACTATGTATTGACTCTATTTTATTACCATTGGTAATTAAATTAATGAAATGACATGCTTCTATTATAGATTTATTCTTCCTAAGTTGTATATTAAAGTATAGTCTTCTAGTTTGATAGCCAATTAGAATCTTATCTCATTATTGGTTCTTTAGTTAAGTGAATCTTATATTGAGTTCGTTTATAATTTAAGCCAAGCATATGATTCCACCTAGAATATCTTAAAAATTATAACCAATTATCATTGACTTTACTATCACTCTAACTTGAGTGATACAATACATATGTCATCATAAAATTTCCCATGCTTAAGAACATTGAATAATATACTACTAAATGATTTTCATGTGATGTCATCACTTCACTGTTTGTTTTTCCATTGTCTTGAATATCTCGATTTTTTTAAGTTGTATAGATTATATCTAAAACAAGTTAATTGTCTAGTAGAATTTTCTTCATCACGGTCAAGGAAAAACTTGCTTTCTATCAACAATTCATTATTACAAACATGCCTATACATAAAGATCACCATGTTGACACGTGGGTTAGTGAATATTTTATATCAATAAAAAAATTTACTATAAGAGTTCATTCCAAAATCTTTAGTCATTTGTTCTTGAGGTCTTCTCTTCTCACCATTGTACTTCTTATGTCTCAAAATTATATCCTCTATACCTACATAGTACTTACCAACTTTGGTATCTAGCTCTTTTCTTGTCCATTTCTAGCACTTCCAAGTTCTTTCCCTTACCATGAAAGACGTTTTTAACAATGGGAAGCATGTGTTCATCATTCCTCATCTAGATTTATTTATTTACATATTTATTTTCAAACACAGTTTCTTCATAGGGAAAAATATTTGTTAGTGAACAAGTAGTTGCTAGACCAATTAATGCATTTCAAGGTGTTTCCTCCCATTTAGATAACTCATCCCTATTACAACGGACTTGGGCATAGTGACTAATAGAAATCGGTTGATATAATGATGCAGGAGCATCGCACAAAGCCAAAAAACGCGCCTAACCAAGGGAATAGTTGGATGCGTAGATGGAAAAAGAGCACTTTTTTTTATGAAAACATTTGAATTTTGAAAAACTGAAGCATTTATGTAATAGCTGGGAGCGTACTCTCATTTATGTCTTGGAGATATGAACAAATCTGGAGAGATTACTCTCATCTACCAGGATGCAATAGGCATTTAAGTTTGATAACTGTAAAGTAGGTAGATATGAATGGTAGATTAGACAATTTAGAAGTGAATAAGGGAAAATGGATATAGACACCCTCACCCATGTATCATTGTATTATTACTATCATTCAGATTTGATAAGCTTGAGAACTGTAGCAGAGAGTTGTAGAGAAGAACCCATGTATAGGAGCGCTTGAGTTAATATATGAAGCTTTGACTCAATTTTCATGGTATTGTGATGCTTACTATTTACATTTGTTGAATGGTATGTTTACAGTTGTTTTGTTTCTCTGTTATGCATTTGTTTTAATGTTGCAGTGTGTGTATGATTTCATGGTGAAAATACGAAGTTTGAGATAGGAGAAGAGTGAGTTTCAATTGTTTCTCGTCTTGAGGATTCCTGCAAGGAGTGCAGTGAAGGTCCGCAAGGTGTGCGTTGACGAGGTTTTGAGTTTCATCTCAGAAAGCTCAGGAGAGATATTGTTGTTCTCATACTCGCAGAAGTGCAGGGGAGCACGGAGTCGTCCAAGGTGTGCGCAGGCTGGTGGAAGCCTTAGAAATTATCAACTAAGGGGAAAGTTGAGGGACTACTGTTACAAAGAGTGCACGGGGTCGAAGATTCAAATAACCAGAATTTATTTGAAAGTTTGCCTCAAGGAGTGTGAGCAGGAACCCTTTTGGAGGCTTGAGTTTGCAAGTCAAATATCAGGAGGGATAAAACCTTTGAACACTTCAAAGGAAGACAAAGATCGAAACACTTCAAAGGGAGACGAAAATCAAAGCCGTCGTATAGAAGTTAAGTTCAGGTGGAAGAACGTCGAGCCATTTTGGCCAGAGATCCTTGAGAAGAATCAATCGAGCGGTTAGAATTATCTGTGGAGAACTCGCGAAGTTGCGAGGACCGTAGGATCCAGTGAAGTTGCAAGGCAGTTAGGAGTTGGAAGAATTCACCACCCTAGCATCAAGAATCAACGTGAACCGTTGATCTCATCTCAACCCATGTCATTGGATCATATCGCGAATTTGGGGATCATGATTTTGGAGGGTAGACCAAATATCTTTGGTTTCGCGAAGTCCCGAGTTGTGAGGAATAGGGAAGAAGATCCAGGCCATTGGATCCAGGCCGTGGGAGAACCATGGGATCAGAACTTTCATGGTTATCGCCTATCAGGGGTTTGAAACTTGAGAGAGTTTCTTTTCGACTGCAGAATTTGTTAAGTGTCGAGCGTCGAGGGCTCGTGCAAACATGTGGCCCATCCATAAGTGGGGATCGCATGGCTAATAGGTGGTGTGACAATAAAATTCTAGGAGAGAGGTGGAAGTGGTGACAGGTGGTGGATAGATGTCATTTGGAAAGGGTCAACCCATCATTGACTTATCGCAATTCGCGGATTCATAAAGGAGGAGCAGGAGGAATCAACACTTCAACTCACGAAGTTATGAGTTGCGAGAGGTGCTAGAGTTAGGCTCTAGCCAGTGGTCGCTTGAAGAAGTGCTAATGAGGAAGGAGCCATACCTGCATCGTCATCTTGGTTATCGGGGGTTTGGAAAATAGGATTCGAGGATCTTCAACTCACGAAATCGTGAGCTGCGAGTTGCGAAAGGCACTTGCGCCAAGGCCCAGCTGTGGTCGCGTGAGGGTGAAACTCACACCTAGTGCTTGTTCACATAGGTGGGGTTTCCGAAGGACCTGTGGATCGAATTTGTGCGGTTCTAATAGGAATCTAAGGGAGCCACTTCAGCTCGAGGTGAATTTAGAACGATCCTTTGCGGATCTCGGCCCGAGGGTAGGGGGTCTGCATCAAAGTGGTATCAGAGCTTGATTTTGTCTATATATTTCAGGCAAAGTGAGCTAGAGGAAAAGGAGTAGTTTGATACTATCAAAGTGGTATCAGAGCACATAACAAATTCTTTACTTTTTGTAGCAGAGAGAAAAGAGAAAATTTCTCATCCATGTCACCGAGAAGAAGACATAGGCCAATGTCTGATCCAGCAGTAGAAAGAGAAATGCACGAATTGCGTGTTAGGATTGATGCTATGGAGACAACACAGAGGTGCACAATCGATACTGGGGATATCAGCGAGGCTGAAAGTGAAAATGAAGCTGGAAATGGAGGAGAAGAAGTTGCAGTCGAAGATGCTGCAAACAAACTCTTATTCAGGGTTGTTGCAAGAATAGGTGCTAGAGAAAAAATGGAGATTCCCATGTATGAGGGAAACTTAGATGTTGAAGAAATTCTAGACTAGATTAGAGCTCTAGACAAATAATTTGACTACGAGGATGTTGAGGAAGACAAGAAAGTCAAACATGTCGTTAACAGACTCAAAGGGCATGCAACACTGTGGTGGGATGAACTGCAGGCTGACAGACGCTGCAAGGGCAAGCATAAAATCAAGAGCTGGGATAGAATGGTTACAAAAATGAAATCCAAATTCATACCCAAGGATTATCAAATCACTCTGTTTCAGAGGATGCAGAATTTGAGATAGAAGTTGATGTCAGTGAAGGAAAACACTGAAGAATTCTACAAGATAAACATCAGAGCAGGTCTTTGGGAAAGCGATGATGAAAAGGTTTCCAGGTACATGAATGGTCTACGATATGACATTCAAGATTATATGAGCATGATGACTATTTGGAATGTGGAAGATGCTTATCAGATGGCTCTGAAAGCTGAAGAGAAGCTGGGGTGAAAGCAAGGTCAAAGAGGCTGAGGCAGAAGTCAAGCCAGAGGAAAAACAATTGCCCAAGACAGAACTCAAAAGCTTAAAGAAGAGGGAAAGAAACCTCAAACTCAACCTGAGAGAGGAGGAAGCTCACAAGAAAGCCAGTATGCTGATAGAAATACGTTTCCTCAGACCAGAGGAAGAGGAAGAGGTAGAGGAGGTGAAGTGAAATGATTTGCCTGTGGAAAAATCGGACATAAATCCTATGAGTGTCCAAATAGGAAGAAAGATGGTGGTGAAACTCACATTGCCAAAGCTCAAGGCTGGAATGTTGAGGTAGAATATGCTAAGTGCAGAAGATCCTTGATGATGAGGAAAGTTATCTTGAAGCCAGAGAAGGAGCCAGAGAACCCAACCCAAAGAAACAGTTTGTTTCAGACTGCTTGCAAAACTAAAGATAGAGTATGCAAAGTCATAGTGGAAAGTGGTAGCATGGAAAATCTCGTATCTACAGAGATGGTATAAAAGCTGGAGCTAGAAACTGTTGTACATCCAAGCCCATGCAGAGTTTCATGTCTACAAAAAGGACATCAGGTAAATGTCACTAAACTATGTTTAGTTGAATTTAAAATAGGAGGATATAAAGATGAAATATTATGTGATGTCATTCCCATGGATTTTTGTCATCTATTGTTGGGTAGACCATGGAAATATGACAGAAATGTGGTTCATGATGGGAGAAAGAACACATACACCCTGGAAAAAAATGGTAGGACTCACATGTTGTTGCCAATTAAGAACCAAGAGGTGAAGACAGAAATGAGCAACATTGTACCTCTCATCAATGGGAAGGAACTTCCTAATGAGGTTAAGAAGAAGGAGGACACACAATTTATTGTAGTAAGGAAGCCTAGAATTATTTTGACCAGTACGAGGATAGATGATTTACCAGAAGAAATCCAGGAGTTGATGGGAGAGTTTGTTGATATAGTAGTGGACAAACTACCTTGTTCATTGCCACCTATCAGGAGTATAAGCCATCATATCGATCTTATGCCTGGAGCCAGTTTACCGAACAAAGAAGCATATAGATTGACTCCGCAGGAAAATGAATAAGTTAAGAGGCAGGTCTAGGACTTAATGGACAAAGGATTGATTCGAGAAATATTGAGTCCATGCATTGTTCCGAAAGTGCTCAGCCCAAAGAAAGATGGAGGTTGGAGAATGTGTACAGACTCAAGGTAAATCAATAATATTACCATCAGATACAGATTTCCATTGCCAAGGATGGACGACTTGATGGATTGCTTGAGTGGAGCACAGTGTTTTTCAAAAAATGATTTGAAAAGCGGGTATCATCAAATTCGCATGAGAGAAGGTGATGAATGGAAGACAACATTCAAGATGAATGAGGGGCTATATGAATGGCTTATCATGCCATTTGGTTTAACGAATGCACCCAGTAATTTCATGAGGTTGATGAATGAAGTCCTGAAGGATTTCATTGGGAAATTTGTCATTGTATATCTTGACGATATATTACTTTTTAGCAAAACAGAAGCAGAACATTTAAAGAATTTGGCTGCAGTAATGAGAAGATTATAGCAAGAGAAGTTGTTGATCAATGTGAATAAATCATCATTTATGAGGACAGAACTCGTTTATTTGGGTTTTGTTATCTCTACAAATGAGTTGAAGATGGATCCGGAAAAGATAGAGGCGATTAAGAATTGGTCATCGCCGAAGAGTGTATTTGAAGTTCGAAGCTTCCATGGTTTGGCTAGCTTCTACAAGAAATTCATCTTAAACTTTAGCGGAATTAGCATACCAATGATGGATACGGTGAAGAAAAGACACAAATATTTTCACTGGACGGAGGAAGCAGAGAAGAGTTTCAAGCTGCTGAAGAAGAAGATCACTGAGAAACCAATTCTAGTTTTTCTAGATTTCAGCAAGACATTCCAGGTCAGGTGTGAAACGAGTGGATTTGCAATTGGATCGGTCTTGAGCCAAGACGACAGGTCGGTCACATATTTTAGTGAAAAGCTGAATGAAGCAAAGATTAAGTACTCCACGTATGACAAGGAATTCTATGTAGTCATACAAGCGCTGAAGAAATGGAGACATTATTTGGTTCCCAAAGAGTTTGTTTTGTACAACGATAATCACACTTTGCAATTCGTGACTCAACAGGAGAAGTTGAACCAAAAACATGCTAAATGGGTTGAATTTATGCAAAATTTTACATTTGTGATTAAGCATATTTCTGGAACTGCTACCAAAGTTGTTGATGCTTTGAGCAGGAAATGTTTTCTTATGCAGGAATTCAGAGTTAAGACTTTGGGTTTTGATAACCTCAAAGAAATGTACAGGGATGATCCAGATTTTGAGGAGGCATATGAGGCATTTGAGAATCCAATTCTCAAAGACAGAAGCCAATGGACTGAATACATGAACCAGGATGGATTATTGTTCAGGGGGAATCAACTATGTATTCTGAAATGCTCCATGAGGGAGAACCTGCTGAAGGAAAAACACAGTGGAGGATTGGTCAGACACTTCGGTCATGACAAGACGTTATCAAAGTTGAATGGCTCATATTTTTGGCCAGGGATGAGGACAGATGTCAAGAAATTTGTGGATAGGTGCAGAATTTGTCAGCACACGAAGGGAAAAAGGCAGAACACAGGGTTGTAGCAACCATTACCCATACCTAAAAGGTCATGGGATGCAGTGAGCATGGATTTCATATTGAGACTGCCAAGGACACAAAGAAGATGTGATTCAATGTTTGTGGTAATCGACAGATTTTTCAAGATGGCACATTTCATACCATGACAGAAAACCAGTGACGCAACTCATATTGCAAACCTGTTTTTCAAGGAGGTCGTCAAACTTCACGGTTTTCCAAAGAGTATCGTGACTGATTAAGATACCAAGTTCGTAGGACATTTCTGGAAGACCTTATGGAAGAAGTTGGGGACAAGTTTGTCTTTTAGCTCAGCATATCATCCTCAGATGGATGGACAGACAAAGGTTGTAAACAGGAGCTTGGGAGATTTATTAAGAATCTTAGTGAATGAACACCACATTTAATGGGATCACATTCTGCCACAGGCAGAATTCACTTACAATGATTCACTTAATAGAAGCATAGGGCGGAATCCATTCCAGATTGTATATGGAATGCATCCAAGAGGAGTTTCTGAATTGAAAGATTCGGAACAAAATGAATTTAGGAGTGCCAATGCAGAGGACTTTGCAGAAGGAATGAAGGAGCTTCACAATCGAATCAAGGAGTGATTGCAGAGTTCAAGTCAAGAATACAAGCGGAGAGCAGATAAACATAGGCGAGAACTTCAATTTGAAGTTGGTGATCTAATTCTTGCGCATATGAGGAAGGAGAGGTTCCCAAGGGGAACGTATAACAAGCTGAAGATGAAAAATATTGGACCATGAAAGGTCATAAGGAAATTTGGGCCAAACGCATATGAGATTGAATTACCCGATGGGGTCGAAATCTCACCAATATTCAATGTTGCGGATTTGTACCCTTAGAGAGATAAAGAAGTAGGAGTAGAAGATGAGAAGAAAGAAATTCAATGCACCAAACAATTGCCTGTAGCTGAAAAGTCATAGATGGAAAGCATAATTGACAAGAGGATTAGCAAAAAGACTAGGAGGAAAGAGTATTTTGAATAATTGGTCAAGTGGAAGGGACATCCAGTTGAATATGCTAGTTGGGAGGATGAAGCAGAAATGCATAAGCATGGAAAGACCATGCAAGAGCTCATGAACAGGAGTTCATGAAAATTTTCAAGCAAGAGAGTATGATGCAGGAGCATCACACAAAGCCAAAGCACGTGCCTAACCAAGGGAATAGTTGGACACGCAGATGGAAAAAGAGCATGTTTTTTTTATGAAAACATTTGAATTTTGAAAAACTGAAGCATTTATGTAATAGCTGGGAGCGTACTCTCATTTATGTCTTGGAGATATGAACAAATCTAGAGAGATTACTCTCATCTGCCAAGATGTAATAGGAATTTAAGTTTGATAACTGTAAAGTAGGTAGATATGAATGGTACATTAGATAGTTTAGAAGTGAAGGAGGGAAAACGGATATAGACACCCTCACCCATGTATCATTGTATTACTACTATCATTCAGATTTGATAAGCTAGAGAACTGTAGCTGAGAGATGTAGAGAAGAACCCATGTACAGGAGCGCTTGAGTTAATATATGAAGCTTTGACTCAATTTTCATGGTGTTATGATGCTTACTGTTTACATTTTTTGAATGGTATGTTTACAATTGTTTTGTTTCTTTGTTATGCATTTGTTTCAATGTTTCATTGTGTGTATGATTTCATGGTGAAAGTATGAAGTCTGAGATAGGATAAGAGTGAGTTTCAATTGTTTCTCTTCCTAAGGATTCTTGCAAGGAGTGCAGTGAATGTCCGCAAGGTGTGCATTGACGAGGTTCTGAGTTTCATCTCAGAAAGCTCAGGAGAGATACCATTGTTCTCATACTCACAAAAGTGCATGGGAGCACAGAGTCGTGCAAGGTGTGCGCAAGCTGGTGGAAGCCTTAGAACTTATCAACTAAGGGGAAAGTTGAGGGACTACTATTGCAAAGAGTGCAAGGGGTCAAAGATTAAAATAACTAGAAGTTATTTGAAAGTTTTCCACAAGGAGTGCGAGTAGGAACCCTTTTGGAGGCTTGAGTTTGCAAGTGAAAGCTCAGGAGGGATAAAACCTTTGAACACTTCAAAGGAATATGGAGATCGAAACACTTCAAAGGGAGATGGAAATCGAAGCCGTTGTATAGAAGTTAAGTTCAGGTGGAAGAACACCGAGCCATTTTGGCCAAAGATCCTTGAGAAGAATGAATCGAGCAGTCAGAATTCTCTGTGGAGAACTCGCGAAGTTGTGAGGACCGTGGGATCCAGTGAAGCTGCAAGGCAGTTAGGAGTTGGAAGAATTCACCACCCTAGCATCAAGAATCAACGTGAACTGTTGATCTTGTCTCAACCCATGTCATTGGATCATATTGTGAATTCAGGGATTGTGAGTTTGGAGGGTAGACCAAATATCTTTGGTTTCGCGAAGTCCCAAGTTGCGAGGAATAGGGAAGAAGATCCAGGCCATTGGATCCAGGACGCGGGAGAACCGTGGGATCATAAATTTCATGGTTATTGCCTATTGGGGGTTCGTAACTTGAGAGAGTTTCTTTTTTACTGCAGAAGCCGCGAAGTGTCGAGCGTCAAGGGATCGTGCAAGCACATGGCCCATCCGTAAGTGGGGATCGCGTGGATGACAAGTGGTGTGACAATAAAACGCCTGGAGAAAGGTGGAAGTGGTGACAGGTGGTGGATACGTGTCGTTTGGAAAGGGTCAACCCATCATTGACTTATCGCGAGTCGCGAATTCACAATAGAGGAGCAGGAGGAATCAACACTTCAACTCACGAAGTTGCAAGTTGTGAGAGGTGCTAGAGTTAGGCTTTAGTCGGTGATCGCTTGAAGAAGCACTAACGAGGAAGGAGCCATACCCGTATCGTCATCTTGGTTATCGGGGGTTTGGAAAAGAGGAGTCGAGGATCTTCGACTCATGAAATCGCGAGCTGCGAGTTGTGAAGGGCGCTTGTGCCAAGGCCCAACCATGGTTGCATGAGGGTGAAGTTCGTGCCTAGTGCTTGTTCGCACAGGTGGGGTTTCTGAAGGACCTATGGATCAAATTCGTGTGGTTCCAATAGGGATCTGAGGGAGCCACTTCAGCTCGAGGTGAATTTAGAACGATCCTATGCGGATCTCGGCCCGAGAGTAGGGGGTCTGCGTCATATACCATGCCACTCCTTATGACATAATAAAACACATTGTCATGATACTTCACTTATCATTCTAAACTCAAGTTTTTAATTCACAATAGAGGCTCACTTACAATATCCATTTGAATGTTCATTAGAATGTGGAACTAAACATAAGCATCCACTATAGTCTTATGTTGTGAATATCACCATACTAACCTACATAATGATTAAGCACAACCCACAACTTCCTCCTTCGCACTACACTCTCTCTAGGGTCAAGACCCTTTCCTACTCATACTTAAGTATAGAAGCAACCCAAAGTGCATAAGCTACACTCCTAACCTAGCTAAAATTTCAATAGCACACCACACCAAATTATCTATTATCTATGCAATCTTTTTCTACCCAATGGTAAACTGCCACATGACCTTCCTTCTCTGAGGAATAAGTATCAGTACAAAAGTTACAAATATTCTCACACACTCATCATATAATATACATGAATTAGGAGTAGGACCCATCACAGGTTTCCACTTCTAACATAAACACTATGGAAAATTTGAGCGTTTGTTGACCTCCTCATGGAGTCATCCTCTTGCTAACTTGTAAGTGGTCAATGTCTTTCTTATAACATTGGCGTGTCCTTCACTTTTAGCATTATTAAGGTTAAATTCTCCCTTATGATCAATACAAGCCATTCTTATGGCTATGTTTTTATTTGAAATCAAGTTTATTAAAGACCTTCCACTTACTTACAAAGTAGAGGATAACCCATAAGTCGTACATCATGCAATGTTTCCCACGTCAACACATTATTTTCTAGGTTACGAGATTTGTTTCAATACTATCACCCTTAACCTTAATACATATCAAGTTGGACTTTAATTATAATGTGCGCTTTGACTTCTCTATTCCACACTCTAAGAATTAGATTCCACATTCTAGCTTGAAATGGTTACACCAAGGTACTTTTATAGACGTTGTCTTGCTCGCAATGTCATGTACTTTTTCATGCTTTGAATGCATTAAAATTTCCCATAGGACCTACTCTTATAGTAACTTTGGTTGAATATCAATTTATTATTAATTTTCACCAATATCTTTATGGATCAATATAATTTAAAATAAATAAATGAAATAAAGTATATAAAAATAATAAAAATAGTATAAGTAAATTAATAAAATAATAAACAAATGTGATAACATAAATAATGATACTAAAAGTATATAGATTAGTACAAAGAAGAGTAAAATAAATAAATAATATGTAACCAATATTATTATCACCAATGTAACCAACATTATTATTATACTAAATCTAACAACTATAAAAAGTTTTGTAGATATAATGTGAGTAGTAAAATATAGAATAAATAACTGTGAATTTTCCTTTAGTATCATTTTTAATTTGCATACTTTATACTTTTACTAATATACATCTTACCTTATCATTTCACTAATTTTTCATTATTATTTAACTCATATTTATTTATTTTGCCTTTATTCACTGGATAATTTCATTCGATTAAAACCTCATTGTTTTTAATACTTTTATACATTACATTTATTATCATATACATTACTTTTATTTTATATAATTTAATTATATTATGATTCAATTTCTTCTTTATACCTAATATTCCACTTATTGTACCTGTCGTCAGTGTACATAGCAATGAGTTTTTGTTTGACCGTCTATTAATTGCTTGTTGAAAAAAAAATTACGAGTTTTCCATAGTTTAGCATTTATATAGTGAATTTTATTATTTCTTTTAAATATTTATATATATATATATGTATATATATATATATCACCCAATTCTTAAATATTTAAATATATATATCTCTCACACAATTCGTTGATTGATTTAAGGTGTTATTAGAAAACCGACTGTTGCATTCTTGAGATCCAAAACTTGTTTTAATGCCAATCAAGTGAGCATACACTTTTCTTTACCTCACATTAAATAAGTTTCGTTACATTGACTCTATCAAATTTCCCAAAATTCCCTCCATGCAAGGCTTTGGCATCTTCACTATGAATTTTGAAAGCCGTTGACCCACCTCTCCTTTCATGCTACCGGAACATTATGTAAAGTTTTAAAAGTCCCCGCTAAACTTTCTGGTGTCATTGATTATATGCTAACACTACCCACTGCTTCATTAACTTTATAATGACAAAATGTATATTATGACATTGTATCATAATCAACTCAATTAATAATACCTTTAACGATGAACGATTTAAATATTAATGTGATTACTATGATCGTTGGGCACCTTGACCATCGATCATTTTACCTGCCATTTCAACTCAATCGTTTTCTTGGTTTTTGTAATTCAGAACCTGCCATTTCAACTCAAGCATACAATGCCACAATCTAGAGCCATGTTGCTATGCAACCTTATTTCATTCTGAAATTGTAAGTTATATTTCTCATATGAAAATATAGGTTGGTCCATCTTCTTAAGAAGATAAGTCTGTTGCTCGTTAGAATTGCTCATTAAAATATTAGTATAAAGCACAATTTTTTTTTGTTCTGTTTTTTCTTCTCAAGATGTAATTATGAAAATATGGCTCAGTTGGCTCGCTCCAGGCTTACAGGAATTATTGCTTTGCTTGTGCACTGATTGCTTGCCGAGAGGCATACCGAAAAATAAAATAAAATTGAGGAATGAGATCTATCACGAACATTATATTTAAAGAATAAATCGAAGTTAGTTATCAGAGATGAGAGAGGTAGATTATAAATAATAATAATAATAATAATAATAATAATAATAATAAATAAATAAATAAATGGGGTGCAGGAATAGAAATTCCCCAATTAATCATTATACTCATCTCGAGAGAAGCATAAGAGTGGCACAAAAGTCAATGGAATATAGGTAGATGCTGACATAAGATGTACAAAGTCTTGAAGAGTTATTATCCATCTAACACATATTGACTAAGCACATGTTCCCTCTATTATGGGTTAGAGTGCACGTCAAGTAATTTACTAAAATTTTCCACGTTTTAGCGTAAAGGAAGGAGGAGTACATACGTCAATCATTTAAGAGAGTCGTATACCTCAATAATTTAAGAGAGTTGGTTTACAATAGTTCCTAAAGAAATCTACATCCAAGTAATTATGGATGCCCATCTATGAGCCAAATACCTCAAGGCATGTTAAGTACTGCCAACGATTGTCTGGGATGGTTACCTTTTCTCATGTCATTATAGGATGAATATTGGCAGGTAGAACCTCATGGATCAAATTCTGTCTATGCTCGAACTTTCTCTGATACTACCTTCCCAGCTACTTCAATCTCTATTCATGGTAGAGAGCTGGATGGATTGAATAATACCTGGAGTTCTGAAACTGGTCGGCATAATTTATTTAGCCAACCATATTACAATGGTGGATGGGGTAATACATGTAGTCTTCCATTTGATGAAACGAGCAGTAGTTCACTGCCCACAAAGCCCAGTTTCCATGGCCATTTTATTAGAACAAAAAAAAAAAATACTGGGAATCCTGTATCTTAAACATCGTCTACAGAGAAGAATACATCCGCTTCATTGGAGGAATTCAAAGCATAGATAACCCTAGTTGTGAACGGAAAGAAACATGCAGAAAATAGATACTATTTTGGGCTCATTCATATGGACTTCCAGAAAGCAACCAGAAAGATTCTAGATGAAAGTTGTTGGGATTTTCAGATATCAGAAATCTTGTAGAGAAATGCAAGGATATTGTTGTGCTCAAAGAAGTAAAGAGAGGATTCCATCTAGATTTCATTGTTTAAGACGAAGGAACAAAACAAGAACCCCGTGTCTTCACCAGGTGGGGTGAATCTAAATCCAAATAGAAAATTCAAATCTAAACATATGCCCAATTTCAAAGCACACCCAAAACTAAAACCGAAATCTTCGGTGGAGAATTTCAGAGAATTTATATGTCATATGCTGGTGGTGGGAAAATTCTCTCAGGGTTTCCTGATGTTCGGTCTGCGTCAAATATTTCAACATCACATGGGAAAGTTTCTTGATGTCATGCATCTCGGATACAAAAACATGTCTGAACTTGTTGCATCACATAGTCACCTTGTATCAGTGGGTTGTGTTGGACCTAGACCCATTCGAATATTTTTGTTGGGCTTTGTTAGCAACAAGGTGATCAATCTCAATCCCAATTCCAATACAATCAAATAAACCTCCATTAAGACGATATGTGATCCTACTAATATGAAAGCGAAGGTAGAAGCGGATCGCCCTTCGACTGGTAGAAGTGGCAAGGAATTGTTAGAAAACATGGCTTTGGGAAAAAATATATTGAACTAACAATTGGCTTACATGAGCCCTAGAACCGAATGGCCACCATCTATGACTACTGGCTCATAGCCATTAGTGAATTTTTAGTCCTTATAGAGAAGAAAATAATCCGGCTTTTCAAGAATATAATAGCATCAACTCAAATTCCTCGAGCACTCCTGGAGGATCTAAGATTAGTGAAAGGGAGGGTCAATCTTCTGGGTGCTATCCAAATAGGTGGGAGATTTAGGGTGCTATCCAAATACATTTTGGGTATTCAACTTGTTTTGGCAGATTTAAAAATGTGTGAATTGAAGGATGCAGAGGCCACAAGGAAAGCTCTCGATACTCTATCCCAAGAGGTGAAATCTACATTCCTTTTGTAGGCGTAATATTATTCACTTTTCATTTCAATCGCTAAAAAAAGAAAATGGCAATGTCATGTGTTGGGATCTCTTATCTAGCAAATTCACTACCATGTCTCCTATGAAAGTTCAAAATGTGGTTTATGTAGAATGGTTGAAATACATGTCTAGGATGGTAATTTAGTGAATTTACATGCTAAGACATTTCATCTTACCCACGATGGGCATCCAATTCGTTCAAAGTGATTTCTTCAGAAATTTTCACAAATTTATACATTGGACAAAGAATCTCAGATCATTAATCTAGTTCTGGTATTTGTTCTTCTCTGTGTAAGTCAAAGGAGAGGTTCCACTCTTATCTATTTCATTTCATTTTTCTTTCATTTGAAGTAGGTTTTCTCTTCATATAACTGACATATGCTAAGGTTTACATACTCCATGGGATTCGAAATCCGAACTTCTTCAAATTCCCCTAGGATTCATTCCATTGACTTGCTAAAACGTCCTAGTGTTACAACCGTGTTGTGAAGTCTTATGCCAATTGATGATATAATTTTCCAAATCCAAAGGATTTTGGATCTTCTTGTTCATTTCTTTTCATTCTTACTTATTTGATTTTATGTCTATTCTTTGGTTTGGTTAGTTGTTTAACAATGTAATCAACCCAAATTGGCATAAAGACACAATTATGTTGTGGGTGGTTAAGCCCGGTTTCAAAACTGATAAAAACAAAGAGACGAATTATGAAAACAACAAAGATCTAGAATTTGGGTCTATTCCATTCACATAACACTTGGATTAGAATTGAAATAAATCGAAAAACTTGAATTAATATTTGTTCCTAAATTTTACTTGGGATCCTAAATTTTTCTTGGGAAGGTCCATAGGCCCTAAGTGCTAGAACCGTGCTCTGATACCATATGTAACACACATCCAGGATGTTAAACAATTAACCTTTCATTAAATACATACACAATAACAACTTTGTTTTAGCATAATTTCATTGTTTTCCATTTACACAATTCTTCTACATTTGCTCAATGATAAATCTAAATAACATGATGAAATAAGTAATAGGTTAACTCTAAGATTTAAAACTTAAAACAAAAGTATATAAAAATATCAATAACAAAATACCACCTAAAATACCTCCTCCTTAGTTTGTCAAAGATCCTCATTGTAATGTAGTCATAGGCGCTTCCAAGCATTCATTTCCCGCTTTCCCAGAGTGAAACAACGAAATCCTCCCTTCCAACTAGGAGCCTAGCTAGCTTCCTAGCTCGAATAAACCTTTCAGTTTCTTGTCCCTCCATGCTCTTGACTCCAAGAAAAACAAAGCACAAATGCTCAAAGAAAACTATCACAAGAATTATATCTTCCAAGAATTTCACAACCTCTCATCATGCTCAAAGATCTCCCCGTCCTCTCTACTTCTTCTCCCTATTTATCAAGTTTCCATACACACTTCCCCAAGTCTCCTCAACCATCCTCATTACTATCCATCAACCTCCCTTATCTATATATTTTGGGAAAATATTAAAATAAAACTAAATATAAATGACTTGCATTAAACAACAATAAATAAAATAAAAAGTCTTTATTCTCATGCTAGCTAATAAATGTTATTTGATCATTTTCCCCAAAATGTGCATAACACCCCACCATGCTCATTTAATTCATCACACCCACCATCTATCAAAGTCAAAAAGGTATTTAATGCTTATAGATATTTATATGCAATATAATTTACATATTCAATAAAAATTCAATTAAATAGTTAATAATTTACTTTAATAATTAATACATTAATTACTTATACTAGTGTACATGGGTAGGGTATGTGTGTGTTTCTAACGGACACATATCTCATGCATGTACTAATGATAAACAATCATTGCCTCTAGTGCATAGTTCCTATATGATCACCAAGACACATAGGACAACAGATCAAGTAATGCATCATTTAATAATCTTAATGAACTAAATTACACCAATTCATCAATAACTCTTTGTCACACTTAAAATTTCAATAGGAAATCAAATAGGGTTTTAAGCATGGTAGGAACCAAGTGAGTAAACAATAGTGGCATCTCTAATCCCCAATCAGTATTCTCAACTAACATGGAAGCATCCTTCCTTCCTAACCTACTTCCATATTCCATCCTATCCTTTCCTTTGTTGGACTAAGATGGAGCGTCAACTATATTGACCTAACTCTAGATAGAACCCATAAGCAGAAGTGCCATACATCTCGACCAAGCTTCCCCAACATGAAACTAGCAGTCATTATCACACGTCTAGGGGAGCGTGACTTCACACAACCCTCCCACGAGTCTAGGTTTCAGAGGATAAACGATGGGAAATACCTCCACCCCTCCTCATAGAACTAGTTTCAACACCATACATCAAGCCATACTGTGAAAATATTGTTCTTAGAGTCACGTCATCAAACATCCACTCTGGGTAAGTTGTGCATCCTATCAAAACCACACTTACCATAGATCATAGTAATATTTTGAATCATAAATTAAATAGTAAGTACAACTTATAGCATACAATATCTTCTTGATGTCTACGACATCCTAGTTACCTCAATACTATAGTCATTTGGCTATCACATAGCTCATCATCCTATAGGTTAGTTCACCAATAACACATATTGATGCATATACATCACAAATTTATATAAGAATCCATATTTTCATTGACGCTCAATTAAGAAATGTATTCATATTTACATCATGCATTGCATCTATTATACATTCACAACATAACTTGAATTGGTATACATGTACCGAACTTACCCATTTTAATTTGCATGTTTAAATAATCAAATAACTATCTTTGTCATGAGCATATATCATGTAACATACAAATAGGTCTAGAGGTACACATCTCAATTTATAACAAAATCTAACTGACTTCGAACAAATGCTAAACTTTGAATTATTAAGATTAGTAAACAACAATGTTCTAACTACCTAAGGTCAAAATATGGGGCGTTACAATAGACTATCCGCATGTCTTAACGATCTGGGAGGGTTTGTGGACTCATATTTTACTCACACACCTATTTCTTTCCATAATCAATTCATCATGTAAACCATAAACCCTATATTTCTTTCAAAGTGCACAAATTGGTTGACACAAGTTTTAATTTTTCATCATCCTTTCTTCATTTTTCTTTAAGGTTCTATAGTATATTATACAATGTATGTGTTTCATAGTTGTGATGAAAAATCCTTCTTTTTTCATTCATTGTTTAATCAACACCATAAAAATATGCCCCTGTAGTAGTACTAGATGCGGGAACGTGCATACTATTGAATGAATTTTTAAAGGAACAACGAAACGACATTGTACTAGTACTAGACATGGGGTCAACATTGAATTTTTTTCAAATTGTTCCTGTATGCATTCAAATTTCACATGGATAGACTATTTGCATGCCTTAACAATATGGGAGGGTTTCTGGACTCAAATTTGACACACACACCCACTTTTTTCCATAATCAATTCATCATGTAAACCATAAACCCTATATTTCTTTTAAAGTGCACAAATTGGTTGACACAAGTTTTAAGTTTGCATCAACCTTTCTTCATTTTTCTTTCAGGTTCTACATTGTATATTATACAATGTATGTGTGCCATAGTTGTGATGAAAAATCCTTCTTCTTTCATTCATTGTTTAATCAACACCATAAAAATATGCCCCTGTAGTAGTACTAGATGCGAGAACGTGTGTACTGTTCAATGAATTTTTAAAGGAACAACGAAACGACATTGTATTAGTACTAGAATGGGGTCAACGTTGAACTTTTTTCAAATTGTTTCTCTATGCATTCAAATTTCACATGGATAGACTATTTGCATGCCTTAACGATATGGGAGGGTTTCTGGACTCAAATTTGACACACACACCCACTTTTTTCCATAATCAATTCATCATGTAAGCCATAAACCCTATATTTCTTTCAAAGTGCACAAATTGGTTAACACAAGTTTTAAGCTTGCATCAACCTTTCTTCATTTTTCTTTCAGGTTCTACATTGTATTTTATACAGTGTATGTGTGTCATAGTTGTGATGAAAAATCCCTCTTTTTTCATTCATTGTTTAACCAACACCATAAAAATATTTCCTTGTAGTACTAGATGCGGGAATGTGTGTACTATTGAACGAATTTTAAAAGGAACAACAAAAAAACATTGTACTAGGACTAGACATGGGCAACAGTGACCTGTGAATGGGGCCAACGTTGAAATTTTTTCAAATTGTTTATGTATGCACTGAAATTTCACATGGATAGAATATTCACATGCCTTAACAATGGGAGGGTTTATGTACTCAAATTTTAACAGGAACAACGATAGATGCACCTATACTTCCCAATTTTTACTCCCCTTGTGAGGGATCATGTAGGATGTCATTTGATGGATCTTGTTTAAAATGTGGAACCATAGAAGGACTAGTTTTTGAGATTCCTTCTAGAGAAATTCATTCTCACTTCTTCAAATTTAAATTGTAATGCATACACAACATTTTATAATATGAGGCACTAATTTAAGGACTATTTATATCCCAAAAAATGGATGTTAGAGACCTCATGATTGTAATGGGAGATTCATTGCTAGGTTTCAACTAGGTTAAGAAAATATGTTTCCTTAAAACATATTGTTTAAAGACATATGTGCAGAGGGTATGGGACTTGATAAAGGGTTTCAAATATTTTAACATAAAGTTTATTCCAAGAGAGGAGAATCAAAAGGAATAATCTTTAGTAGTTTCAATGTCTCTTTTTAACCCCCATTTGTCCCTTTTCAAGAACCTCTTTCTATGTTGAACCCATTTTCCACCCATTGGTACCATATAATGTCCAAGGTTTTGGAAAATATTTGAAAATGATGAACACATTGAAAAAAATTTGGACATGGCTGACGAAATTGAGAAAGAAATCCCAAAAAACACTATCCTTGAACCTTAATATGAACATTCAAGGCAGGACCAATATGATGAGATTGTAATCCTAAAGTTGCAAGAAAACATTATATCTAAAGGTGTAATCTCATTGGAGTCTTTATTCAATAAATATGACTAAAACTTAAAGGTACAACTAGGAGAATACCAATCACTCTAGAAAGTCCAAGAAACCAAAAAGGTCAACATTGACATAGAGGACAAACCCAATTTCTTGAGTGTAGGGACAAATTGTACCAACCAATTAGATGTGGTTGATTTTGTTAATATTTTTGAGGAATTTGAAGACATTTTTCATGGACATATGGTGACCTAAAGAAATATAATAGAACCATTATACATAACACCATAAAATTGAAAGAAGAACACCTATTAGATAGAAATTGAGGGTGATAAATTCAAAATTAAAGCTAGTCATTAAAATTGAGTTGTAGAAGTTAATGGACATAGGTATTATAGTACCAATTAGATATTCAAAATGGGTGGCCAATATTGTAGGGGTTTGGAAGAAGAATGGGGAAATATGGCTATGTGTTGAATTCCATGACTCAAATCAAGCATCCCTAAAGGATAATCACCCACTTCTAAATATGGACATGTTACATAGTAGGTGACAGGCTGAGTATTGATGTCTATGATTGATGATTTATTAGGATATAATCAAGTTTTGGTAGATGAATTAAGGGATTACCTTAAGACACATTTCACAACCCTGTAGGGGACTTATGCTTATGTTTGAATGTCATTCGAGTTGATGAATATGGGTGCAACATTTTAAAGGGCCATGAATCATTCCTACCATGATTTGATTGGAAATATTATGGTTGATTATCAATATGATGGTTTATTATCAAGATGATATCACTATCTATTCCAAGGTTAGGGAACAACATGTGTTCCATATTAAAGAATTTTTATCAAGTGTAGAATGTATGGAATATTTATAAACCCCCCAAAATTGTTTTTTTCTATCACATAAGATAAATTTTGGGGGCATATCATAAGTGAAAGAGGGATCTATATCGATCCAAAAATGATTTGGGTGGTAAATAAGTTGAAGCCTCCCACTAATATTGAAAGTGCATCCAATATTGTTTTGGGAAAATAAAATTTATCTATAGATTTGTATTAGACTATTCTGCCACCATCAATTGATTATTGAAGAAGTATTAAGTGTTTGAATGGACCTCTAAAGTATAATAAGCTTTCAATCATATCAAAGTTGCAATCACTAGTTCTCTAGTTTTGATAAGCCTTGATCTAGATAGTATTTCATATTGTACTCTTTTTCTTTTGAGGAAACCAAATGTTTCATTCTTACCCAAAATAATTGAGAGGGTTATAAATTTTCCTATTTTCATTCATGACCAGAGTGTTATATGACTGAGTTAAGGTACTCCCTATTTGAGGAAAAATCATATTCCTTTGCGAAATCCATGGCATACTTTAGGATCTGCATTCTCTTAACCCATGTGATGGCTTATGTACCCTTTCCTTGAGTTAATGATATGATCCTCAATTATCCATTAATGAGAGAAAGGAGATGAGTTAAATAGTTGGCTAAGTTATATGAGCATGATATTGAAATAGATCCTTGAAGGTCATCAGAGGAAAAGACCTTTACAAATTGACCATAGGTTGTTGAAGTAGTGATTATTGAATTTGATAGAGAGTTGACTAAATATCTACTAATCGCATATCTAGAGTGGTACAAGAACATTATTTTTATATAAACATAGACAATCCTTGATCAAGATGTCATCTAAGCAAAGGAGGGCCTTAGAAAATAAGGTCATTTAGTACATGTTGATTTTTGGCATACTTTTCATACGAAATTTCAATGGAATGTTTTTTATATGTTTGGATATGACCCTTAACCTTTATAACTCTTATTCCATAACATTACAACCCATAAAATATATAATTCATAGAACCAATAAATATTAACTAATATTATATCCCTTAAACCGTATAACACCTAACCCCTTTAATTCATTTAACCCCTAACTCTTATAACATCTAATACTTAATTAATATATAAATTCTATAACCGTTAACCATATAATCACTAACTCTTAGAACCACTATCATCCATAACACTTAATATAACTCCAATAATGTATAACTCTTTATAGAACCTACTTCCTAAAATTGTAACATTTAACACCTAACTATTATAACTCAATCACACCTAACCTTTATAAACCCTAATATAACCCATCACTTGTATAACCTTTATACCCTTATAATTCATAACCACTATCCTCTATAACTTAACCCATGTAACCCCTTACCTCCAACATGCACCGGGTTTAATTCATAACTCATATAACACACTCATAGGCTTGCAAACAACCCATACAATGGACTCGTGTGTTGGCTCGAGCACTAGTCATTCAAGGCTCTTGAGCTCAAGAATATTCAACAATATCTTGAGGCACTTGTTTTCCTCCCTCGACCATGGTCAAGATCCTATGATATATACTCAGTGCACAAAACCTCCTAATGGATTACATATCCAACTATGATGCTAAAAACCCCTTAGCTGATAGGTCTTGTGTTATGGTAATTTGCAAGTGTTGTTCATGGTGATTGATCTTAAGAAGTTATTTTTAGGGAATAAGGTCCATTTTTTTTCCTCTCGTCCTAACCATGGAATTTAAGATCAAGAAGGTTCATTTAGGGCTTAAGACCATTATTTCCCCCTTAACCTTCATGTTAAGCCCTCAATACCCATTTCTATTGTACAAAACCTACTCATGGCACCATTATATCCTGCTTTGGATTCTAAATAACACCAACTATAGCCCTGAGAACCATTCCTAATGGGGTGTATGACACATTTTTATTTAGGGCATATGTTTTGGTTTAATCATGGTACTTTTATCCCTCAAATAGTCCAAAAATAACCTACAAGAGTCCTATGTGATGGCTCAAGGACTCGTCCAACACTATATCCTGAGAAGTTGTGTGGGTTGTAGTTGGTGTTCATAGAAGTTAAGACTAAGAATGTTTACTTAGGGAACATGTCCCTTGTTTCCCTCCCTTGAGCTTGGTTAGACCTTGAGACCCATTCTTGGTTCAAAACCAAATTATTCACGGTGCCCAAATTCCACTTGGAGGTGAATGATATGTTACATAGGTCATATGTGGTGGTTTGACTACTTTTATATGGTTCTTGAGCTTGAGAAGCAAGGTTTAGGGTTAATGAAGACTCTTGTTTCCTTTCATCAAATATAGTCATGAACCTAAGACCCATCCATGATGATCAAGAATACCTCATAATGTCAACTATATTCAACTTGGATGCCAAAGACTCCCTATAGAGGACTCGTATCATGGTTTTTAGGTGTTGTCGATGGTGTTTGAGCTCGAGAAGGTTTAGTTAGGGATTTAGGCCATTGTTTCCAATTTTACATGTTTATGCCTCTACACCCATTTTCATTGTACAAAACCTAATCATGATGCCTATATCCCTCTTAAAGGCCAAAGTTATATTATGTTGGTTTGAGGACGTTTTCAAGGCTCTTGATGACTTGTTCACCCATCCATGGTCTTGTGTGGTGACCTGAGGACTTGTTCATGGTGCTTAAGCTAGATATGATATTTTGGGGGCTTGAGTTGTTGTTTCCCTCCCTTGACCATGCAGGTTAAGTGCTTGAGGCTTGTTTCCCTAACACAACCATGGTCAAGGCCCCGAGACCCATATGTAGTATGAAAAATATATAAAAGGAAATGGTCTAGGTGTTGTTCATGGAATGTGATATTGAGAAGGTTCAATTATGGATTAATTCCTTTACCCCCCCCCCTTAACCATTTTTAGGTGTTAAGACCCATTTCTAGAGAACAAAACCTACTCATGGAATATGTATCCTACAGCTTGGAGGTCTTCAAGGAAGACTTACAAATGAGTGGTGTGTTGCTTAAGGCATCTCTACCCATCGTTACTACAAAAAAAATCCTAGTGGTGTCCTTGTCCAACTCTGATGCTAAGGACCCCCTAGAGAGGGATTGTGTTGTGGTTTCTAGGTGTTTTTCATGATGATTGAGCCTAAGAAGTTTCATTTAGGGCCCTTATATCCCACTCAAGTGCTACAAAACCCTAACCATGATGTACCCAATAACTATGCCATGTGTGGAACCAAGACATGTTCTTTTTTAGGTCCTTTGTTGGGGTTTAATCATGGAAACCATATCCATCTAGTAGGACAAAGATACCCTATGAAGGTCATGTGTCATGGTTCAAGGATTATTTCAATGACATAACTTAAGAATCTTCATGGATTTTATTTTTGGTGCTTGACTCGAGACTCTTCATTTAGGACATAAGTCCATTATTTCTCTCCCTTGACATTGGTTAGACCTTAATACTAATTATTGGTTCATAAATAACTTAATCATGGATCCCATATCCCATTTGGACATTAATGATACTTGTTCATTGATATGTGACACAATACTTCTCTCGGATCCTCCTTCTTATGTCTTTTTGGGATGGTTTGGGTGCTAAATTTATAACAATGGTAGCTAAATCTAGACCCTTTCCCTTCACTCCTTTCTCTTTTACATTAGGAGAGTTGGAAACATTATTGATCATGTCAGGCCACTCAACCAAAATATAGTTGTTTAAGTCACTAGGTCCATCCTTATTAATCTCAGACTTGTTGAAAAACGTCTTTGGATACCATGCAATTATTTTGATCATGTGGTAGGCCACAAGGAATACGCCACAGTAAAATTTCGTGGTCATGGTAGACTTTACTAGTAAAATCAATGGGCAGAGGAGGTCTCATACACCAATTTGGTGTATGGCTTGGTCGTGACCTTAAAAAATAGATTATTATTATTAATATAATTAATATATTAAAAACATTAAAAAAAACATGTGTTAAAACAAAAACAAAAAAACATTAAAAAAAACAAATTTCAAACAAATTAAAAAATTAGTATTAAAAACATTAAAAAAAAATGAAAAATAGAAAACAAAACAAATTTAAAACAAAATAAAAAATCCATTAAGCACATGCCCTAGTGCATTCAAACCACAACAAACTCGCGCCCTAGTGCATTCACACCACATCAAGCTCAGTGTTGGACAACTAAGAGGGGGGGGTGAATCAATTGTTACCGTGCTTAAACAATTATGATTCTTTTAAAATCTTTACAAGGCACTCAATGATGATCACAA
>JZKD02S1696671.1:286281-325370 GCA_000966675.3 Picea glauca
CTAACTTTCCAGAAGGCAAAGTTTGTTCCATTGAACAGAGGGGCCTTATTGGTTGAATTTCCTTCATGGCTTGACATGTTTAAGCTCTAGGATCTACCCTTAGATAAAAGGGGGGGGCTCTGATACCAATTGTTGGACAACTGAGAGGGGGGGTGAATCAGTTGTTACCATGCTTAAACAATAATGCTTCTTTTAAAATATTTACAAGGAGCTCAATGATGATCACAATAATGCAGAGAAATAAACAAAGGCACATTCAGCATCAGTCACATATATGAGAAAGACAGAGACAGATAATTCCTGAGGAAACCCATACAGGGTAAAAACATCATTTTCTTTATATGATAAGTATTATCTACATTCTTTACATTATCATACATATGAGCACCAACTCATTGTGACCACAGCCTTATGCATAAGGCGATTTCGCGATTTCTCATTTCGTGAGTCTGGAGATGAAGCATCTCGACTCACCAAGTCGCGATCCCCGATACCCCGAAATGGCGTGGGATCAACGATCCCGATCAACACTTGATCTGACGACTCATATCATTTCATGATTTCGCATATCGTGATTTCGACATTCCTGATGTTCAATGTTCTTGACACTTCCAAATCCCGATCCACGAAACTCTGTAAAGAAGTCGGATCAACGGTCCAGATCACTTCTTGATCTGACGGTTCAGATTCCGTCGAGATTTCACACATCGCAATTTCGAAACTCTTGCCGTTCATTGTTTTTGTCACTTCAAAGTCCCGATCCACAAAACTCTGTAATGGAGTCGTATCAATGGTCCAGATCACATCTTGATTTGACGGTTGCAATTACGTCGCGATTTTGCATATCACGATATCGGGATTCTTGATGTTAATATTCTTTGACATCTCCAACAATCGATCCTCGAAACCCTGAAATGGACTTGGATCAATGATCCAGATTCAATCTTGATTCAATGGCTGCGATTAAGTCGCGATTTTTCATATTGCGATTTCGAGAGGTTAGGGAACCTCGTTCCTTTGACTCTCTAGTCAGCGAAATGTTGATCTGTGTCCACGTGTCCTGCCTGAAGATGGATGGTCCTCCTTCTTTAGGGATTTTGTGAGCCCTCTACTCCTTGCACTTTAAAGAACGTGCAGTTTCTCCTCGATCCAACGGTGGTCTGACCCTGCGCTCAGATCTAACGATCGAGATATATCCTTCATATATGTGCACTCCTCTTGTCTACATTGAGATCTGACGGTCATCGGGAATTCAGGATGGGATCCAACGATCACCGACGCTTCTCCTCCAAGCTTACGCATCCTCCTTACTTGGAAGAATTTATAAGTGTCAAAGGCCTCGACCTTTGATCCACCTGTGATCCTAAGTACACTATTTCCCTTGAGTTTTAGCCATGAGTTAACCTCATCCCTGGTGCACACCTACGCACTGCATTCGACTCTGCGCTAATTACCCCTGAGCTTACTTTGTCCCTGTTTTTCCATCGATGCACCCTCTGATCCTACCATCAATGACAAGCGCATACTGCCTATAAATCATGCCAACCATCCTCTGCCCTATCTCTTTTGATCTTATCGAGCTTGCTCTTCACTGTTGTACTTGCCATCAATGACAAGCATACGCTACCTATTAAACATTTGCCAACACTCAGGCCCTAGTTCATTCACACCACAAAAATTCGACCAAGAGGGAGGAAATAACCCACCAGAGAGGAGAGAACCCACACCCTACATTCACACCCATGATGACAAATAAATCACCCGCCCTACATTCACACCACAACAAGCCCGAGAGGGATGAGAGAACAACAGGAGTTTTGAGTCATGAGCTCCATTGGCGTTTCTCTAAGGTCATGAGGGTTTTGTCGTTACCTTATTTGGGAAAATACAACAGGAGTTTTTCAAGTGTGTCATAACAATGGAACATAGGGTCGAAACAACATCATGTCGAACCCTAGGTAGGTTTGTGTGTTGGTTTTTGGCATTGTTAAATTTAACGTCAAATTTTCCCGAACTTAATACTAGAAATACCTTGTTCTTTTGTTTCTCTAGTAATTTGCCACAAATATAGATGGTTCACTTTTAATCTGACTCCTTGGAATCCATTTTGTATGCTTTGTAAGTAGTAAAGCTTAATTCTATAATATATGTTTTTCTTCAAATCTTAGTAAAATGGAGTTTTGGGGGATTTAGGATTTTAAATATAGGTGATGGAAGGAATATTATATCAATTCCAAATCCAACTAGGACAATGGATTCAATGTGAATCAAATGGTCGATGAGTTCAAGAGAAAACCCTCTTAAGAATGGGCTTATTTCATTCAAGGATTAGGGATTATATTAGAACCAAAAGGAAAAACCCCTTAAGAGGGGGCGGCCCCTCCAAATCGGCTGCATAAGTCTTGTGTGAATGTGTACCAATCCTAATAAAACATGTAAGAAAGGACTCACAGGCCCCTTCCAAGTGGACACATGGATCTTCAAGGTGAAGGAGGCTTCAAAAGCGATGAATGTAACCCTAAAAAAAGGACAACCTCCTCTAAATCAACTCTAAGATGTCAAATGTGAAGCCAACAAGGTGTAATCACCATCCTTATATCATGCCAATGTCCTCTCCAATTCAATGGATGGTTGAACAAACCCACACATGCCAAATGAAACCTTCATGCAAACTCCAAGGTGGACATCTCATCAATTGATGTGACAAATGCCTCAAAATGAGTTAATAAAGTGAGATTTCATAAATTTGGAATGCGTCAAGGAATGAGAAGCTTTGGTTCATCAAGAATAAAAAAAAAAACATTTTTTACCAATGCCTTGGGAATCATGAATAACCTCGATAAATGTGAATTACATTGGTAAATGTGAAGATGCCCAAAAATATGAATGAAACTAATGTCATGACCAAACTCAACAAGACACCATGCAACATCAAGCGGTGCATCATCAATCAACAAATATGCCATGAAATCCTATCCCTCAACAAGATAAGTGGAACCAAGTAAGTTTCTCAAGTGTCTGCAGGTGACCAAAAATCCAAAGGCTAGTGAATAAATTCACTAGGGTTGTTACCCTATACCAAAATGAGGGGTAATACACCATATAATTCCATATGTAGCACAAAAACAAACATATTTGTATGCTTCATAATGTTGTCAAAAGTGCTCCATATTTTGGACTCATCATCACCCCCCCAACCAAGGGTGTTTTGGCCCTAAATTTTCACACAAACTCTTAGGGAGTATACAATGTTTGTGTTTTATACTATTCACATAATTGGATTCCATTTTTTAGGCATTGTCATGTTGTATAATTTGTTTTTGTGTCCAGAAATTTTATGGGAATCCATTTTTCTTATATTTTACAATTTTTGGTGGTTTTGCTTTAGGTATAACTCATTGAATAGAACTTAGGATTATTATATTCCTATGATACAATGCATTTTTTCCTATTATTTCCCTTTTATTTTACCAAAGGTTCCACCCCATACCATCAAACAACTTAACCTCTCTAAGCCACGTTTTTGTTCTCATTGAATGCTAGTGCTCATCCTTGTATAAGTTTCCCTAGTTTAGCACATTTCACATGTTAACACCCATGCCACTTTGTACCATAGGTATGGGAGTCCACATAGTCTATGCTTGCATGAATGAGCCTCATGCCTTTCTCTTCTTAGTTTTTTACCATTACCTAATGGAGTCTTGGGCTATTACACTTAGTTTATTGTCTTACTTTAGAATCATGTTGATAAACCATTGTTTCACCCCATTCTTGTTTTAAATATTCACCTCCAATCATGCTACCATCATTATTCATCCCACTTAAGGAGACACATCATGGGCACATCATTGGTCACTTCCCGACCTTTGTTATCATGTTCTTTAAAACCATTTTTTTGCATATGGAACTCGCCTCCTCATTGTAACATAAATAAATAAATAAACAATTTTTTAATATTTATAAAATAAAAAATTAATAACAAGAAATGAAAAACACATCATTCCCAAAACATAAAAAAAAAAAGAGGAAACAAAAAGATTTTTTTGTATTATTGGATATGTCATCACTTCTAGTTTGGGTAGCTATCAGTGAAACCCTTATCCAAAGAATCAATATTGTCACCTTATCCTACAATTTTGTAAGTGTTATAAGGTCTTGAGTCTTTTCCATTCACCATTAATCTGACCATGTAATCGTGGCCTTTGAATAAAGGCTTGTCTCATTTGTCGTTTTTGGATGGAGTGAGTTAAGGTAATTCAAAACTGTCCTTTTTTGGATGGATTGAGTCAAGGTAATCATGTGGTAATCATGTACCATGTGGAATTGAGGCTATTATATCCTTTAATGATAAATTTAGTTTATGTTTCAATATTGGGCATGGAAGAGGTACTAAAAATTGAGAAAAGCTTCATGCTCTATTGGCAACCATTGAGTTTGACATTGGAGAAGATTTCTTAATGTTCATGTGTATATGGAAGTATAAATGGTGGTTGAATGGCTTAATAGGTCTTACAAGATGCAAAGAAATACCTTTCCCCGTGTATTGGCAAGGTTAAGAATTTCTAGAGAACATAAAAATTTGAAATCCTTATGTGACATTCCTCTTATGAAACAAGGATTTGTATCATTTTTTTCTTTATTATAAAATTGTTATTTTCAGTGTTTGACACAAACACATTTATTCACAACATGTGGGTTCATAATTAAAAAAAAAACCTTTATGAAGCCCTTGTGATCCTTATGAGTATTTAATATGTGTATGGTGGTCTCTATAATCATAAAATTTTACTATGTTATAAATGATGACATTTGATTCAATGTTGTATAGGTGTACTAAGTGAACTATGGCATTTGCATGGTATTTTTAAAATCTGGGTCATTTTGCTTCCATTTATCTGGATAATTAGCTTGTACTTTTTGTCATTATCAGTGCACACAGTAATCTATCAAGAAATTATTTCTTTGCTTAAAACCTCTTGCTCATTCCCATGATAGCTAGTTTTCATTGAAGTTGAAATTATTGCATTCTATTTTCCTCTTGCATGGTTTAAAGAGTCAAGTCAAAACACCATCAGTTTCACGACCACTCCTTTGAGTAACAAAAACCTATAATCAAGCGGTAATTAAAATTTATCTAGAAACTTTTATAGGGCTCTTCAAACCCATATTAGCTTAGGTGTAGAGATTTGGAATAAGATTGTGAGAATAACTTTCCAAAGATTCTAAACAAACATAAATCTTTGAGTTAGGGAGTGAAATCCAATTGCTATATCACTGACTTTGGGAAGTCCTTCTAACGCAAGGGTCAAGCACGAGATCACATTGGGGCCAACAGAGTAAGAAACCCTACTTTGTTGGTCTTGGTGTCGATTGTCGGTTGTACCCCCTCATCTTTGGTATAGTAGGTGGTACCATAGAGGCCATAATATTTTAGACTTCCTACACAAGGTGACAACACAGGGAAGGTGGTGTTGTACCTGGGATCAACGTTGGCAAGACTCACTCAGAATCCTTGGAGGGTTTCCCACTTCTCGGTGAGGTAACTTGCACCAAGGCATAAATTCATTAATCAGGTTGTCAACATAAATTTCCCACCCATTGAAACCCATCCCCTTTGCACATCGATCCTGCGATGTTGTATTACATCACCAACTAGTGCTTCTTTGTGAGAAGGATTGTTTACATGCTTGACTCCTAGATTAATTAATGTGTGATGTTTTTTTCTCCTTAGTTGGCCTTAGGATTAAGTCTGTGTATAATAAAGTAGAAACATTCCATTCTCCCTCGAAGGGATTGATACAAAAGGCTTGAGAATCCTTTTATAGTATTTTTCTTTAAAGTATCAAAAACATTAAAAAAAAAAAAATCATTGTTTTATACTTTCAAAAAAAAATCCAACTTCTATCATCAATCTATTTTTCTTCTTCAAGGATTTAATACAATAAAAATAAGCATTGAAAGAAACATCAATGCTTGTCATAAAGAGTCATAGTTATAAGACTTTAGAATAAGTGAAAACATCAAAACTAGGATTCATGAATATAAGTAGAATAGTGTCCTGAAGAATATTTAATGATTTCCCATGTTCCTTTTTCTAGTGCCACTCCTTCAAATAATTTGTTAGCTTCATTGTTTATGTACCTATAAATGTGAGAAAAAGAGATATGAGTGAAGAATGCTTGAAAATTCTAAATGTCAATGAAAAATTTTGTAGAATGAAGTTACTAAAGGTGAATTATCCTTTCATCAATTGAATGGCTAGTAGTGAATCTCCAAAAATATGAATTTGAAGAACTCCTCTTTCCTAAGCCAACAATAGAGCTAGTATTAGGGCCATAAGTTCAAAAAAAAAAAAAAATTGAGCCATTCCATATTTGAATGATATACAATGGATTAGGTAAAGGTGGATAACTTCCCAACCCCACCTTTAGAAGGATTTCCTTGTGATGCACCATCACCCAAGGAAATTATTTATTTATTTCTTCTTCTGTAGAATGTTTGTGGATTGAGAATTTGTAGGTTGAGGGAAAGAATAAATAATGTTTAACCTTTGAGAACAAATTTTAAGAGGTAGGGTACCCACACCCTCAAAGAGTTTGTATTTTTTGGCCAACCATATTCCCAAAGTAATAGAGAGTGGGAGGAATTTGTACCTTTTAGTTTTCTTGTTCTCACACCATCGTGTGAGAGATTATTAGATGGATTCCCCTCTCCATGCATTATGGAGATTTTCTATCCCCCGTATCTTTGACCAAAATTGCTTAGATTAGGGGCAAGACAAGAGAAGTTGGAAGTTAGCTTCAATTTTAGATTCATAGAGACAACACCTACCAGGGCATTCAAAACTTATTTTCTATAGGATGTTCCAAGTTAGAGATTTATTATTTAAGAAAAGCCACAATTTTATTTCATTATCTAGCTAGGAATTTCAACTTCTAGATTAATTTCCATGACCAAAAAAGTGGGATCTCACCTCCCACTGCTATAAGTGATTTACAACCTAGCATTGGTTCATATCCCCTAAAAGGATTAAAATACCATATAAGTTGATCCTCATCATCACCAAGTCTTATAAAGAATACTTTTAAGGATTCTTGTGAAGTCCTTCAATATTTCTACACGATCCTCCCTAAGACCCAACTCTCTGCAAGAGAGCTATTATTGTCAACTACAGGTTTCAATGGGTTCTTTTGCAATTTTCCTCAGAGTGTTGAAGCCTCTATGCTTTATTTATTGAAAGAGAGGAATAGTTAAATTGAAGGATTCTATGATTCCTACCCACAATTACAACCCTAATTGGACATTATATCCCTTTACAACATGCCATGCCAGGAAATTTCCAATCAAGGGGAATAATGTGATAAATTGTTTTCAAATAACCAAGGCATTTTGGCATTTTTTAACAGGATTTCTTACCTAGTCCTCCACTAAGTCTGGAGCTATTTATTTATCCTTTATGAATTGCACACATAATTTGGTACCTTGGAGGAGACTCCAAACATTTTTATCAACTAAATACTTTAATAAAAAGAAGATATTCTTGAGACCCCATCCTTCTTGTGATTTTGGAATTGCTACTTTTTTCCAAGAGACCAACACTATGCAATTTTTCTCACTCTTACTCAACGAAATGAAATAGTAACACAACTACCTTATCCACTCTAAGACACCTTTAGGTATATAGGCAAGGGACATTGCGTAAATTGGAATGGCCTCTAGAACTACTTTGACAAGGATTAGTCTACCTCCATGTGAGAGCCATCAATTACACCATAAATTAATATTTTTTTACACTTTTGCTATCAACCGCTACCTATCACCTTTTAAACACAAATTGGCCTTCATATCAAAAGCTAAGTATTCCAAATGAGAATTGAAATCCACAATGACAAAGGGAAAATGATAGGAGATGTAATATTTTTCACATCCAAGAAGCCCCAATAGGAAATTGTCGATTTGGATGAATTGATATTCATGAGAGTCACTTCACATAAGAGCCGATCATATATTTTATATTATTAAAAACTCTCCCATTGTTGTCATAGAATATAAGTATTTAATATACAAAAGGTAAATAAGATAAATTACAAGTGTTTCCTACATAAATGCCTTTAAAATTACTAATTGTTGAGGATACCTTTATGGATTTGTTGATCCCTTTTTATTCCATAGGAAAAATAAGTGGGGATAGTTGGAATCCCTACATAATTCCTCTTTCTATTTTTATTTTTTTTTAACTAAACCGGTTATAATTGTTTATTGATTAGGTATCGGTTGGGCCAAGGCCTAAACAACCATCATTACAATGAATCAACAGTCTATTTTTGTGAGATATGACATATCTCTTTCTTTCATTGCCAAGAATTGAGGTGTTCCCAAATCTATGGGATAGAAGTCCATGTAGGTGATTCCTTATTTTTTTTTAATGTTCCTTGAGACAAGAGACAACCCATGTTTTCCTTTTCATTTTCTTCCATATTTGATCCTCATAGAATGTGGTAGAAGTGGGTGTTGGAGAATTCTTGCAGCACATACCTCAGTCTTTGCAGAGTCTTGTTGAGCATTGGGTTGTTGAAGTGGTCTTCCGAGTTTATTGTTTTTATCAAAATTTCTGAATCCCCAAAAACTTGAATTTCTTTAATGCCATTTTCTCACGCTATCTAGCAAGGTTTTAACAACCCAAGGATTCCATCCTGATTATTATTTCTCCGAACTCAACCCCAGCTGAAGATATATTTTCTTTGTCCACTTATTAGGATTTAAAAAGAGACTTAATTGATGCAACTCATAATTCACAAGACAAATTGATGATAGGAACCCAAATGTATAAGAATTAGTCTCAAGAAGGGCCAACTCACCTTTTCGAAATATTTGGAAAGACCCACTTTTACAGTCATTTATCTTAAGTTCCTTGTAATTGGATTCCTTCTTGAGAAACCCCCACTACCTCATAAATTTGTCACCCTTCCAAGAATCAAAACTACTGAAGGTAGATTTGATGAGAAACGATATCTTTGATATTTCTTGAGATAACATTTAAAATTGTTTTGTAATGTAGTTGTATTGGAAAATTGGACAAAAATTTTCAAAAGAAGACGGATTGTCATATTTTGGAATCAATGCGATGAAGGTTGTGTTGAAGGCTTCCAAGGTTTATCGTATGATTCTCAAGCCCTCCACTACTCTCATTAGAATTCTATAATAAAATCATAACAGATTAGAAATAATTCCATACGGAGGTCATCTAATCTAGCGATTTTGTATTTTTGGAACTTTAAAGGGTTCATTCGAATTGATCTTGTTTTCAAAATTTTGTTGTAAGAGCTTGATTATCCTCTAGATTGATGAAGATAGTAAATTATCTTGATAATTTGATTATAACCACAATGTTTGCATGAGAATCGTTTTTGAAAATATATAGAATGCACTTTATCCCTTCATTTGTTATTTTGGAGAAGTTTGTTTCCCATCCTCCATTGTCTTTCTCTATCTTCCAAAAAAACTTAACATTTTTACTATAATTGGCAAATCTATGAAAAAGGTTGGTGTTTTTATTGTCTACTTGAATACAAAGTGTCCTTCTTTTCAATCTCCATTCTCTTGCACTCTATCTAGAATATTTTGTCGCTTTTTGTGTTCAAGTTTATTTAACTAAGACTTATGGATTTCTATAAAAAACCAAAACATTGCTTATTGTATCTTGAGGCTAGAATATCCTCTACCTCTTTTAATTTCCTATCATCTTTATCTTTTCTTTTTCCTTGGACCATTTGATTGCTACTTGCTTTTCCATTTTTAAATATTGATGGAATTGGATGGGAGATGATTCATTTAGGGAGTCATCAAAGGGATTCCAATAATATTTGATTGTACTCAAAACAAAATCATCCTTTATCCATTAATGGTTCATCTTGAAAGGGTTTGGTGGCTTCCCTTGGAGAAGGGCCACTTCGAAAATTATTCAATTGTGATTAGGATCCCACCTATGGAGACCCATTAGTGAATACAAATAGCCTCATCTATAAAATATTTTGATACTAAGAAACAATCCAGAGTCTTAGATATTCTTACCTTGCATATACTCCAATTTTTCTATGTCAAGTTATGTTTTTTGGGTTCAATATTCAACAATCCCACCCTTTCCAATTTTCTTATGAAGAAACCTATCAAATTATCAGCCTGGCCCAATGGCCCCAAAACCTCTAAAACACCTAGAGAGAAGTTCATGCCACCTCCAACTATCACCAAACCCTTTTGTACAAATGTATAGTTGAATAACTTTTCCTAGAATTCTAGCATATTGGATTAGGGGCCATAAATATTCAAGAAACTAATTTCCTTCTGAAGGTCTAGAGAGAAAAGATAGGTCCCCAATACAAAATTCCCAATAGTAAGAATAGGAGAGTAATCCTAATTTCCAATTGGTTACATTCTATATAGATCTTCTTATAGCATCTATGAAACTAAATTCCCACCCCATTAAAAGCATGGATAAATCTTGAACTACCTTTTCTCCATCTGTCATTAGTTCTTGTAAGAATATGATATATGGATTATGAACTTTAGTTAACCTTTTAATAACCAATTTATTTGAGGAATTGACCAACCCTCTATAGTTAAGGGTTAGGAAGATCATATAGAACCATATCTCTCGGCCTTTTATCTAGGAGAACTAATCAATATTACTTTTCTTCCAATTTTGAATTTGGTATTTGTTTTCTTTTGATCCAGGGATGGGAATGTGTGTCTCCTTGTCTGACTCTCTTTGGGGTCTTTATCATCTAGGAACCCTAGACCTTTTATAATCATTCCTCAAAAAATATATGTTTCCATATTCCTCAGTTTGAGGTTGTACTTAGTAGTCTTAGAGACTTGGGAGTCATTATGAGGATTTGGTCCAATTTTCTTCCATAGAAAAGTTCTATAATTTCCTAGAAAAATGCATCCAATAGTTGCATTACCTCCCAATCCATCCAAGGATGATAGGGGAAGGCTAGGGAATCAATATCCTTAAAAGGATAGGAAGGAAGTCACTATATTGAGTCTTGGTTATGCTTTATAAACCTACCTTTCAAGACCCAAAGAGAAATTTATCAACAAAAACAAATCAATAATAGGGGGAGGAGGATATTTTTTCTTACTCAATTCCTAAGAGAGATCGATCATATTCCTTCGATCTAAGATATGCAACTCTTGCTGACCATTTTCCTCCTTTATTGTGTTATTGACATAGATTTTTCTTCAAGAATTTTTTTTAAGGTTCACATAGAGGGTATGTTCATCTATGGAGTTCGATCGAAATATTTCTTTCCTTAAATATCCTTACAAACCAATATTTTGCTTATGTTTGGGAGATGAAATTCCTTAGATAAATTCTCATAATCATGGAACCTATCACATTTGATTGATTGCACCCTCTAATTGTGCATCCAAAACTAAAGATATAAAAAAATTATTTAGAACTTTGAATATAGAAAAAAAAAATCAAAAATTAGAACTAGGATGAGGATGGACTATTCACTAACAATGTGTGAACATGCGACTGAAGGTACAACCAAACATGTACATTTCATATATTTCTTACTCGATTGATGGAAGATTAGGACAAATAGAGGGAAATGTGATTGCATCTAGTAGATATGATATGAAAACAAGGACTAGAGGTGAAAAAGTCAGAAGAAAATTTCGTAGACGCATGGAAATTTTTCTTGTCGAAGGAGGATCATGCTCTTATGATGATGAGAGCATAGTATACATAGAGGTGCCACTTAGGTATAAGAATGTGGTGAAACAATGGGTACCTAAGGAACTACCTTTGTTAGACATTGAATTCATTGTCAACAATAGGACATATTACATTGCACCATCCTCCCTACATGGCTTGGGGATATTTACTATGGATGGAATAACTATAAAATACAATACAGTAACTGAATTTATGTACTATGTCATACCGTGTTACAATTATAACAATTAGATGCGGCTGGTCCGATATATGCGAAGTATGCAGAGATATGCACTCGCCTCAAATTATATATAGCTAATAAACAACGATAAAAATAAGGGAGTGACTATCTATATTGATGGAAGGCCTAAATATTTCGACAATATCACAGGGTTTATAAACAACACATGACTCAGGACAACAAAGAAGCAACCGAATTGCATAAATGAGGGACGCGAAGAGAATCAGGTAGTCATAAATGAAAATGACTACTTAAATTATTCTTGTGACTTCTTGCATTTCTATTTCCAACAATATAATTTAAGTAGTCATTTTCATTTATCACCACACTTGTGCACACATCGAAGGACCTAAAAGCTATCCCATATCAAAATTATGTTCTTCACCTTACGTCATTAAAAGTGGTTTGTGTGATTCATAAAGGTTAGGATAGTGAAAACCCTCCATCAACGCTCCTTAACAATAGACAAGTTAGGTTCATGCCCCCAAACCAAGACTTCTAAAAGGTAAAGAAACTTAAATATAATGTACAAAAGTCTCCCTCGGGGACAAAACAAATTGTTGTGTAGATTGAGATAAGTATCCAAACAATGCTCCATAGTTTGTTTTCATCAAAACATAGTTGTTTTCCTAGGGTACTTCATGAAATCTAGCATATTTTTTTGCCAACACGAGGTATGCACTATCTTTTTTAGTATCCATTTTTAGCTCGGGAGTGGTAGTTTGATGAAGCCACCATTCTCTTTCAAAATTCATGTCACCTCTTGACAAATTGAATCTCTCAAATAATTCTCCACATTAATCTATGAATATGTATCCTAGTTATGAAACTGGTGTTTACTATCAAGTGTCATTCATGGAATTGTGAAGGCACATGAGACAAATACTTTCCACCCCTATGGATCTCACTCCCATATGAATTTCACTATAAATAACTCTATCATGCCTTCACTTGTTTCATTTAGTGGACTTCATCATCATCATTTATGACACTTGGAAGGCTTGGATATAATTTGGAAATTGTGAGAATTGATAGAGTCTTAGGATGGTTATTTTACTTTCCATCTTCACATAAAAATTCTTCATAAAAAAACATATATTCTCATAAATTCAGTAAAACTTGAAAACCAATTGTGACACACTTTTACACATGCTTCAATTGGAGATATTACTTTCACAATTTGTTTTGTGTCAAATGTGTTGGATATTCTTATAGAGGATTTGGTGGAAAATGGAATTTATTCAAGAATATTAAGACAAAGAATATTATATATGCTTGTCAATAGTAAATGCAATACAATAGGGAATAGTGCAATGGCATAAGAGATCAAAGTTCTCCATTTTAGTTTCTAAAGATTTATATTTTTCCAGCTACAAATATTTATATTTTTTTAATATTTGAAGCAAATTGATGTTAACATAATACTTGAGCAATAGTTTTCAACATGAAAACTAGATTTTTTTGTAAATCCATATTTTAATGGCATCACAAAACTACATATTGAAAACTAGATGTTGTGGTAAATCCGTATTTTAATGGCATCTCAAAACTAGATGTTGTGGTAAATCCGTATTTTAATGGCATCTCAAAACTAGATGTCTTAATGTGTTTCAAATTTTCTTCCATTAATGAAATAACTCATGAAAGGGTTGTATGGATTCATCTCATGAAAGTCATTCTCTTGTATTCTTAAGAATCTCCCGAATTGGAGAGATCATCGTATGAAAATATTTCACTTTCAAGCATGTTTAATGCCAAAGCTTTCACATATTTCATTTACTAGCAACTTTGTATTTGTCCTCATTCTTGCATGAATCTTTAATATGTTTTTTTTAATAAATATATTTCGTTGCTATTGTGACGAACACGATCGGCGATCATATGAATAGTTCGTCTCTCTTGCGACGACCTATTCATCGCATAAACTAGGATATGGCATTTGTCTTGTGACGAACATGATCGTCAATCGTATGAATAGTTCGTCGCAACTATCAATTGTTCATCTCTCTTGCGACGACCTATTCATCGTAGAAACTAGGATATGGATTTTTTCTTGCGATGAACATGATCGTCGATCGTATGAATAGTTTCTCTCAAATATCGATCGTTCGTCACTCTTGCGACGACCAGTTCATCGTAGAAACTAGGATATGGCATTTGTCTTGCAATAAACACGATCGTCTATCGTATGAATAGTTCATCGCATCAATTTACATTTTGTCTCTCTTGTGACGACCTTTTCGTCACATAAACTAGGATATGTCTTTTCTCTTGCAATGAAGAGGATTTTCCATCGTTTTTCGTTCTTGCGATGATTTCCTAGGTTGTTGTTCTTGCGAAGACATTCATAATTTGTCTCTCTTATGACGATAGCATTGTGTCATCGCACTTGTGACGTTATCTCAAGTTCATCGCACTTTCCACTGGATATGATGTGATGTTTGAGGGACCCAAGATTCGTCACAATCTCCATGAAATAACATCACAAGAGCGTTGAAATGGCTTTCGCAAAATGACCCAAATTCACTAGTGTCAGTTATTTATGAATGTCTTAATTATTTCCTATTATCTAACTGAAACATACATCTACCCAATTATTTTAAATTAATGATCATATTGTTCCGCAAGAAACAAAAACAATTAAGAATGTGAATGAGAAATACTTAGATATTTTTTTATCCATCATACGCACATGGTGGAATGCTCGAAATCCCAATTTGAAAAAGCATCTTAATGACCACTTGGTTGGCATGCTTGGTGAATCCTCCAATAAAATTGGAGTCACATCATTGGCTGGTACATATTTGAAATTTGTGAGGGATCAATATAAGGTTCATTTGCAAACAAACCCTAGGTTTGAACATCCTCTTATGATTCATGAGAGTGAGTGGAAAAATCTATTGGAGGATGAAAAAGAGAAGACAATGAGAAAAGAATAAAAGACACCACTTGGTCTAGGAACATATATCATATTTTGAATTTAATATGCTACATTTTCTTTAGTTCTATATTAAAATTGTCATATACAACCTATTGGAAACTTTTTATATGCTCCCAGACACGTCAAAATAAACCAAGCCAATACTAGAAAAACACGGGCAACACACATTTGGCCAAAGTGGTTATGTGAAACTAAAAGCACGAATTGTAAGTGGTGTAACCCCCGAGATGTTTATGGCTAGGAAACTATGCCAAGGAATCCATTTCAAATTTGTTTAGAATGAATTTTTAATTTTCTTTAGTATGTCCTAAAACATGGTTTTAATCATTTCATGTGGAATAATAACCTTTAAAAAATTACTAATCAGATGATTAGAATTTGAGAGTCATAATTTATATATTTCAGATAATTTATAATTTAAGGAGTGATCAAAGGAATATAAGATAAAAAAAATTGAGGTAGAAAAAGGTATTATATTTGAATGAATCTTATATATATATATATATATAATGAACAGAAATGAATAATTCATAACTTTCCACAAGAATTAACTAAAAATATACAGGTTCAAAATACTTACAATATCATTCAAGAAAATTGTAATCTTTTATTGTTCCTTAAATGTGTAGCAGTGGTAGTCATACCAAATTTACTACACTTGTAACATCTTATACAAGCTTGAAATAAATATTATAAAAAAATAGACAACATGAAAACTGGGAACACAATATAAAACATCCAAAATTATGAATCCCTGGGCTCTAAGAATAATTTCCATTAAAATTTCTCTGGTCCTTTTTTCCACAGGAAAAAATCCTCTCTTCTTGCATTAAATCCTTTGCTTTTTATAGAAAATGACTATAACCAAAATTGGTTATTAGGAACTATAATTTAGCTATTACAATCACAACAATATATTTGACTTTCACAAATATAGCATTAGGTGCATTCGAATTTGAAATTCACCTAGAACATCACCTTACTTTATTATTGTTGTTTTGATGACCCATTCTCATATCAAATGAATCAAAACTTGTCAATCCTGATTCGAAGGGTACTTGTATGCCACCATTCTTCTATATGCAATATCTAACTCATTACATGTGTCATATGTTGGAGTTGTCAAAAACATATGTTTAATCTTCCATAGAAAATAAAAATCATCAATTAATTTTTCCAGTATTGCTTGACCTCGTATAACTACAATCATTTCTTTAAAGTTTTCATCACTTTCATTGAATTTGAACAAATTTTTTCTGTAATTTTCAAATGTCAAAATTCCCCCTTTTTTACTCCATAAAGTAGGAAAACATATTTGTATTAACTTATCGAATTCAATGGAGAAAAAATTAGCATTCCTTTTGACCAAAATGCACTTGTTATGGGCTTGCTGGATCAAACTCTGCTTAGTAAAAACTTTTTGTGTCTCCATAACCATTGAAGTTCTATATTTGATTTTTTTTTTCCTTATCTCTTCCTTTGACATAGAAGTCTTGATTTTATAATTTTGGTTGTTATTTGTGGTCTATTTCCCAATTCTTGGAAATCTTGTTGTACAACCTTATCTACTTCATTAGCGAATGAGTCCTCCTCTCAAATCAACTTGAAACAATCCCACATTTTGGTAAATTTTGTTATGATTTGATCCCAGATGATATTTATTTCACCTACCAAGCATGATTTACCAACTAATTTACCCTATAATTGTTCCACATCTCCTTGTAATTCGACCTTTTTATTTTGACATTGTTCAATGGTTTTATCTTTGTCCTGTATGTGTTCCCTAAAAATCTTATTTCATCATTTTGGACAGACACTTATTTCTTGTGTTTTCTAATATCAATTTATTTTAAATTAAGTTATGATAACCCTTTGGATAATTATTCAAATGGTTTTGTTGATCCTCAAGACTGTGAAAAAGAAACTCCTTTGTTTAAATCTTGAATTTGTTGTTCATACACCTCCATCTGATCTTTCATTTGTATTATTTTCCTTAGAAATTTATCTTTTTCTTGTTATATTGCTTGCAATTCTGGTGTTTGTGGCATGACCAATTCTAGGAATATTTATCTTTTTATTTAATTATTGTATTTCAATATCTTTGGTTTTCATGAGGGCTTGTACAGATGCAATATCTTTTGGATTAGCTCCTAATTCAATCACCCACTGCTCAAGCTCTTCAACCCTCATTTGTTTTGTCTTGTTTGCTATTTTGTCTTGTTCTAGTTTATTCTGAATCTTGTCATTCATAGCCTGCAATTTCTTCATTCCAAGAGAGACTTGCATAACATCTATATTTAGCATTTCTCCAGTTTGCCTGTGTAAATCCATTTTATCAACATAATTGATTGCATTTAAATCAAATGAGATATTAATAACTTTTTAATTATACATAGACTTAATATATTGATCCTTTGATTCTAACACGGCTATGTTTAACTTTCCCTTTTCATAATATAAAGAAGATAATAGTCTGGTCTGAGATGATCCTTGATCATAGATTTGGGGATACATATCTTGCTTAATTTTCACACCTTTCTTCTTAATTTATATAAATTGTTGTTAAGGATTCCCCTACTTTAACTGATATGTTCCCAATGATTCCTTTCCACCTTAATTTTCCAAGTTATGTGTATTTTTTGATGATATAAATTCCATGGCAATCGCAGGTTCTATTTTTTATGAATCTAACACATCTTGTACTTTCTAGCTCTCGCTTTTTGCATGTTCTTATGTTTTTGGCTTCTTATTTAATTGTTATTATTCTACCTCTGTCAATGTTCAAACTAATCCTATACAATTTATCTTATATGTCTTCTCAAACTATTGTGAAGTTTTTTTCGGTGGTGACTGTGATGGCTAAATAGGATGTTGTCCTTGAACTTGCAAAATTCTTTGTACATATTCCCAGATATCTTGATTAGCTAATAGCTCCATTTGTGGTTTTGATTGATTATGATAAGAGATTGAACCAAACTATGTTCTTTTAGTCAAAATAATAGAATGAGGATCATAAATCCACATTTCACCTTGTTGGAATCTCATTTCTTGAATAAGTTTCTCTGCAACTTGCAAAGATGCTCTGTTGTTTACAATAAAAGGTCCTAATTATTTATTCAACTTAAAATGTTTCTTTTGTTTATTAGATACAAAATGAATATAATCAGAATTCAGTCTTTGCCTTACAAATTCTAGAAAAAAAACTCTAGGTGTTAGAAATTTAGGTAAGAGAAAAGGTTGAAATTTAGCACCATAAATTCTAATTTATGTGTGATATTCGAACAAATATCAATCTCCTACCTTTGTATTAGGACTCAATTGTAACAAAAGTTTACATTCTAGGAAAATTCTAGGAGGACCTTCATCATGGATTATTTCAAAGGAAAAATACATAAACTAATTAATAAACTCTTATAACCCTATATTTTTAGCTTTTATTCTAATTAAGAGAGTCCAATGAATAATTGAACAAGGATTACCCATTTCATATTCAATCTTCATTTCAAGATGTTGAAATCTAATAGCTTGAGAATAAAGGAATAAGTGTACCAAATATGATCGGTATCTACAATATCTCCTAGCTTCAAACTCTGAAAGATGAAAATGGATATTGCCAACTAAATACTAGGCATAATTGAATTTCACTAGGGGTTTCAAATTAGGTGGGAAAATAGACATCATAAATCTAAGAGTGTATTCATCAACAGTTTTGTCATCATCATTCCCTAGAATTGCAATCATCATTGTTATAACTTTCCTAGATGTTTTGGGAAACATATCAATTTTAAGGATGACATTATCTTCAGTGACATTGATATGTTGACCTAAATAGCACTGAAGTAAAGTGTTTTTCTCCTGAGAACTCAATTCCTTGAAAATGCGGCTAATACTCTTTCATTCAATCTTTCACTTTGAGGGTTTTGAGGCAACTTTTACATTTTAGCAATGGATTGGGAATTTATCACAAAACAAATTGACTTCTTTGAAATGGCATACCTTTGAGACAAATTGTAATTTGAGGTGCACAAAGATATAAATTCAGGAAAATTGTATGTCTAGGGAATTTTAAACTTCACTAAATCAGATTCCCATGCATGATTAAAATCATGAAGGTCTTTGAAAAGTTGCATGGTTGATTGGTGTAGTTCAAAAATATCAAAAGATAGTATTGGGTCACATATATTACTATCCCTATCGGCCAAGTCTTTATCTTTGACAGTAAGTGGTCTTCTTATTTTAACCGACTTAGAAAATTCCATTTTGTAATTAAAACGAAAGAATGTGAGGCGGTTTTTTTGAAATACCTGGGATAAAGCTTAATATAGAGAGATTTGAGATTTGGTGGTAACGTTGTTGGGTAGTTTGAACAGTATTAACTTCAAGATATTTCTAACAAGAATAAATTATAATTGTAATATTTAACTTGTAACCATTGAAAACAACCCTAAACATACGTGGAAAAATCTAACTGGTTGAAATCACTAATAAAAATATATATTTAAAAAAAAATCATTTCATAAATACGTCATCTGACATCGTCATTCCATGTTGTCGCTTCGTCATATTTCCACGTTTTTTGGGGGGCATATAGTGGTTTCAAAAACCATTCGAGGGGGCGCAAAATTAACACGTTGTTGCCACGTAGTTCTAGCGAAAATCGTGGTATATCATTCCCCCCCTTTATTAAACATCATGCATACTGGGGGGTGTGAAACAAAATATGAACCGTTGATTTGTTATAATAATGCATGATCTACCTGTGATATAATCACGATTTATTAATGCATATAATATGATACAACATAATAAATCATATTAAATATTTGTTCGACTATTTATTAAAACTAATATTAAAACCTAAAATTAAAACAATATAAAACATAAACTAAATTAAAATTAGACTAAAATCAAATAAAAATAAATTTTCAAACTCAAACAACTAACTAACTGATAATTAAGAAAATTTTATTTTTATTAAAATTTAAACAATGTTACAAAATTAGGCTCCAATTGAGGATTGTGTTTCCCTGTGAGGCACTGGAGAATAGTAGACCTTGTGCCTCTATCATTGGGTACGAAGTCATTATTTTGTAAACATCTCACTTGAAAACTTTATTCTAAGAACCAATTCTTCAAGAAAATCAACTTCTCTTTTTTAAATAAATTAGTAAAACATTTTCTCTCAATTCTAAAAATTAATCTATAATAGAAGAGATATAACTACTAATAAGTAAAATTTTAACATGTCTGAGAGAACAAGACAAGAGTAGAATAAAAATATTTTCCCCCATTCAACTTTACTCGGGATTTATTTAGGGTAATTCATCAATAAATTTTGGCTCAAAAGTCAAATTTCTAAATGATATTTATCAACCCAAGGCTTTGAAACTTGTAAATGTATATGTTTTTATATTATATCTTAATTAAGGTCAGAATAAATTTATTTCCGAGGAAACTAATATAATTGAGTAATAGAATAAAGATACCCATTAGCAATCCTTCTTCATCTTCATGGTGTTGCTACACTGCCAAAAATCATCCATAGCCTATGGTGTAGTCACCCCGACATCACAGGTCTTGCTTCACTGCCACGGAGCGTCCATATCCCCGGTGAAGATACCTGCATTTTCCAATTGAATTTCCTTTCACCATCTCTTTTATTGTTATTTAATTTTTGTATGAGATGGTGGCAATCAATATGTTTTACACACCCAAGTAGATACTAAGGGATGATGTATGTTTTTCGAAGATGAGTTGGAAATACCCGAGTTATAAAATATACTCATAGAAGTTTTCATTTCCTCGGTCCTAACTCTATCTTCCTAAAATAAACTAGTTTTATGCTTCATTTTTGTTAATAATAAATAGAATGCCTTGAGTAAAATAACCTACTAAAAAATTGACACTAAAGCCTCTTCTTATAAGAGAATTGCCCAAATCATACCCTTTCAAGGTTTCTGAGGAAATGAATAAAATATTCTCCTCTCTCGTTATAATGGCATGCCAAAAATATCCATTAGTAGTTAGGACAATCATATCTATTAAGATTAGTGAAATTTGAGATAAACATTATCTTATTTATTTAAAACGTAATATTATAACCCATAAAATTATATATGATAAATATAACCAAAAAAAGCCTAATCTAACAAGAAAAATAAACTAGCAATCTGTAATTCTAAATAACTATAGAAAAAATTATTAACTTTATTGGAGAAAAAATCCCAACATGTTTTGGTTGGATTTTCTTTCTTAATAAAAAGAATCATGAAACTTATATGAATCAAGATTCGAATCCTATAACTTCTTAAAAAATTGGAAGTCTTTTTAAATTTTAAGGAAAAGTAAATGTCAATGTCAATCCAAACCGATTATATACAATGAATGGAAATTGAAAAAAAAAAATGTTTCAAAAACTACCCATTCACAGGAATTCCAGCAAGTCAACATCCAAATTCTGAAGTCAAAATGAGTTATTCCCTTCAATTATAGAAATATTGAAAGTTCCAAGCCACAAGTTATCAAATTTTCCATGTTTACCATAGTCTTCTCTTATGATATCCCATCTTAATACCAAATCTCTAGGGACAAATTTTATTTGCTTTGCTCTTCTATCAAAAATAACTTTCATTTTATCTTGGTACTACTGAAATTTTTCATTCATTTGTTCCCTTCTTTGATGTACTTCAATTATCTGATTTATTCTTATGGTGAGATCATTTGGTTCTTCTTCAATATCCTGTAACAATTTCATAATAGGAACAACAAGATTAATTGGAAGCACAACATCAATGCCATAAATTAATTGAAAAGGAGATATACATGTTGCTCTTTTGGTACTAATTATATTTTCCCAAAGTGCATATTTTCAGGTGAGAATGCCAAGCCCTTTTGTTATCAGTCAATAATTTCTTAAAAACCCTCATTAAACATGTGTTTGATGACTCTGCCAATCCATTTCCTCAAGGATAATATGCAGTAGAATGTCCAAGATTAATGCTATATTTTTGACAAAAATATATCATGGAAAGAGACTTAAAATCTTGAGCATTATCTGTTATAATTTTCCTAGGACATCTTAATATGGAAAGAATGTTTTCTTCAAGGAATTTAATAAAAATTGTATCAGTAGAAAATCTTGTAGGAATTGTTTCTACCCACTCAGAGAAATAGTATGTTGCAGTTAAAATCCATTTATTTTGTGCACTAGATGAAGGATGGATTTCACCTATAAAATCTAAACCTCGTTGTTGAAAAGGAGCTTCAGCTTTAATTGGAACTAAAGGTAAAGAAGGTAGTTTTTGTTTACCAGCAAGGATTTGGCATTCTTTACAAAGTCTAACTTTTGTATTTACTTATGAAAACAACTTTGGCCAATAGTATCTTGCTCTTAATATTTGTATGTTGTATCTCTCCAAGCATGATGTCCTCTACAAATACCCTTATGAAATTCATCTATAATTCCCTCAGTTTCTTCTTCAACAATACAATTCAATAGAATACACAAAGGAAATTTCCAATAAATCATCACATCAATAATGCAATACTTAGTTGCTTGTAATTTAAGGGATCTAGATTTTGCTTGATTTAAATGAGATTGGCATTCAGGAGTTTGTAGATATGAAACAATGTCCTTATACCAAGGAGATATAGAAAATTTATCATGTACCTTTTTAATATATTGTTGTAACTCTCTTTCCCCCAACTCATATATAAGATGTTATGTTGTTTGTGACACAAGATTTATTCCAAGAACCTTACTGTTTGATTATGCCAGAAGTTTTGTCGAACCTTGACCCTTAACTAGTTTTGTAGGATTTCTTTCAAGGCCATATTCTTGAATGTTCACTATCCACTTACCAATTCTTCCATCACTATCAAGTTGATTCAGAATATCTTTTAGTGTACTATTTGGAACATATGAAATTATTTTGGAATGTAAGACATAAGCTCTAAAGGATTTCAGATATTTTACCAATTCATAAGCATGTTTCTCAATAATAGTATATTTAAGTTTTAAATCTCTTGAACTTTTACTAAAGAAAGCAATTGGTTACTCATAATTTTCATCATTCTTTTGTAAAAGAACTATAGGAATTGTATTTTCGAAAGCAAAAGAGAAGATAAAAAAATGCTTTGAATAATTTGGGCTTACCAAAATTGGTGCTTCTCCTAAAGATTTCTTTATTTTATCGAATGAATATATGGAATCTAAAGACAATTTGACATCATTATCTGTCTTCAACATATTTGTCAAATCCTTCACAATCTCAACAAAGTTAGGAATGAACCTTATTAAAAAAATAATTTTCCCCAAAAATGATTGAATTTCTTTTTTATTTCTTGGTATACTGATAACTTTGATTGCTTCTACCCACTGAGTATCAATATTCACACCTTATTTTGAGAAAATATGTCCAAGCAATTTACCTTTCTGCATAGAAAACTGTGACTTTTTAGGATTTAATGATAAACCATATTTCTTACATTTTATGAAAGTTTGTCTAAGATGCTTTAAATGATCTTCATCTAAATTAGAAAAAGCAGTCAAATAATCTATATAGATAACAACAAATTTATCTATTTCTCCAACAAAGGCTATGTCTATGGCCCTATGAAAGGTTTCACTTGCACTCATTAAACCAAAGGGAATTGTGTCATACATAAATGTTCCCCAAGGTGTGGTAAATGAAATCGTTTCTCTATCCTTTTCATGCATTGCAATCTGATTGTAGCCTGAAAAGCCATCAATCATAGAGATTTGATTATCCCCATCTACCTTCTGCAAAATAAAGTCCATTTTAAGGAGCGGGTAGTTATCCTTTAATGAATATTTATTAATATTCCTAAAATCAACACACAATCTAATTTCACCAATTTTCTTTATGACAGGAACTAAATTTGCAACCCAGGCTGAATATGTGAGAGGAACTATAATTTTAGCATCTAATAGTTTCTTCACTTCTTTTTCAATCACTAGGAGAAGGATATGATTTACCTGCCTTAATTTTTGTTTGAATGGCTTAGATGCCATTATGAGTGGAATCCTATGTTGAATTATACTAGTCTCATAAGTTTTTAGGTACTCACATTTCCATGCAAAAACTTCAATGAATTATTTAAATAGATCAACATACACGGTTCTCTAATCAGCAGGTAAAAGTTTTGAAAACTTAATATTTTTTGGTTCTTGATTAGTACCAATGTTACAGTCTTCTACCTCTTCAATATGAGGATGAATAGAAGGTTTAGAAGCAATATCATTTTTATCAAACAATTTTTATAAAGGTACTAATCCTTTTGGAATATGATTGTTTCTTAATATCATATTATTATTAGCAATCATATTTTACATTTTAGATTCTAAATGAAAACTTTCATAAAGATGGTCATTATCATTCTCATTTTCTTGATCAATATGAGTAGAAAACAATTCATCAACCATTTCTAGAATTTTTTTAATTTGTTGATCATCTTCAAATACTTTCCAATGTTTAACATTATCAGGAATTGAAGGTCTATACCTCATCTCCACTTCATATTTGAGTTTTGGAACAACTGGATGTCTGAATGTGCTAGAAGCCATTACTAATGAATCATCATGTCGATCTTCATGTCTAGGAATTGCATGAATATTAAATGTTATGTAATACCCCAGTTTTGAGTCGCCATATTAAATAATGTATTTTGTTTATTTTATGAAAGGTCGGAGCACCCAAACAATTAAAAGAGCCCAGAGTGTTAGGATATTTAGACACTTAGGAGTTTGTTAAGATATACTTGGTCTAATGTGTCGTTAGGTAAATGTTTGTTTCTTAGTGTGTTTCTTTAGTATGCATTTGTAGTTAGGAAATCTGACGGTCACGGTATGTTCCCGACATAGAGTGATCCGACGGTTCATATTCTCCTCGATCTTAATGACCATTTATCTGTGGCTTAGCACCCGATTGGTCCATGATATTTATTTAAATATCATGGAAGGTCATTTTTCGATGATCGATTGTGAGAAACTCTCTTGTAAAATCTCGTTGTAATCTTTTTCTTTTACATTAATAAACTGCTCCAAGTGGTCGCATTGGTTGGGGCCGTGGATGTTTCCCCATAGGGGTTTTACCATGCCAAAACATGAGTGTGTTTATCTTTGATCTGGTTGTGAGAGTGGTTACTAAAGGTGTTTTTCCTCTTTTGGAATACCTGTGTTGTCGAACATGGTATCAGAGTATGTTTGAAGACTCGCTCCTGTTGTAGATCGAGATCGTGAAGCCGAGTTGCCTCATATCCATTTTATGTCATTTTTGTACATTTATGGACTGAGAGGACTGTTCCATTGCGTCTGAATCACTCATATCATTCGGGAACACTTTTCCTTTCACTCGAAAATGTTTATTTTTTCCCAAGATACAGTCATTTCATTCAAATATGGAGGTATAAAGCCTAAATACGCATTTTTTTAATTTTTGCAGAGTATTATTTTGGTTTTATTTCAGTTTTATATTATTTATTTCAGGTTTCTAATATTTTATATCTACGTATGCTATTTTCCCTATGCCTTGTGCAATCTCGGCAAATCAGAAACAGATAGAAAAAGGTGCATCTTTCGGGTAAGCTAACCGAGATCTAACCCTTGTCATCGAGAAGCGAATTTTTTTTCTGGTGTGAACAACAAAAACAACATCAATCATCTTGCTAAACAATAAAATATGTTTTGCTAGACCATTTAATTAAAATTTTCCATATTAAGTAAGAGGTCTTGAGTTCAAGTCTCTCTTTTGTTACTTTTTTTGAAAAAGTTCATGCTAAAATTGTAAAGTGTATTTCACTTCAAGTATAAAAGTAAATCACTATAAGTAGCTTTAATATTTTATTTTAGAGTTATTTATTTTGCATGCAACTTTTCTTTTATAAAGTAACTTCATTGTAAAAGTGATCCCCACTTCTCTTTATAAAAGTGGGTCACTTCATAAAACAACTTACACCACCACGTGGTCCTTTGGTTACCGTTTATGCCTTTTTTTAAAAGGGCATAACTCTCACATTTGAAGTCCATTTTCAGTGCCATTTTTTTTAAAACCACCTAACGTTTCAAGATCTTTCCATCCAGATCATCAGTTTTAGTTTTTAAATCCATATTATTTGCATATTTAATATGGCTTCTACAAGTAATCTATGTCTTACTAACACCAACTACTTCTAATGGAAATCCCATATAGAGGATTTATTAAGAAGTAAAGGCGTGTACCTAATTACCTTGGGAAAGGAAACAACACCCACTAATGTTGATAAGAAATTCAAATGGGATAATAGGAATGACGAAGCACGTGGATTAATCGGAATTTCCATATCTCCTAATTTAAGGTTCCACCTTCAATCAATTGATCAAACCAAAGAAGCTTGGGACAAGATTGAATCTGTGTTTGGTAAACACAATATTATTTGAGCACAACAGTTAGAAAATCAAGTAGTGACTTTAAGTCCAAATGATTTTTCTTGCATTGAAGACTATCTATCTAAGTTTAAAACACTCATAACTTTATGTGAAGAATGTAAGATAAAGATAGAAGAAGATTGCTGCATCTATATTATTCTTTCTATGCTAGGTAGTGCATATTCTATGTTTGTATCTACCTTTTATGACATGCAAGAGGTTCTAGGGATAGCTTATAAAAAACCCAGTCTTGAGAACTTTTTTGATGCTTTGATTAGAGAGAGAGATAAGCTTGTACAACTTGGAGTGATTAGCACTGCAGGTACCTCCAACAAATCCTTAGTCGTCCATAAGAAAGATAACCCCAATAATCCCAAGAAGCAACATCCTCGCCACAACAATAAGAAATATAACGGTCCCAAACCCACTCAGACAGCTTCCACTCCTAATGGTGACAAAGGAGAAAAATATAAAAGTAAGAAGACTGACAGACATTGCAACTTTTGTGATAAATATGGGCATGATGAGTCCAAATGTTTCAAGAAGATGATAGCTTAAGCAGCGATGAAGAAGCACAACATCAGTATTGATTCTACTTCTTCTTCTTCTTCTCATGGACATGCACTTTCTGCTTCTGGTTTTTCCTTCAATACAACTTCTACTACTTCTTCTGATGAGTGGCTTATTGATTCTGGAGCATCTTATCATATGGCTAAGGATARAGACATATTTTCTTCTCTAAATGAATGTAACACCAAGAAAATATTTGTTGGTGATGATAGATCTCTTAGTGTTGAAGGATTATGAGCATTTCAAGTAGAAAATGGTCATTTCAATGATGTATTATGTGTTCCAAGTATTTCTTGTGACCTTCTATAAGTATATCAAATCACTCATTCAGGTGAAGGTAAAACCGAAGAGTTTTCACCTCACCAAGTTGTAATAAAGGATCTAAAATATCCTAAGCACGTTCTTGCAACTGGAATTGTTGATGATGTTAATAGGTTGTACAATTTTGACAACTTTGGGTCATCATCTTTTTCATTAGTTTTTGTTGCTCATAGAGATGACTTGAGCAAACTTTGGCATGAGCGGTTTGGTCATCTAAACTATCGCTCATTGCAACAACTATGTAATCAACAGATGGTGATTGATGTTCCTCTTGTTTCATGCAAATATGGTGATTGATGTTATTCTCCTCTTGTTTCATGATGTTCCTCTTGTTTCATGGTGTTTGTGTCGGTTGTGTTCTTGGAAAACATCATCGGGACAGTTTTGACAAACGTTCCTCTTGGCACACCTTGGGCCCTTTGCAACTTGTTCATAGTGATTTGTGTGGTCCACTTTATTCTCCTTATTTTTTTGGGTGCAAGTATTTCTTAACTTTCATTGATGACTTTTCCATATTTACTTGGGTTTACTTCTTAAAACTTAAGAGAAAATTTTTTGACAAGTTTTTGGCCTACAAGGCCCTTGTAGAAAAGCAATCTGGACATCAAATTCAAAAGTTAAGAACAGATAATGGAGGCAAATATGTGAACAATAATTTTACAAGTTATTGTACTACACAGGGCATCCAAATGTGACACACTATTCCATATACACCACAACAAAATGGTTTTTTTGAGAGAAAGAACCGCACATTAAAAGAAATGGCTAATTGTATGATCCAATCTAACAGATTAAGCTTAAAGTATTGGGTGGAAGCAATCAACTGTGCAAATTACATATTAAATCGAACTCCCACAAAGATTCTTAAAAATATAACACTGGAAGAAGCTTGGACTAAAATTAAATGAGATGTAAGTCACTTCCGTGTATTTGGCAGTATAGCATGGGCTCACATTCCTGATGAGAAAAGGAAAGCATTGCAGCCCAAAAGTGAGAAGTGTATATTTGTTGGTTATTCTGAATATGTCAAAGGTTATAGACTTCTTCAACCACATTGTAATGAAATTATTATTAGAAGAGATGTTAAATTTGATGAAAATATCTTGGCCTGCAAGCCTAATTCGACGATTGTGCCTTCCTCAGCCTGCGATCCATCTTTGGCGTTTGTGCTTTCTTCTGTTCCTATTTTGGTTTCTTCTTCAGATGATGACAGTTAGGATGAAAATCCACCTCCGCCTTCTCACCTTCCTCCAGATGAGTCCTTTCAACCTGAACCAACACCAACTCCACAACTTCCTAGATGGGTCCTTTCAACATGAAAATCAGTTGGTGATCTTATCAGTGATCCTTTAGATCAACATTAGACACATTCATAGTTCCAATGAGCCTCTTCTATTTTGGCTCAAGTTTCAGAGACTCGTGATCTAGATACATTTGCAAAAGCTCCAGGTCATCCAGATTGGGATACAACAATGAATGAAGAGTATCATTCTTTAATGGCCAATGATACTTGAGATCTTGTACCTCTTCCAAAAGGAAGAAAACTTTTCAAATGTAAATGGGTCTACAAAACTAAGTATGCATCAAATGGAAGTGTTGAAAGACACAAATCTTGGTAAGTTGCCAAAGGATTTTCCCTAGTTGAAGGAATTGAATATAATGAAACCTTTACCCCTGTAGCCAAAATGAATTCCATATGCCTTCTTATTTCCCTTGTCGCCTCACATAAATGGGAGGCCCATCAGATGGATGTTAAATCCTCCTTCTTGCATGAAGATTTTCAAGAATAAATCTACATGGAACAACCTCCTGGCTATGTCCAGAATGAATCTAGCCTTAATTTCTGCCTTAAGAAATCTCTTTATGGTCTTAATCAAGCTCCCCAATCTTGGTATGCCAAAATGGACAACTTTATTATTGACATTGGATTCTCTAGATGTCATTATGATCCTAATGTCTATACCAAGAAAGTAGGAATCCATCTCATAATCCTTTTCATTTATGTTGATGACCTTATCCTTACTGGTAGTGACTTAAAACTTTTAAACCATGTGAAAACCATCCTTAAGAAGAAATTTGAAATGACAGGCTTAGGTGTTTTTCACTATTTCCTTGGCCTCCAAGTTTTGCAAACCAATGAAGGATTTTTTCTTTCCCATTCTAAGTATGCTTGTGACCTCTTCGTCGCTTTCACATGGATTATTGTAAACCAACCCCTTCTCCCTTCCATTCTAGATTCAATATTACTGCCACATGTACTTCTCCCAAAGTTGATGCCACCCTATACCGTCAGTTAGTTGGTAGCCTCTTATACTTGACTCATACCCGTCCTGATATTTCCTTTTTTGTTGGTCTTGTTGCCTAGTATATGAAAACACCCCATGAAACTCATTGGAAAGAATCTAAAAGGATACTTCACTATGTCTGTGGTATAGTTTATTTAGAGATACATTATAGTTCAGGGGGACTCCTTTATTGGTTGGTTTCAATGATTCAGATTGGGTCGGCGACCCTAATGATCGGAAGTCTACTGCAGGTTATGTTTTCAGCCTCGGTTCAGGACCTGTCACTTGGGCCTGTAAGAAACAACAAGATATTGCACTTTCTTCAGCAGAAGCAGAGTACCGAGTAGCGATAAATGCAAGCCAGGAATCCTTGTGGCTTCGACAGATCCTTTCAGAGTTTGGACTTCAGTAGCAGCATCCGACCAACCTTTGGTGCAACAATTAGAGTGCCATCAAGCTTGCCAAAGACCCAATTCAACATTAGCACAAAAAGCACATCAAGATACACATACACTTCATCAGAAAGCTCATTCATGATCAAGTTATTGAAGTGCTCTTTTTCCCTACAGAAGATCAAGTTGCAGACATTTTCACAAAGTCTCTTACAAAAGTGAATTTTTCCAAACTTCATTCTATGTTAGGAGTTCAAGAAGTTGTCATTAAGGGGGGATAGGATCTAATGCCTCTGTCCTTATCCTATTGTGTCACTATTGTAAATCATTCAATCCTATCCCAAGTTATTCTTAAGGGGGGGTGTTAGGATATTTATACACTTAAGAGTTAGTTAAGATCTACTTGGTATAATGTGTCATTATGTAAAAGTGTGTTTCTTTAGTGTGCATTTGTAGTTAGGATATACGTCGGTCATGATATGTTCCTGACATAGAGTGATCTAACTGTTCATATTCTTCTCAATCTTAATGGCCATTGATCTGTGGCTTAACACCCGATTGGTCCATGATCTCTATTTAAAGAGCATGGAGGGTCATTTGCCGATGATTTGAGAAACTCTCTTGTAAAATCTCTTTGTAATCTTTTTCTTTTGCATTAATAAACTGCTCCAAGTGGCCTCGTTGGTTGTGGTTGTGGATGTTTCCCCGTAGGGGTTTTACCACGTCAAAACATCGGTGTGTTGATCTTTGATCTGGTTGTGTGAGTGGTTACTCAAGGTGTTTTTCCTCTGTTGGAATACTTGTGCTGTCGAACATGGAGTGCCTAGGAAATGTAATGCTTTGATTATTACTAATAATAAAAAACATCGTTGGCTACAAGAAAAACAAGGAAAAGAGTTATAGGGAGATATGATTCCACGATATAGGGGGATTAAAGGGATAAGTATTTATTTTATATTTTATTTACCCATTTTCATTTTAATGGAGAATAGAAGTTACATGAGATTCTTGGGGGAAGGTCGGTGGTTCTTGAATTCATATAAATATATAGACACCTCTTGTGGGTTGTTGAGAGGTTCACTCCATTCACTCTTACATTCACTTTTCTCATTCATTATCACTCATTTCATTTGTGATCTTGGTTGGTGGGGGGAGAAGAAAAACGAATTGTTGGAGGTAGGCAGCCATGATTGTTGGTTTTAGTGACCACTGATATATTCTAGCCATGAATTAGTGCATGTATGGCTGAGACGCATTGGAAAGTGCTAAACATGGTTCACAATTGGGAATCATGAGAGTCACAGCATGGAAATTCTTGACCATATGCATTGGAGCCCTCGATGGAGGTGGATAGCATAAGGGATTGCATGGTAGAGAAGGGGTTCCATTATATTGGGTTGTTCATGTTGGAAAGAAGAGAGTTGGTGTAGTTTGGATTGTTGTGTGTTGAGAAACCTGTGAGAGCTTGTGTGATGACAAGTTTGGGAAGTTGAATGTCACAATGGAACCATCCTTGTGGATTCATATCCCTAGCTCAGGGGTGACCTGATTGTTGCACCTCTTTTGTCCCCTGAATGGGAAAAATAGAGATGCTTACAAGCCTAGTTGGGTATCTAGGCAAAACAACAATAAAGGAAAGGGTTATAAAGATAAATAAAGAATTAAACTAAGAATGATAAAAAAATTAAACTATAGTGCATAAGAACATAAGAACAAGGAACAAACAGGACTCATGCCACCAATGGAAGGGATTGTATTAGTGGAAATAAAACACCAAAGACAAAGGGATACTTTGGGTCCCCTCTTCCTCCAAGGGAGGGCTCTTGGACCCCCAAATATTGATCTCTTCTTACAAATGAGGAACTAGGATGAAATGGTGAAGAGAATCCAAAGCACATTCATTCTAGAGGTGATATGAATGGCTAACTGCAATGGTGCTAGCATACTCTTGATGAGGAAAGAGGATCCTCCAAGAGAATATTAGCAGCATAAAAATACAAATTAATTCCTTGAAAATGTAGTGCACCCATGGCTTCCTTTTATAGCATAACTTTGAGGCATTATCCAACTAGATTTTAGTGTGAACAAGGGGCCATTTAGGGCACCCTTAGGTCTTTGACCAGCCACCCAGTCGGATTCATCCAAGATTTGGGTATCAAATCGACTTGGAAGTTGAACCAGAAGTGGGTGGGAGGCCAAACAATATCATAAATGCATCGTTTTGAGGGATGCATGGTTTTTTGCGTCCACAGTCGTGCATCGTGCGCATGGGCTCTTTTTCCTGCATTTTTGAATGACGGATGTGCGTCCACTCCCTTTGTAGTCTCAGCGCATGTTAATTTTATTGTTGATTGTATAGTTTTAGGCCTTTTGGAAATGCATTTTTGGTCCATGGGTGAACTAATATGTGTCTTGAAGATGTTGGATTCCTGTAACCATTTGCAGATGAAATTCTGGCGATAACAGATGCCCCCTAATGGATGAGGTTAGGAGCATACGTATAGCCGAAATTCATCAATGTTTCTTCTATTGAGAGTACCTTTGTAAGAAAGAGCATTGTGGGGATTCTCAAGAGCGATCCATTGGAAGGAGAGGGGAACCTGTAAGATCCAAACTTTTCCCGAGGTGTGGAAAATGAAAATTGTATACAAATGAGGTGGGCATGCCCCATGCTCGTGCCGTGTAACTCAAAAAAATGTGTGATACAGTAACTGAAGCTATGTCTTGGTGTAGATTATTGCAGCGCCCTCGGGGGTGGTTTTCTAATGGCTAAGGACAATTATGATGGTGAACAAAACTTTGAAAAAAGGATAAGGACACCTGTGAGAAGTGTCGATAACGTGAAAACATTGATAGTCTATAAATTTCCAGAGGTCTTCAACTAAGATAAAACAACTGCAATAGTCGCAAAGTAAGACCCATTGTAACATGAAATTGTTGTTGAAGTCGAATGTTAGGGGGGTCAACGAAAACATAGAACAATGGTGGTTTTCCCTATGTCGTCTGAGAATCCTCATTGTAATGGTAATAAGAGTCAAGATATTGTCTCCCTTATGGAAACTGTATTGATGTCGACAGAAAGGGAAATGCGACTCCAAGAGGCAGAGGGCTTTGTGAAATCCACTGGATGAGAGAAGGAACTGATGAGGTATAGGGACGAATTCAAGATGTGGTAAGACTCAAGACTGCCCTTGGTTGGGGAGATGTGTAAAGTGGCAAAAACCATAAAAATGGCTCTACTGTCAGGGGGTTGACTACACGAGGGTAAGTTGTGCAAGAGGTGTGACAAAAATGGACAAACACAGAGATCAAAAAGGTGTATGGAATATACGATACTCGGGTTTGATGGATAATTTCATGGATGAGAGGGAGTGAGAAAATTCCCCAACCAAGGGCAACAAGGGTTTCTTTTCTGGGGAAAGGAAGGTCACTAAAGGAGACAACAAAAAGATATGAAAATGCAGAAAAAGGGTTTGTACAATTACCAAAAGAATAAAAAATAAGTTGGGATAACTGTGAAGATACAAAAACGGGTGCCCCAGTGTAATATGGCTTGGCTTGATGAGGGCGCAAGCTGCTCGAAAAAAAAGTGGAGGGTGGGGGCCCCATAGGCGGGTTTCTGTATTAGGAAAATGTATGGAGGAAAATATACAGATGGGAAAAATGATGGTGGGTGAAATGGATGGTTAATGGTACTGCGGGGGTGCAGTCAAAACTAGAACCATGATGAAGGAATCTGGTAGTCCATTGGTTAGGCTAGCAAAATGAGGAGAAGGGGGATGTGGCTAGTTCTCAACGATGCGTAAGACTATCAAGACTCCCATCCCTAAAGGGTGAAAATAGCATGTGTTTCAAAGTGTTAAGGGGACTATAAATGGGACAACTCATGTGGGGGAGAGTGCTACCGATTGTCAGTGCCGAAATGTAGTGGAGGTGACAGTACTACAAAGCCGGATATAGGGATCCTAGAGGCAAAGATCGGAGGGTGTGACTGGGAGATTCATTTTGATATTCAGAGGGAATGACTATATGCCAGTGTCGATAATATACCTAGAAGGATACCGCTGATGTGTGATGACCAAGTACCTGCACACATGAAAACCAAATACCCGACATGAACAATATCTGAAAATAAAGAACATATAACAGTTATTTGATAATTTTGAACATGAGAAGGCATACCTGAGTGTGGCATGGAAAGATGCTCCGCCAGGGAAAGTGAAAATGATCACCCGAGGAAAATGATTGTGTAAGTGGCCAAAAAAATGGTTTGAAAAACGAAGCTTATGGGCTCCTGTACCAAAAAATGAAAATGGGGAAAAGGGCTTAGATATGGACGGTGGGCCCATAATTCCATCCTAGTTGCACTGACACTATGTGCGATCGGGCGGTAGTTTGGTGAGAGGACATGTACCTCCTCTTTGCTCAAGGATTGATGAAGAAGTATAATGAATTACATTCACATGATCATTGGTATGGAGTGTCGGAGGAAGCGCATGAAGATATGTGTGGTGTTCTGCAACTAATGTGTGGCGGGTGTATGGGATAAATGGGAAATGATGAGTGTAATGCCCATATTCTGTGAATATGGAACAGGCAAAATTGGTTCGTATATTTTGTTTGTGTGTGGTTTATGACTCCATAGTAGTATGGGACGTACTTGGTGGAGTGGCAAGCAAAAGGGGTGCTTAAGGAAGCTGGATAAAACTGTGTAGCTCAGGAAGAGAAGGAAATTTGTGAGTGGGGTGTCCTTCTTTCTCACATAGAATGCAAGAAGGTTGGACACGTGGGGGAATTGGAGTGGTGGGATATTTCTTTTTTCGTCTTCCCCCAGTTGTAGCAGGGGTTCTAGAGATTGGGGGTGAGGGTGGCGTGGTCAGAGTTAGTACTAGGATCTGCATCGGGATTCCATCTAACTGAAGGAGGGATGGTTGAGGAACCATCCTGGGTGGATGTAGATACCATATAGGGATGGTGAGTACCATGTTCGGAAGGGTAATATTTGAGGCTACCTAGAACGCTTTCACTCCAAGTTGGGGGTAGAAAAAGGGAATTTGGGTAATGGCCTGGGGGACTATCTACCAAAACGGGATGGGAGATATGTGATAAGTGGTGTGGTGGCACTCTCAAGGAACTATTGAGGTAGTATTTATTCAACTGGTGGAACTTTGATATGGGGAGGGGACTCAGTGATAGGAGTCATGTCTCTGATGTCTATTCCTTTAGATGAAACTACACACACTTGTGTTGAAAAACATGGGTTTAGGAATGGTGGCACTCCCTGATAAGTGCCCAACATGGATGGGTCTTGGAATAATCTAGGGCCAATGTTGGAAACTGGAAAATCATTCAAGCTAACATGAACAAGGGGGAGGATGTTATCGATGTTGGCGGAATGGTTAGGCTCGTAATGTGTAAGTTGGTCGATGGTGATGATCTTCCCATTATGGGGGAACATCATCGTACGAAACACAGAAGAGGCGATCACCTTCATAGTATACATGTAGTTGCATCCGAACAAGATATTGTAATCAAGTTGGGCATCGATAAATTCAATGTCAATGAGGATGGTTTTGCCCCCAAGTTCTATGGGGAAATTTTGAAAAATCCCTGTGGAAGATGTTGGTCAACCGTTGTAAGCTCGAAGAGTGATGGTAGAGGGTACTAGCTCAGGGGAGCCAATTTTATGCCATACGTTTTTAGACATGATGCAGGTGTATGCACCTTCATTGATGATACACCGATAAACTGTGGTGTTCCAGATATTAACTGGTATCTGGAAGGCTACTTGGGAGGGAAGACATGGTTCTCCATTATCTGAATCAAATGTGATCAGTTGTGTCGACTACCCCCAAGGCAGAAAGCAAGTATTTTCGCTGTGATGGATAGGTTTGGAGGACCTCCAACACAGACATGGTTGTGGGAGACTGGGATAAGTCATCAACTAGACTATAATTAAGAGTATCCCTAGCATGAGGGTTATGCACATTCCACCGTAAAGGAATACGTAGTATGCGAGGAATGGGTTCTGTGTTAGGACGTCGAGTCATCAATGGTTGTCCTGTAGTAGTTGGAATTGTTTCTGAGGTGGTTGGGGTAGAGTCGGGAGGCATGCCATATTGACGGTTTTGGGTTTGCAGAAGAATTTCTTCGCTACTGAGGAGGACACTGCGATCAACTAAATTCCCAGGTTGAGTGGCACCCGGGTTTGGATATTGCCTCATTTGTGGTGGGGTAGGGTTGATCACTTGTTGGGTGTTCATCACACCTTGGTATGGAATGGGGTTTTGAAAAATAGTTGGAGGCAGTGGTTTCAAATACTGTTGTGGGGTCTGCTGAGGGGAAGATGGTGTCGAAGGGCCCTGTGAGTTCATGGATTCCCTCATCCGTTGGATATCAGGAATTTTGGGGCAATGATGAGTATAACGTCCATAATCACCACATATAGTGCAAGGGAAGTTAGTTCAAAGATTGTTGTTCTTCCCTTGTCATGGTATATTGTTATTGGTGCCCCCTTGGGGGTCTTGGTATTGGTTTCCCCCAACGGGATGGTTGTGGGGGTCATTCTTGCTTGGTCCTGGATTGTCTTGTTTCGGTTTCTTCATTTTTATTTATGAGTCAGATTGGTTGTATTCAACTGTTCAAATGTATGAACCTGTTGAATGGGAAAGGGATGAACAAAGTTGACGCAGACATGTGGTTGTCCCGGTGGAGGATTAACTGGTTAGGGAGGACTAGGAAATGGAAAATATGGATTGTTATGTGGATAGGATCCATATGGCGTATAGGAAGTAGAGGTACTTCCATTACTACTAGGGTTATATCCAGGTGTTGGGGGTGGACCCGTACTAGATTGAGAGACCAGATATAACATGGGTACTAGTGGGGGTGCCCCCAATGACTGAGGGGGAACAACATGATATGGTTGTTAGTAAAGGGGAGGGGGGTAGTAAGTATTTCCTCCATATGTCGATGGATATGGAGGTGTACCATACATAGTTGGTTGTGGAGGGTATGGATTGTGGTGTGATGTGGTACCAATCAATCCATCCGCTGAGTGAGACATCCCAGGTTTGTCCTCGTCGAATGGCATGGGTCTCGGGGCATTAGGTAGTACTGTATACAAGTACCCTGACTATGAGTAAATGAGTTTGAATTGTTGGGCCTTGCTAATGGCTTATTCTTCAGACTGGGGGAAGGTGGCGGCCACATATTTTGCAAGGAGAGAAACAAGTGATTTGAGGAACCAATTGAGACATTGTTGTGGAGTAGCTTTAGTTTTGCAGAGACTACATCATCGACGCCATTCATGAATGTGGTCAGCGATGTGCATGGTAGAGGTTTGTTTAAATTTCAAGAGTAGTTCGAGGCCATTGTCATGATGAATTGGTAGTTGAAAGAAGGTCAAGAATTCTTTGGCCAAGCATTCAAAGGTCACGTGGGACCCAGATTTGTATTCTACATACCACTTAGTTGATGGGCCAATGAGTGTACGTTGAAATAACCTTAATCAGATGGAATCGTCCGTGATGTTGTTTGAAGAACACCATAAGTGAAAGGTCATGATATGGTTGGCGGGATCGTCTCCCGGTTTTCCTTCAAACTTGGGGATGTCTGAAGGCAGTTTCGTAGGCATTGCTAGCCATGTGGGGTTGTGCAATATAGGATCATTGGTGAGTTTAGTCAGATTTGGTATGTTGAGGGAAGCCAAGTATGGCATCTGAGGTGGTGGCAGAAGATTATTTCCAGCCATAGTGTGAGTTTTTTGCGTACTTGACCCTTGAGGGGGACTAGGTGGGTTTGTACTTCCCCCTTGAGAATAAGTTGGCCCCATTCTTCCATGGAAGGAAGAGTGTGGGGGTGTTTGACCTTGGGAAGTGGACCCAAGCAGAGTGGAACCAAGAAAAGTTGATCCTAAGACAGTAGCACTCACAGGGGTGTGGGGAAGTATGGTCGATGAGTTGGCAAGACTAGGAACTTCCCCCTAGAATGGGAGGGAGATTTAGCAAGCGTCTGGAATGATGGGGGTTCTATGGGTCCCCTATGATGTCCGACTAGCAAGATGGATGTGTGAAAATGGTGATGAGAGCAATTAATGAACAAGAGACTTTGTATAACTTGGACCTTCACAATATATCTCACAATCATATGTAATCACAAGAACATCATACATAAATCAATTCATAAAGAAGCATACATGTGGGTAGGTGGATTTTGTCCGTGTGGGAGAACAAAGAAAACAAATGCTCGTGTCCTAAAAGATGTAACATCCTTCCTCTCAAATAACACTGGACCTTCCAATAGCACTCAACAGTGGGGTCTAAAGCCACTCGAAGAGGTGCTAGTGAAGGATGAAGTAATCAGTTATAATGAGGGGTAGAGGGTGCATATCCTGGAAAAACTAGCAATATTTCCCAATAGCCACACAAAATCCAATCAAGGTGCAATTGAAGCCCACAATTTCCACCTGGGTAGATGTCCTAAAATTTGGTCACTAGGTACCTTGGTCAAAGTGCGGCATTTAGATTTTCGGCCTAAGAAATGGGTCATGGGATGGATCCCATCCAAGAGGTGGGTGCCTCAAGGGGGGATGCACAGAACAACCGGACCTTGGCCTTCAACCCTTCACTGGTATCTCCATGCCTTATGGTGTTAGGAACACTTGACTTGGAGGATTTAAAGTTCCCTATTTGACAACTTCTATTGTTTGAAGATGTGAGAACCAGATAACGGGGACTTATTTGGATGCCTATAACCGAAATCCTACCTAGACTAAAAAACTTCTTTTGGCACCTCCTGTGAAGGAAAACTTAGTGAGTTTTTAGAAAAAATTTAGATGTGGTTGTTTGAGAGATTGGGGGTGTGAGCCAATCTCGTTGCAATTAAGTGGGAGTGGATAGTTTCGTCAAGAAAAGGGTGGGGTGTTTCAGAATCCCTTTGGAGGAAACTTACTTCAACCTCCACGTTTTGAGATGAAAACTATGTTAGTGAGTAGTGACTTTTGTGTGTGAACAAGTGAAAGTGTGCCAATATTTTTAATAAATTAGGTGTCACCTTGTTGCATGTGGACTTCTCTTGGTCCTTACAAGTCTTGATTACCTAATTAACTAAGTGTCATTGGTACAACCTTGTGGAATTTTAAAGTCCCTAGGAAACTAGCATGTGGACATGTGGGTCCTTACTATTCCT